>VXBZ01007186.1:33386-44105 GCA_013399135.1 Heliornis fulica
GGTGGTGGGGAAGAGACGGTGGTGGCAGCAGTGTGTGTTGGGAGCGCGGGGCCGGGGGAGCAGGGAGGCCGGGGGAGCAGGGGTGCCGGCATCCTGCGGAGGCGTCGGGCGACCTCGTCTGAAGGTCAGTGAGAGCACCGGGGCCTTCACCCGGCAGAGCGGGGAAAGGCACGCGTGTCCAGCGGGCACGGCAGACAAACAAGTCCTGCCCGGGCCGGTGGTGTGGTCCAGCCGGGCTCCGCAGCCTGCGTGGCTCTCCGGTGCCAGCTGCAAATGCGGGGGGGCAGGCTTCTATGCTCAGGACAGTGTCCATCCACCTGGGTCTGCCTTAATTCTCCAGTCCTGTCAGTGTTGAAGAGGCAGTTGGACTGGAGGAACATTGTAGGTCCTTTCCACTGAGCACTTCTAATCTGTTGTTCTATTGTATTGTACTGTGATAACTCAAATTGATCGCAGAAATCTGCTTTTCCAATAGACACTAGTATCAACCTAGGAAACTCAGCTCTGTAAGCTTGTGATGCACTTAACTAGCAAACCTCTGAATAGACAAATTAATACCAAGAGTACATGGGGGACCCTCTTGTTTTAAGCCCTAATTCAGCCCTAATATTTCCAATTCAAAGGGTATCCTGGCACCTTTTTGATGCTGTCATTTCTCTACACGCCATAGTCATGGCTCAGTGGGAACGACTGTGCCCAAGAAATTAACCTGGAACTACCTGAGTTGTGGGCCTAGGTTTCCTGTACAATTAACACAGTATTTGCAAGCCTGTTGCTTCCCCAAATGCCTATGTGATTTTGAGCAAGACTGATAGTTTGGGTCTGTTATACAGTACCTCATATTCATCCTTTGATTGCTCTTGGAGAGGAGGACAGTTTGCCTGCCCCACACTACTAAACCTCCAGGTGCACACCTTGTCTTATATCCTGGAGCTTGGGAAGGAGCAATTCAAGTGCCCTCAAACATGAGGATTAGAGGAGTGTGGGGTAAAATACTTAATTACCTAAAACCATGTTTCTCCTCTATTCTTTGGGGTATCCCATGTTTAGGCTTCCATTCTGAAGTATGATACATCAAGGAAGTCCTGTAGCAGCCAAGGGTCAACACAGCCAATTGGGCTTTCCTGTCCATAGGCTCCATAAAAGCTTTGCAACTGCACCTCTTCTGTGCAGAGAATAAAGTGATGTCATCCACAGGGACTTTCACAAGCCAGGCATAACAATAGGCACAGCAAAAAGAAGGCCCTGAGCCGTCTTTGAGTTTCTCCTTGACCTGTTTAGAGTTGTAAATTGTTGCCAGAACCAGCTGGCTCCCCAAAGGTCACACACCTGTTATTCCGTCCCCAGACTACTCTCTTTTTTTTCCATATCATACAGCTGCCATAGAAAATCAAGACACATAAGGCAGTGAAACATGACCCCAACACCCACTACTTTACTGCTCACTCTTCTTCGAGAAAATAAAGCACTGGATCACCAAACCACAAACATCACTGACATGCTCCTAGTCCAAGCTTCAGTGTCTCATTCCAACCCCTAGTGTCAGCTTCCAAGCAAATCCCACAGGATTGTACCTTCAAGATGAAAACCTGTGTGTTTGTGAGCCTGGTTTGGGTACCTCCTATCCAGGTATCAGTGGGAAAGTATTAGGAAAGATCCCACAAGTACGCTCTTTGCCACACAGGATTCAGAGTCAATAAAGGATGTGATCAAAAACAGGTGATGTAATATCTAGACCTGTGTCTAATAATAACCTCTGGAGAAGGCTTTTGCCTCGGAAATTGAACACAGTGGTTCTGTCACATCCTGTCCTAAATTTTCTGAGAAATCCAACTGGATGGATGAACTCATAGGGATCTGTTATGTGATTTACCTGAGATACATGAGTTGTGCTGCAAGAGAAATAACAGCTTACCCCACTATGAAATTATATGATCAATGCCCTATGGATCTTCTTCTTTCTGATGGCATATAACAATAGATTATGTCCAGAATACTTTATAAATACGAATGTGGCAGTAATGTGAGTTAAAAGAATATTCACTTGACAGCAACAAATCTCATGAACAAAGTTTCTGATCAGGGCAAGTGATGGAGATTGGCATGAGGATTCTGTTGGGCAACATGGTTCGAACTGCTGCACACAGTGAGAATGCTGCTGACATGTCCAAAACTTCCCAAAATACCAACACCATTTCTTAGTCTGGCTTGCACTTGTGCAAAACCTGATTGTGGGAACAGGCTTATTCTTCTTTTACAGAACCAGAACAGTAGTGATCCACACAGTGACCTTGCTCAGTGCATATGGAGAGTACAGAATACTAAAAGTAAAGATCTCCCCTGTGGATCTATTTCCATGGAACTCAGTCTCCTTGGCCACCAGCTGGAAATCTGTGCATTTAGTGATGACTAAGTAAGAAGGTGGAATAAGCCAATAATTGGCTTATTGGTCACATTTTATGTAGAAAATTAATGTTCAGATATCAAAAATTAAAAAAAAAGGAAAATAGTCTGTTTCCAGTGGGAAAAAAAAGTATTAAATCAGTCAAGATGTTTAATTTCAACATTTTTAAGTGCAATGCTTGATTATTCAATTCCATATGGTGTTTGACTGCTAAACTGAAATCAATGCCATGTAAAAATGATACTTATAAGAAAGCTCACAAACCAAGTATGAAGGCTACAGGAAACACTTAAGCAGCTGCTTTGTTTCTTTCCTTTTTCTTGTTTTTTTTTTTTTTTTTTTTGGGGTTTGTTTTTAATTTTTTTCACCTTGTTTTCAACTCACAGTGGTGTAACTACAGCACTGTTCAGTGCACTGCAGGCAGACAGGACCTGGACAGCAGCAAGATGATTAGCTTTTAATCAATACAGCTGCTGAGAAAGAGGAGTGAGAGCTGTGCTAAAGGTAGTTTGTATCCCTCTAGCAGTTTAGTTCACTGAATGCAAACCTGCTTGTTCTTCAGCTGTCAATTCTGGCTGTCAAAACATTTCAAACTTCAAACATTTTTGTCTCTTCAAAAGTATTGCTTTGTTTACTGTTGTTACACTCAATAAATAACAGGCATTGAGTAAGCTCCTTCTTTCCCATCCAAATAGAAAAAAAAGAGTATATTTATAGTCTTTTGAATAAGTGGGTGTTTCCCTTAAGTCAAAAGTGTGAAAAGTTTTCAACCTTTTCTGCTAGTTCTGAAGAAAAGTTCACTCATGTTTTCTTGAAGACAGCCTTTCTAGGTAAGCATTTTCTCTAGCTATAACAAGACCAAATTTTTGCTGTCTGTGTTTATAAAACCTGAAGCAAACGTGTTGATTGCCCTGACTCCAATATGCAGACAGAAGCATGCATATTCTATTTTTTTTTAAAAAGCACAAGTGTTCAAGCCTGGTTTATGAACAAGCTCCTTTGTAGGCTGCTATTTACAGCTTCTAGCTCCTAATCTTGTTAGTGCTCTCCCTCCTCTACACCCCATGTTCTTGTAGCTCCTTATCCCTCCTCTGTTTCCTGTTGTCCAAAAAAGTCTTGCCTTGCCAGACAGATTAAGAATCCCATCTCAGCAGGGCTGTGATTGCTGCAGATAGGCACGATGGCATAAAGATCCTGTTGCTCTTATCTTCAGGATTTACTGCTATACAATATAAGGATTCTTTGTCAGACAGAAGCTGTCCACAAAGCTGAGAATCCGTCTTTATCACTTGGGTGATCAAATCATTATGTTTCTACACAAAGTGCATCAAGCCTTTGTTGTGAGATTACTATTTCAAGTATTTTTGACAGGAATTTTTCCATCAGTAAATGAGAGTCATTCAAATCAGTGCATTCTGTGGAAATGTGTCAGTTTATTCAAAAGTTTAAAGGCAAACAAGCTAAAGTAATTATTTTTGCTTTCTTGTACTTGATGCCGTTGAGACATTCTGCTTTGACACAGCAAAAAATGTCGCACTTTGACAATGTACTAGCCTTGACTTTTGTAGCAAAGCCTGTCTGATCAAAACTAAACACATAATCATATCAGAGTGCCCCTTTTTATTTTTTTTTCTCTGATTTTCCATGTCTTGTAGGGGGAAAGAGGTCATGCAATGTACAGTGGAGACAGAATTCAAAATGTCAAACTTTAGGAGAGAATTTCCATTTTCCCAGCTTGTTCTATATCTTACCATGACAGAATCACAGAATATTAGGAGCTGGAAGGGACCTTAAAAGACCAACCAGTCCAATCCCCCTGCCTGAGCAGGATCATCTAGAGTAGATCACATTGGAATGTGTCCAGATTGGTCTTGAATGTCTCGAGAGAAGAAGACTCCACAACCCCTCTGGGCAGCCTGTCCCAGTAATCTGTCACCCTCACAGTGATAAAGTTCCTCCTTATATTAAGATGGAACTTTCTATGTTCCAGTTTGGAACCATTTCCCCTTGTTCTATCACTGGCCATAACTGAGAAGAGCCTGGATCCATCCTCCTGACACTCACCCTTTACATATTTATAAAAATTAATGAGGTCACCCCTCAGTCTCCACTTCTCCAAGCTAAAGAGACCCAGCTCCCTCAGCTTGTCCTCATAAGGAAGATGTTCCACTTGTGCTGGACTCTCTCAAGGAGTTGTATGTCCTTGTGGAACTGAGGGGCCCAGAACTGGACACAATACTCCAGCTGAGGTCTCACCAGGGCGGAGTAGAGGGAGAGGAGGACCTNTGAGTAACAGGTAACTTAAAAGCAGAAGGCTCTAGAGGTTAAGTAGCCAATCAATGAGCTTGCTGACCAAATATGGAAGAGGGGTCAACCAAGGGACAAGTTAGGAAGACAAGCGACTTCATCCCGCCGACCACCAGAAGGTAGAAGAAGACCCACTAACAACAACTGGCGCACACGCAGGAGATTATGGAAAATTCTAGACCCGGAACTACAACAGTATAAAAACCTTAACTCGAACGGGGACTGCGCGTGCCGTTGGTGGAGCGGAGACTCCCCGGCCGCACAGCACTGCTTTGCCTATTGTCGCCTGCTTGATTAATAAATGGTATTTGGATTACTTTGTTTCCGACTAATTATTGGGAAACCACACAATTACGCAGTGCACTCAAAAAAAGGAAAAAGTTAGGTATGTTATAGCTATGTAGCAACGCTATATAGTGTTAGTGTCTATGGAACACATCTCTGACCACTGTCCAGCAGAAACGAGAAGTCGGTAGCCATAAAATAGTTCTTAAATCTAAATGAGATTAGTATTAGACAAGAATGGCCAAAACACTGATTCTAGTTTAAGTTAAAGCATGAGAGGAGTTTGGCTTAAAGCACCACTTTGAAACTACACTGAAGTAACTGCATTTATGTGGATAATTCTGTTAGTTCACGTGGGTGCTTTGCTGAATCCAAATTAGCTCCTCTAGGCCTGAACATCTCAAATGAAGGGTTTCCCCTGAATACAAATGATGTGATTTTTTGAAACATAACCCAACATTGTAACCATTGTGTAGGACCTTCCTGTATCATCAAAATAGTGTGACCAGGAGGACTAGAGAAGTGATCACCTCCCCTGTGCTTGGCACTGGTGAGATCACACCTCAATCAGTTTTGGGTCCCTCACTGCAAGAAAAACATGGAGGTGCTGGAGCGTGTCCAAAGAAAGGCCATGACACCAGTGAAGGCTCTGAAGGACAAGTGTTAAGAGAAGCAGCTAAAGATCTTGGGGCTGTTCAGCCTGAAGAAAGGGCAACTGAGGGGAGTCCTTATTGCTCTCTACAACTGCCTGAGAGGAGGTTGTAGTGAGGTGGGTGTTGGTCTCTTCTCTCAGTAACAAGTGATAGAATAAGAGGAAATGGCCTCAGGTTACACCAGGGGAGGTTTAGATTAAATATAAGGAAAAATCTCTTCACCAAAAGACTCATTAATCTCTGGAACAGGCTGTCCAGAGAAGTGGTTGAGTCACAGTCCCTGGAGGCATTTAAAAGATGTGTGAATATGGTGTTTAAAGACATGATTTAGTGCTGGACTTGGCAGTGCTAGGTTAATGGTTGGACTTGATATTAAAGGTCTTTTCCTTTCTAAATGATTCTATGAATCTCTGCTCTGTCTTTGCTACAATTAGCTACAGACTAAATGAGAAAATGCACTGAGTTTAGTAAATCTTCAGGAGATGCAGATAAAAAGAGAGTCAAAGTATTTCAGGATTCAATAACTGGAATGCCTAATCATTAATGTGCCTGAATCTCTATTAAATGCAAGCATAGTTCCATACACTTGTCTGCCTTTTAATTCCACATTGCCTGCCACTAATTAGTTATGCCGTTTTTCATCTAATCCCCTTTTGTAAAATTTAAACTTCAAATGATAGCATTTGTCAAACACACAAAGCCAGCTGATGCACATCAAGAAAAGCCGATAATTATTCTCGCAGATAAAATTGAAAGCCTCTCTGCAAGCTCCCTATTGCTGTGCCAGTTACAGTTGAGCAGACAGAGGCACTTTACCCACCTTCTGAAATGAACTAGCATGCAGAGGCAGGGCAAAAGGACAAGGTTAAAGGCAAGGGCAGCTTAAAGAAGCATGTTTGATGATACATTCATGCTTGATCCATACAGGGCTGAGAGATGTATCTTCAAGGCAGAACATTTTGTTTTCTTCTTTCATTTCTGTTATTTCTCATTCCAGTTTCCAAGCTGCTTGGGAATGATGGAAAATTCCCCACTGGGGCTTCCCCTACAAATTGTTGAATATTTAACTCCCACTCAGTCTGTACCACAGTTATACTTTAGATTAAACCACTCATTTTGCAGTTTCCTGCTTAAGTATCATAGTGACAAACATCCAAATAATGGGTGAAGAGTCAGTGGTTAAGCACACCGTTAAGCAGCTTGCCCGAAAAAGAGCCGTGACTTAAATCATACCCAAAGGTAAGGAGGAATCTTTGATGAATTTAATGGAAATTCTTGGCTTAGTAAAGAAGAGACAGTATTAAGTCTTCATGAAAGAAAAAGTAAATTAAAAATCCCTACTGGGCAATAGAGAATCTACTTGGGAAACTATTTAAGGAAGTTGTGGTGGCGTGCTGGTTTTGTTTTCCCCTTCAATCTGAAATAGTGAGGGACTCAACTAAATTAATCTTTTCCTCACTCCANAACTAAAATTACTATTATAAACTAACTTTAAAAGAATGTCTTCAGACTTGTGTGATCTGTGATCTACCTTCTGCTCCATGGCATGTGACACTGCACTGGCACAAGAAAATTAAATAACAACTAGAAATTACCCTTTGAGAGGTTCTTTCACTGCTGATAAGGACATGGGCCATGAAGCTGTCTTTGTTTCATGGAGGAAAAAGGTAAGGAAAACAAGAAAGGCATCAGCTTTCCACAGGAGCAGAATTTGAATACATGTTTCCAGGAAGTAATGTGTAGCAAACTTCTACTCCTAATATGAACCAACAGCGCTAGTATTAATATTTCATCATACCGTAAATATGGATATCTGAAGAAGAGTTGCTGTGGTAGTTACAAAAAGAGACCACAAAAGGAAGTTTGACCCATGAGAACCATGGTGTTATATCCAGAGGAAAATTCATACCAACCTACCTTAGTGGTGGAGGCAGGAACAAGAGCAAAGCATAAGACCAGGTTTCTCTGAAAGCACCCTTTCCATTCCAAATGGTAAGTGTGATTTTGAATGTCCTAGCTCTAGACAAGGTGGCAGTCCATAGGAACCCCTTAGGAGTTTGTTTCAACAAAGCAGATACCAAAAAAATGATCCTACATGGCAGGAATCTTATTCATCAACAGACGCCTCAAGGAACAAGTGGGATTCCACTGTCTGTGGAAGGCCAGAACAGAGCCAGCCACTGGATTTTGGCTTGCATCCCGGGGGAATGCTTGTGTAGATTAAATCATGTTCGTTCATTTGCTAGCACAGCTGTTATGGCTAAGTGTGTCTTGCTGTCAACTCACAAGTGTGTGGGTGTTACAATCGGCCTAATAAAACTGAATCACAGATTACTTTGATCTGAGTTTAGAACACAATAGCAGCTATGAGAATATACAGCATGTTGAGGCCTTAAGGAGTAGGTAACTAGTATGGTGGGTTCCTTGGTCACTGTGGAGACCATTATGGACCTTGAATCAAAATAACGGACACTGTGGACCTTAAGCTAAAACAACAGATACCCGAAGAAACCAGAATTTGTTTGGAAGATCAGCCAAAGATGAAATAAGCATGCACAAGGATGGAATTCATCAGTGGACACAGTGAGGAAGACTATCAACAACTACCGCTCAACATAACTACTCTTGTGTTAGAGACATTTACATACGATAACAATTTCCAGGAAATAACACAGATACTCTAATTGGCACCCTCCTCTCTTTGTGTTTAACAGATTTAGTAAAGTTAACCAATTATTTTTATAGAATGAGGATATAGGTAAGGTGAGTTAACTGAAAGCCAATCATTGTAAAGGTCAAATTAAGCAGTGAGCATTCTATTCACTTTTGAGCAATAGCTTTGTTAAAAAGTGTATAAAATTGTTGTGTTTTGTGTCTACTGGCAAACATGCTTTTAACCCCCCTGTGTTCCCCAGCACTAGAATAAAGAAGTGCCTGCTTATCTACTTTGTGTAGGTAAGTTCTTAATGATTGTGACTGCTAACATGGGTACCCAAGGAAGACCCCTGGTCCCTAAGGGACATAGCGCATTCCCTGGGACTATGCAGAGCAGAACGCTGAGAAAATCAATATTTCCTAAGGTGGATAGTGCTGGGGTAAGATTAATTTGCAGATCAGAACTCATTCCTTCTCTAGTAGCTTCATCTTTACAGAAAGTTGGAATTTTTCTAGTCAAAATATATATTTTTTTTTTCCTACCAATGTCTTACAAAGTGAGATGGTTGGAAAATTCACAAAAAGGATCTCTTTACCCTGATGGGTATTTACATCTTTCCCATGGCCACAAATCAATTTATAAATGTATAGGCATTCCGAGGACAGTAAGACAGTTTTCAGGGGAAGAATGGCTTAGGGAGTTCTCAGGGAGAGTAATTCTTCTATGATGCTGAGTAATGGCACATAAGATATACAGGTATACAGGGTAAATCTTGACAGATTCTTGTAAGATCCTGACACATAGTTTTGAAACTTGTCTGTTAAATTATACTACATCTGGTAACCTTATTCCTGACATCTGACCTTATAACACATCCTGAAGAGTTCAGGCCTCTGCCTGTGAGATCCCACAGCATCCTGTATTTTTGGATGTGAAAAAAATTGAGGTTCTGAAAAATATACTGTCTTCAGTGGTGGATTACTGGAAAACACTGGGCAACATCAATTTATGACAGGGGACCCAAATGAGATGCCAGAGGCATCATAAGGGGACAAGGTGGCAAGTCATTTAACTGTACTGAAATGTGAAGTACTTTTTCACCTCAGCATTATGCCTCCACAGACTAAGTTTTCTGTGCTTTCCAATCCCTGTAATTTTCCCACTTCTGGCATTTCTCTGCAGTAAGGGAGGGAAAGGACCAAACAGGTACAAGGTTTACATTTACAGGGTCCACTCTTCCTCCAGGGAATACTACCTTACAGAAACACTTCCACAGTTTTAGTAGGTCTCTTTTTATGACCAGTTTGTATGCTTCATTATACATGCATCCAGAGGGAGTCCATATTTCCTCAAAAACTGACCCCATTCTCTGTAGAACATCTTCCCACTGGGAGAGCTGAAGCCATAATGAAATTTGAGAGATAAATTCTACACACTCATTTTCTGGCTTAATGTTCTCTGCATGCTGAATAGGAAGAAAGTAGTCCACGTGATGTTCTAATGAAGAGAAACTCTGAGTATGATGGGCCAGCTGAAAATGCCTTGAACTGAGTGCTAGAAGAGAAGAAGTTGCTTAGAAAATTTCTTTACTAGGAAAAGTTGCTTTCTGCTAATTCCAGATTTTATTTTTTTTTTGTGTGTCTGTACTCATTAGGGACTTTTTATACCACAGAATGGCTTCGCATGTTATGTGCATGTGCACATCACTGGGAGCCCATTCAGTGTCCTGTGAAACATAGGCTGAGGTCTGACAGATGCAGGTCTGTTGTGGTGTAATCTGCCAAGCATTTAAAATAACCACATAGCCATTTGCTCACTACCTGTCCCTGCAATGGGATAGGGAGAAAAGCAAAAAGAAAAAAAAATTACACTTCTAGATTGAGATAAAGACCCTTTAATAGGACAGAAAAGGTTAATAGCAATAAAAATAATAACTAAAAGAATATACAAAACAAGTGATTCAAAGAACAATTGCTCACTGCTTGAAACCAGTGCTCGGCTAGCCAAACTGTCTTCCAGCCAACCCCCAGTTATACACTAAGCATGGCATCATATGATATGGAATAACCCTTTGGCCAGTTTTGGACAGCCACCCTGTCTGTAACCCTTCTCAGCTTCTTGTGCACCCCCACAGCCTTCTCGTTAGCAGGGCAGTACAGAAGCTGTAAAGCTTTGAACAGCTTGGCAACAACTAAAAAGATCAACACTATTCTGATGCAAAATACAGCATGGTACAAGCTACTGGAAAGAAAATCCTCTCAGCCAAAACCAGGATGAGATTCCTGTGCCAGAGGGAAAAAAATTTTCCAGTAGGAACAGTGCCAGGTTGAAGGGGCTACATAATGCAGCTACAGCCAGGAATCCCAGCCGTACATGTTTACTCTGTGACAAGCAGGTATCATAGAATCATAGAA
>VXBZ01007187.1:18950-54594 GCA_013399135.1 Heliornis fulica
GGGGGGAGGCTGGGGGGGTGCTGAGCGCCGGTCCGGGGCTCCCGGGGCTCCCAGCGCGGTTGCCCTCACCGGGCAGCCCCTTCCTCGGGGTTTGGGGGTGTCGGTGGGGGGATGCTGCACATGCCTCGTCCCCGCGGGTCGCGGTGCCTTTGCACAGTGCACGCGTGGGAAGATTCCGAGCTAAGGCAGCTCCTGGAAGTCAGTGGGGGAGGCAAAAGCGGAGTTAGACCGGTCACCCACCTTCATGCGGGCTGCAGTCGAGCATTGCTGCCATCCCCTCACCCGAGTGTTCAGCAGCAGCGCGTTAAACGAGGTGCATTTTGTAACTGAGGCCCCACTGCAGCAGGGGGCTGAGCCACGGTAGGGATCAGGTAATGTCCCCTTGGACTTGGTGCTTTGACTTGTGGCTTGGAACTGATGGGGAGAGGCTTGGGCATACCTGTCTGATGAAATGCAGAAGGAAACACAACCCTGGCTCCTTCTTTGGTGTGTTTTTGTCGCATCTGGGGCACAGTAATGCTCTTTGAATGGTAAGCTCCTTGGGAAGGAGTTCTCCTATCACATCGTGCCGTTGAGCTTTGACAAAATTGCCTTTTCAAGGCTTTGTTGTGTTTTTCTTGAGTCAGAGCAGTCTAAGGAGTTTATCTCCCCCTCCTGTTAGGAGAAGAAAATGCCTTGGGCCATCACTTGGGGTCTTCTGGAACAGAAATTGGGCTGGTAGAGGTTTTGTCTGCTGTTTGCCAGGAGCAGCTGTAACTCCTGTCTGTGCGTGGACGTGCATACGGAGCTGTAGCAGCTTTCACGTGCACATCGAAGCATGTTTAAATGCTGAGTAAACGCTGCCATTTGCTGGTGTAGTAGGTAGTAGTTATTGATGTCTTCTGTGAGATAAGGCTAGCTAATGAATGACACCCGCTATAAAGGGATTTAAAAGTGCTTTAAATGTGCTTTACCTTGAGCTGCTTATACACACAATTTCAGTTCAAACCCCTGCCTGAGTTCCTGGCTGTGGGCAGTCACAGTCACAGCCGTAGCGTTGCTTCGTTTGGAAGAACAACAAGCCAACCAAACCTGGGTTTCCTACCACCCTTTTCCAGGGCTAAGCACTTTCTTGGGAGAATCCTACCTACAGCTGGTTTCCACTGATGAGGTTAGAGTGCAGAAGTGTGGTGTATGTGATCTTTGGATCATGTAGTAGCCATGTCAGCAGCATTGAGCAGGTGTGTAGGTCTGGCACTCACACCTTCTGCGTGCTGGCGTGTGTCATTGTCCTCTGTGGTCATAAAGCCTGAAGTAAAACTCCCTTCCTGTTACAGAAGAGCTGTCTGTTAAAGCTCAGGTTGGCTTTTGCCACTGTCAGACACCACGCAGTGTGTCTTACTGGGAGAACTGGGGTTGGCCTGTGGAGAGCATTCCCAGCTCTGTCCCAGCTCACCGGGACCGCTCTCCGCAGTGTAGAACCAAACTCCTCTTTGCTTCGGTGGGACGTTGGTGCTGTGGTCTGGAGCGAGGTTTGGGTCACGTGCTCTTGCCAGCCTCTGATAAACCGTTTACACAGTCGTTATTCTCCGAGGGGCCGTGGGCAAAGGTAAAGCACTGCAGGCTCTGTGTCTGGTCTGTGGTCTGGTCCTGGACAATGTACAGTGACCAGTGGTTTAATTCTTCTGGGCTGTGCTCTCTGAAGGAGAAGCTCAGCTGAATGACTAGAACCATCTAATCTTAAGAACACTTTCTCTGTCGTTAGATTTCTGTGCTGAGTAGCATAATCTTCAGGTTGCTCTTTGTGTGTCCCAAACACAGACACCCCCATGCAAAATCCACTTCTATTTTAACTGCTTTTCTGCCTCTTGTAGGAGCTGAATGTTGTAACTGAAACAGAATGCTGAAGGACTGGTCAAGTTGTGCTCAGGCAGTGTGAGGTGGTTGGTGTCACGTCTCTGTTTGGTGATATTTGCATGGCAGCTGCCCTGCTGTTTTTTTCAGGAAAGTGTAGTTTGCATTGAGGCACTTCTGTCTGCTAGAGCATGGGGGATTCATGTGATGTCTCAGTATCCCACTGCCTTAAGTAGAGAGACCCTTGTGCCTTGCAGATGGATGGAAGCCCTTTAAATGGTTGGGTGTGTGTGTGTGTGTGTGTGGTGAGCTTGTTTGTTGTTCCCTCCTGCTTTTTCTTCCTTTCTTTGTCTTGCTTCAGAAAGGAAAAAAAAAGCTGTTATTAACATACATTTTTTAGATTCCCAGGATTTCCTGGATTTTAGATTCCCTGGATTTTGTGCTGCTAAGCCCTTGGCATAGCTGTAAGGGAGAGCCAACAGCAGCCACTCCAGCAGCGAGCAGGCAGTGTCGATCCTCCGTGCCGGTGCCGATTCTGCCTCTACGGGGAAAGCTGCATCATCACAGCATTTGCATAAACATATTGATAAATTAAAGAACTCTTTGTGCTATCTGAAACTTGGGGTTCTTTTGTTGGTTTTTTCCCCAGAAGCGGTGGGCTCTGACGGCATCAAACAGAATGGCAAAAAGTCGTCAGTTCCTCAGAACCGGAGCAACGACAGCACCAAGAGCGCTCCCAGGTTTGGTGTCTCCCTCATTTCTCATGTAGATCTGGCAAAGAGGTTGAGGGGGGAGCTGTGCCTGTCAGCTCTTGGTGGGAGGCCCAGTGAGGAGTCAAAGTGGGATGTTTCTTTGCTGGTTTAGCTCTTCCTCCTTCCCACCGAGGTTCAGTATACAGTGACAGTAAATATATATATATGTTCTGGATACTTCTGGGTGATTGTGTGTGGATGGAATGGACCGTGGTGGGCAAGTTGTTGAGGCTTTGATGTCTGGAGGAAGAAAAAGAAAGTGCAGAAAGCTTTCTGTCTGTCTGGGCTTCCTGGTTTTCAGCTGGAAAGCAAGTGGGGAAGTTGGGGTTTGACACCAGCACTCGAGTAATCTTGTGGCTGTGTTAGTTGGTTCCATCTGCTGGTGCCTGGGGGTGCAGTCCTCAGAGGTGGTGGGGTTCAGAGCAGAGGTCAGCAACTTTTTGAGAAGATGATCTGCAGATTCTGGTTGGGAGAGAGCAGATCAGCACAAGCCCACTGGCAAAACTTCAGTGGGAACTTCAGCACCGTCTCTCAAAGGTGGTCCCGTTAGTCCCCTATTTGGGCATATTTTTGCTATTTAGTGGGAGGGAACCTGCTAGAGTTGTTTATTTTTAATTCAGAGAACTTTGGCTTAAGTCCACTGTGTCTTAGAGATATATCCTTAAAATGTTACAGTTTCATTTTCCAGCTCCCAGGACTTTGGGGACCTTGCCTTCAAAATCTCTCTCCCTGTTGTCCTTGGCACTGGTGTGCAGGTTGTTGACCTTAAACTTCTACCATCCACTTGCTTGTGGGAACTCCCAAGCAATTATACTATTACTGTTGCAAAAGGAGCTTGTAGAGACAGGAGATGCTAAATAAAAGTGCTGCTACATCCACCCACTCTTTGCTGCCTCCTTTCTAGGCAGAGCTGGGAATTTTCCAGCAGAAGGCTTTTTAAACAAACACAGTTTGTCATTCTGCTGAGCAGGGGCAGTGGGAGATGAGATTTGCTTCTCCTTGCTCCAGTGAGCAGGGAAGGTGTACAGGTTGTGTTGTGCCATGGGTAATGCCAGCTCTGAATCAACGGGCTGCACCAGGTTAGTGAAAACCATGTGATTTTGATTAGCTGAACTGGTTTTATCTAGAGGTGGTTCAGTCTTGGTTGCCTGTCCCAAAAGCTGATTATCTCTCTGTTATTAGACAGGGAAGTGTGACTGAAGTCCATGGTGGCAAAAATAAGCCAGGGTGTGCATAGATCAAGGCTTCATCAAGCAGTTTTGCTTTCATTTGCAGACAAACCAAACTGAAACCCCAAGTGACGACTGAAATGGTGAGGTCCTCCAGCGTACTGGTTTCAAACAAGGCTTCTGTCTTATCAGAGCCAAAGTTTGGACTAAGAGATACTATTGTTAAGTCTCAGCTTATGCAAATGGAGGATTCCTACACACATATCCAGAGCTTCAGGTAATGATCCTTCCTGTGAAGAACTTTTGTGGGGAATAAATTCGTTAGCATAAGCTGCTGAAATAAGTCATGTTTGCTGTTCTGTCTAGTATCCTGCAAATAGAAACTTCTGTAGAAAAGTACCATCCATACTCTCCAGAACAGCTTTCCTTTCTCCTTTAGGCATTAGCAGAGAGGAATTCCATTCATGCCCCTGTCAAGGCCAGCCTCATGCTTCTTGTTAAAGAAAATGGCCTTTCTGAAATGACTTTTCCCCGTGCTTATTTCAGACTGTGCCTGGAAACGCGTCATTTCCACCCCCCCCGGCTTTCTCTCTCCCTGCTTCTGCTCACTACTTACCCATGTAGTGGCTCCAGTAAGTTCCTAAGAACTTGGGTGACCTACATAGTTAAGACCAAAACTTTGCTGTGGTTGAAATCCTTTGGTGCATGCCATGCTATTAATATGTCATGTGAAACTGCTACTGCACAGCTCGTTTTATACCAGATGTGAAATATGCATCCTGCTGTGAAACGTGTCTGTAACTACAGGAGCATCTTAAATAACTTTAGGGATTTAAACTCTGTCATGTTTTCCTAATTCCCTCCTGGAAGCATGTTACTCCTGGTTATATTTAGTATTAAGCACAGGGGTTATTAATAGTAGTATTTCCATTAGCTCTACAATCTGCAGCTCTGGGATTTAATATCTTTGCAGGTTTTTTGTTGGGACGTATAATGTGAACGGGCAGTCACCCAAAGAGAGCCTCCAGCCTTGGCTGAGATGTGATGCTGAGCCTCCAGACATTTACTGTGTGGGGTGAGTGTCTTTTTCTGGCCCATCCTTCCAAACCCTGGCTGTGGGTTGTTTGTTGGTGAATCTGTGGCATGGAGGTGTCCCTGGCCAGGATGCCACTGGTGAGGAATGTTGCCTTAGTCCGTCATGTAGCTCTGGAGTGGGTGTTTGCCTAGCCTGAAAAAGCGGTTATTCTGGTTGTGTTTGGGCTCTGCAGCACTGCTGTGTTACAAAATCTTGAATGTCTTTCAATTTAACACTAATAGTAATTTAGTTTTACGTGTAACACACCTCTGAAATCAGCATAACCAAATGTTGAGTTTTCAGTTATAAATTTTAGTGAGTATAAATTGATGTAGTTCTTTCCCAGAGGAAAGAACCAAGAGCATGCATCTGTTGGTTCCTCCCTCTAACAGTTTCCAGGAGCTTGATCTGAGCATGGAAGCCTTCTTATTCAATGACACACCAAAGGAAGAAGAATGGTTTAAAGCTGTAACTGATAGTCTGCACCCAGATGCCAGATATGCAAAGGTAATTGTTGGTTTTGGGGAAGTTTGAGAGTGGAATTGTTTTTCACTTGGGGCCCCTTTTCCCTTTGCTTTTTCTTGTTCTCAGTTGTGTCTCCCAGAGGCTCCCAGTGGTCTAGAAGTGCAGTAGTTGTTGCTTTGCAGGGTGCTGAGGCTCAGGGCAGGACAGGAGGCCAAAGCTAGGCATCCACCTGTAAAGGATGCTCCTGCTACCTCAGAGGATGAGGATAGGGAGTACCTCAGTTTCTTCAGTGTCTGTATCCACAATGAATTGTGAGTTGTGAAGGTATCTTGGTAGGAATACTGCTTGGTTTAGCTCCTGCCTCTTAGGTCTACATTGCCTCTTGTTGTTGTTGAAGGGAGGCTCCTTCCATGTAAGCTTTGCTCTGGGCTTCAGCTGTGTTTGGGGTGTTGGCTCCTTCGTGCTGTGCTGCTCGAGTGCCTGTGCGCTGTGGGCCCAGCTGGGCTGTCGGAGGAGCCTGGAACTCGCAGTTTCTTCCTCTGTGACTGTGCTCTGGACCGAGGGGGTGATGTGCCTTCTCTCATTAAATCCTTCCCATTCTGGTATTGAGCAGAACAGGGTCTGTTTTCCAGGTGAAATTTGTGCGTCTCGTGGGAATCATGCTTCTGCTGTATGTGAGAGCAGACCTTGCTTTGAACATCTCCGAGGTGGAAATTGAGACTGTTGGAACTGGAATCATGGGGAGGATGGTAAGAATGGCAAATGTGCATGAGAAGGGGTGAGATTCAGAAAAGCCCTGGAGAGTCCCTCTCCTTAAATGCAGAGCTGTTCCTCCAGCTAAGGCATGCAGCTGCCTTCAGAAGCTCAGGGCCTTGCCCGTGCCAGCTCAGGGTAGTGCTGGAGGGCATCACCACATGCAAGGCCTTGGGGAATAATCTTCTCCAAAGGCTTTTTTTTTTTTTGCCTGATTGTTTGTGCTGGGCTGTGTGGGACCTGGCTCTTGTGATTTTGGTGCTGGCTGTGATTTTGCCCAAAGCAAGTAGCACAAGGAGGCATGAGCAGAAGCAGCATGTTTATCCAAAGTAGTGGTTCTGAGAAGGACTTCTGGCCTCTTGCCATTCCATACCATTGGGATGAAGTCTGTGCCCTCTGTATGTAGTGGCTGTGAGCATTGCAGCCATAACGTGTCCAAGGTATTTTTAACCACCTCAGCCATGTGCTTCTTCCTCCATTCACCTTTTTTTGTTTTTAATGGTTTGTGCTGAAAAATCAAGTTTGTCACTAAATAGATTTCAGGACTTGTTGAAGTAGCTGGCCAGCACTCTTAATTATTTTAATTTCCTTTTGTATCAGCTAATTGGTGAATTACAAACTGAGTTCCATGTACTTGCTTGCTGTGTGCAACACCCACAAGTCACTTGAGTTCATGAAGTCATTACCGCTAATTGGCTTTTTTTCTTCCTCTGGAATTAAATTATCCACTTCAGGGCCTTCTGGCCTGTCCGCTCGTTTATGGATTTATCTGTGGTGTGGAAGCTTCTGACCAGCGTCTTTGTGTTTATCTTTCAGGGTAACAAAGGTGGCGTTGCCGTAAGGTTTAGGTTCCATAACAGTAGCGTGTGCATTGTGAACTCCCACCTCGCAGCTCACGTGGAGGAGTACGAGCGCAGGAACCAGGACTTCAAAGACATCTGCTCTCGCATGCAGTTCTGCCAGGCGGATCCGAGCTCGCCCCCTCTCACTATTGGAAAACACGAGTAGGCTTCCCCTGTGACCCTGTGAATCTCTCTGTGTGGCAGGAGGAAGCTCTTGAACGTTGCAGGGTCGTGGTGTTCCCAGCAGGGATGTGAGAAGGGGTGGCCGGTGATCTAATTGTCAGCCCAGATGGGCCAGAAATGCTTTACCATAACCCTGGTGTTGAGAGCAATCACCTGTACAGCTCGGACAAGTCACTTGCTGCTTTCTGCTCTTCCAGGCTTTGCTTTATTTCCAAGCGTGAAGTGGGAATGGGGCACTAAAATGCATCGATTTCCCCGGTGGGTTGTGGGATTTGGTCAGTGTGGAATGTCAAAAGCACCAGTTAATTCCGAGGTAGCGACAAGCCCACAGAACGGGAATCCAAAGCAGCAGAGGTAGAAAACTGTAGCTTCTCTTCCAAGTTTTCCCTCTTGTTCTCTCTGATGGATGAGCAGACGGCGTCGCATGGTCACGCTGGGATCGGAAGAGTTCGTGTGTGCTTTAGGTGGTGTGAGGCACAGCTGCGCCTCCAGCTTGCGCCTCGGACGTCTGGAGGCCTCTGTGCAGACTTCTGGTGTGCGTTCTCTTTCAGTGTGATCTTATGGTTGGGTGACCTCAACTATCGGCTGGAGGAACTGGATGTGACAAAAGTGAAGCAGCTTGTAGATGAGAAAGCATTTCTAGAGCTTTGCCAGTATGACCAGGTACTGACGTCTCTCCTGCCTGCAGGTGGTGCTGAGGGTGCACACGAGTCCTTGGCCTTCTCGGTGCTGAACGTCTCCCTGGGACCTCACGTGGGAATTGTGCTCGAGCTTATTAATTTTTATTCTTTTTTTGTCTTTTGTAGCTAAAGAGGCAAATGAATGCAAATGCTGTCTTTGAAGGCTTCACAGAGGGAGAGATTTCTTTCCAGCCGACATACAAATACGATGCTGGCTGTGATGACTGGGACACAAGGTATGGTGATGGCCTCCTGTGATGCTAATGTTGTCATTGAAGGAATTAAAAACAGAGCTAAAAAGAATTGCAGATCTGATGGCTGTAAATAGGAACAGTTCTGAGAAGATTGTTTTTCCTCTCCCTTGGCTCCAAAATCCATCTCCAGTTTACATCTATTTATGTTGTTTTTCTTCTAGTGCTATTTGTCAGATATTCCTAACCTTTTCCCTAGGAGTAATCCATTTGGTTTCCTCTTAGAGGTGCACAAAATTAAGGAATCCTTTTAGCTAGTTTCATTCTTTTTGTTTTGTTTGGGTTTCATTTGTGTTTTTTTTTTCCCAAGCAAACTTTTTAGGCTCTTACTTGCTGATACCTGCTGTACCTACTGAGGTCAGAACAGCTCGTGCTTTCATGCTTTCTGTAGCTGGGTGCATTCTCCAAAAGTCTGTGAGAACCATCATTCCTCTGATGCACTACACAGTTTGATCTGTTAACATTGGCCTCAAGCACGAGAATGAAATCTGCACAGTAGACAGTAGGGAATTAAAAACCCCCAAACCCCCACCCCAAAACCAAACTTTAAATGTAAATCCTGAGTTCTTATTTTTCATGGTTCCCATGGTCAAAAGCATCTCTGAGACTTGTGTTGTATCAGAAGAACAAACTGGAGAATTGGACCTGTGGAGAAGCAGGAAGTAAAGCATGATGCAGAGATACCAAGAGTGCACAATCAAGCTTTGTATGACTACTCATACTGTGGAAAATACATCTTTGGTAGAGAGCTGTCTCCAGGCATGTCAGGAGAACAGCATGTCCCTGGGGTTGTTACTCCACCTGAACTGAGCCTGTTGTTTTGTCTGTTTTAGTGAGAAGTGCCGCGTTCCAGCGTGGTGCGATCGGATACTCTGGAAAGGGCAGAACATCACTCAGCTGAGCTATCGGAGCCATATGGCTTTGAAGATCAGTGACCATAAGCCAGTTAGCTCTGTGTTTGATATTGGGGTAAGTCTGAAGGAAATAACTGCTGACCTCATCCTCTGTGGGGAGGGGGGAGGAGGAGGAGATTTCCCTCCTCCTTTTAGGGTGGGCTAGATAAGGTACTGATACAAGATTATTGTTGGAAGCAAGTCAGGGTTGTGTTACGTGATACTTCAGTTAAGCAGAATAGAACCATTCATAGGATGTGTTAGGTTGAAGGGACCTGTAAAGGCCATTGAGTCCCACCCCTGAAGTGAGCAGGGACATCTTCACTAGATCAGGTTGCTCAGAGCCCCATCAAGCCTGACCTGGAATATCTCCAGGGATGGGGCCTCCACCACCTCTCTGGGCAATGTAGGCCAGTTTTCTGCCACCCTAAGAGGGAAGATTTTTTTTTTCCTAATAGCCAACCTAAATCTAGTTTAAAACCATCACCCTTGTCCTGTTGCTACACACATGAATAGTAATAATACATGAGTATCTGTGGTTTTTCAGAAGGGTTCTTTTGCCTTTTTTTCTTATTAATAATTTTCACAGAAAGTTGCAGTGCAGGAACATGACATCAGCAACATGTAGTGTATTGTCAAACTATTAAAAAAAAAAAAGTGTCTCTAGTTCTGACTGGGTGACTCACTAGTTACAGCAAAGTCCTCTACAGTTGGGTCCTAAGGATCATAGTGCTCCAAACAGCTCTGTTGATTACAGGTGGGATCTACACCAGTGTGCTACTAGATCCAATCACTTCTTGTCCTGCCAGCCCCTGCAGCGTTCTGCAGAGGCACAGTAAGGGCCAGCTGGTGTGTGTCTGTTTCAGGTGAAGGTTGTGAATCAAGAGCTCTATCGAAAAGCCTTTGAGGAAATAGTGCGCTCCCTGGACAAGCTGGAGAATGCCAACATTCCCTCGGTGACGCTCTCCAGGAGAGAGGTAGGCTGTGCTCATGTGCTGGAACAACTGGGCAGCCCTAAACCCCAGAGGAGTATCCCAGGGGTAGAAGTACGTTAGATGGGTTCTAGACCCTGGGGTCTGGTTCTAGAGAAGTAAAAGATTCTGACTTCCAAATCTTTTCTGTTTACAAGCCCTAGAAATATTTCTGCTGGGATGTAGGTAAACTCCATTCACAGTATCAGGCTGAAATGTAGGTGTGTGGTGGTGGGGGGAGAGAGAGAGAGGGAGAGTAAAAGGGTAGTTTTGTGGCCCTTGCTCCAACTTCTTCTTTGAACCTTAGAATGTAAAATCTGAAGGATTTGGAGCGGGTCACAAAACTGAAGTTTGCTTTGTGTGTTGGGGACTAAAAAAGATAAGCAATGAGACATTTGAGGCTACAGCTATTCTGTTCTCAAGTTTCACTGAGGTTATTATGGGGAGGATTTGCTTTAAAGGGCTCACTGATGCAAACTACTCTAACGTAGAGAGTAAGCCTATGTAATCCTCTGTAATCCTGGAGGAGACAAGGTGCAGGAGCAAGAGGGTTAATCTGGGTATTTTGCTGCTTAATGATTAAGCAACAGGACAGGAGTTGCTGCTGCTGCTTGGCAAAGTGGGATCAGCTGATGATGCTTACTGATGTTTGTTTCTAGTTCCATTTTGAGGATGTCAAATACATGCAGCTGCAGGTAGAGAAGTTTACAATCCGCAATGGCCAAGTGCCCTGCCAGTTCGAATTTATCAGCAAACCAGATGAGGAAACCTACAGCAAGGAGTGGCTGACAGCTAACCCCAGCAAGGGCTTTCTGCTGTCAGGTGAGTTCCTCGTTTTCATCTCATGCTAAGCAGCTAATATTATCACCTCCTGGCTTGGTTCCCTCTGCTGTCTTGAGCTTGCTATGTCTATGTGTAGGCTTACTGGTTTAATACAGTGTCTCACTAGTTGTGTGTGTGTGGTTTATCTTCTCCTGGCAGATGCTGAGATCACAATTGAGTTGGAAGTGTTTGTTAATAAAGCAACAGCTACACACTTAAACTCTGGTGAAGAAAAGCTTGAAGATATCTTGGTCTTGCATCTCAGCAGGGGGAAGGATTATTTTCTATCTATAACAGGAAACTACTTGCCAAGTTGTTTTGGGTCTCCCATCCATACGCTGTGTCACATGAGAGAACCAATCCAGGACATGCCAGCAGAATCCATTCGGAAACTTGTGAGTTAAAGACAAGAATCCTTGTCAAACCCTCAAAACACTCAGACTAGATGTTAAGTCCCCTGTATTGCTAAAGAGCCTTCTCCCATTTCCCTGGTCCGTAGTCTGAGACTGCTGACACAGATTGTGCTCACCAGGGTCTGCACATCTTGCATTCCTTCTTCATGAGGATGAACCAACCTATTTCCTACTTTCAGTAAGATCCCATTTGCTCTGCCTGCACATTTAAAAAAGGACTGCAACTTCTAAATGCAGATTAGACCTTTTTCCTGGAGACTTTCGCTTTCTCTGCATTGATTAGAGTATGTGTATGTAGATATGAGGCATGAGGTCATGTTTCCATTGAGGGTACATGAAGCCTGTTTGTGAGAGCAGCTTGTTTTATGTCTGGACTTGTGATATAAATATGCCTGGTGAGTGAAGCCACACAGCTTCTTAACAAGTCTTAATTCTCAAGTATAAGCTCTGTGAAGCATTTTTGTACAGTTGAGTAAGAACCTATTTAACTTTTTGTTTTTCTTTTCCTTTTCTTTCCCCTCTCCACACCTCCCTTTCTCAGACCCTGATGCCACTAGAAAGGAGTGATGATGCTGTTGAGGGTGAAAAGCCTATGGACATTCCAAAAGAGCTGTGGATGATGGTGGATCACTTGTATCGCAACGCTTCCCAGCAGGTTGGCAGTGTTTGTACTGGAAACACAAAATCATTTGTTTGCATTAGGTTTAATTTGGAAGAAGATACTAATGACAGCAATCATTGCTGACTGTGCACGTTTGCCCAGTGGTAGAGAGGTAAAGGGCATCTGTGATAAGTGATCCCGGTGCCCTGGGCTGTGCTGTTTATGGCGGTGACCTTGTCTGTGTGTGGCAAGCACTGGCAGCTGTCCTGCACTGCTGTTCTCTGCAGTGCCACAGCCCAACTAGAGCTGCTCATGGTGGGATTTGTGCTGATAGTGACAAAGTCAGAGAGGTTTTTTCCAGCCAGATGACAACAATATAGTTCTGTTTACACAAATAGTAAATATTTCCTCGAGAGTCTCTAACAATGTGCTTTGCAGGAGGACCTGTTTCAGCAGCCAGGTCTCAGATCCGAATTTGAGCAAATCCGAGATTGTCTGGACAAAGGAATGCATGATACCCTCTGTATCCTTTTAGATGGATGTCTGTTAAGGCTCACTAGACCTTTGTGATCAAAGCTGGAAAAGATTTGGATTATTTGTCTGTGCTCCACCATGGTTTTTAAAGTACTGTCTGTCATCTCAGGGTAACTGAGCTCTGCAGTTGCTCCCTACTCCTTGTAGTCAGTGCAAATGCCTCTGTGAACTCCTTGTGATGCTGGTGAATGATTGCTGCTGAATTACATGTTTACAGCTTGCTGCGTGGAGCCAAGTGATTAAACTCAAAGCTTTGAACAATAGGAGGAGATCTTGAAAACCTAAGCAAGGATTAACGTTTCAGCAGAAGTAGGTCCAAAATAGGTCACACTGTGCCTGTTCCTTAACTGTCTTTGGATCAGTTGGCAGCAACCACTCAGTAGCAGAGGCTCTGCTACTCTTCCTGGAAAGCTTGCCAGAGCCTGTCATCTGCTACAGGTTTTACAGTAGCTGTTTGGAGTGTGCCAGCAACTGCGTGCAGAGCAGCCAGGTATCGTTTGCTTCACTGTGAGACCGGTCCAGTAATTCCAGAGGGAGGGGAAGCAAACTAGTTTATGCCAGACCCATGACAGGTTTTTGTTCTTGGAAACTTAATTAACTGATAATAGAAAGGATCTAGAATTGGTGCTTCTTGGTTATTAAGAGCTGTTAGTATTCACAGACAGGGTGATGTTCCTAGAAAGAGCTGCTAAGCCATTGGCATGTCTTCAGTAAAAATGTTGGATTCTTCTTCCCTCTCCTCAGATAATCTCCAGCCTGCCAGGATGCCATAAAAACGTGTTTGAATATCTAATGGCATTTCTACGAGAACTACTGAAAAATTCAGGGAAAAACCAACTGGATGTGAATGTTCTTGGTAAGGAGAGCAAAATAACCGCTCTGTTCAGAGGGACTTTGCAGCTTGTGTAACAAAACACATTTCTCTAAAGTGAATGCAGTCATGGGCTCTAGTGTGATGAATCATTTATTAATAAAAGCAAACAGTCCATAGGAAATGTCATTGCAGTAGCCAAAAAACAAAAAGTAGTACAGTGACACAGAGATGCTGGGGTCATCAGCTTTCTAACTGCAGCTGAAGCCAGGCACACTCTCACTTAGACTGACTGGGGTTGGTGGAATTACCCTTGATATCCTGCAGCTGACAGGCTCTTACTGTGTGTCTCTGGATTTTTCTTTTCTCCCACGCAGCAAGTATATTTGGTGGCTTGTTACTTCGGCCTCCTCCTGGATATCCTGCACCTGATATAACTGAAAAGAGGAAAGCTCAGCAATTTATTCAGCAGTTCCTCTTGAGAGAAGACAATTCACCATGAATTTCAGATGCAGCTAATCTGATTTTTAGATATCCAATTACTGTAATTATTTTTTTTGTACAGTATAGTGGATTTTTTTTTTTGATACCACAATATTTTATACAATCTATTGCTTTTGAAGGCACAGATCAGGCACTTTGAGTCAGACATCCCTGTTTAAGCTGTAAAGTATATCTCGTTTCTAAATAAGCTGTATTTAGGCAAAAATATAGAAGCAGATCTTTGCACTGTTATTTTATTTAACTTGTATTGAAATTTGGATTTTTAAATTCCTTGTTATTTAAATAAAAAGGTCTTGGTACATATTTGCACCCTATCTGCCCACTTTTTATGTTGGCTGATTTAGGCTCTTGGTTTGCTGATTGTGATTCAGGTCTTGTGGGGAAAGGCCTAGAGCTGCCCCCTGCCACAGCACAATGCTGTGCCTTGGGTAGCACCATGGAGGTATTGCATGAATCCTGTTGTGGCCTTCTGGTCCCCTGTGTGTAGAGTAGTGATCCAGTGATCAGGAGGAGTCCTGCAAGAAGTCTGGTTATTTTAGACCTGGGTGCAGGCTGGCATGGGCAGTGGGAAGGCCACAGGGCAGAGGCAAGTGAGAATCACAGAATGTGTCAGGTTGGGAGGGACCTTCAAAGGCCACCTAATCCTACTGCTGCAGTGAGCAGGGACATCTTCACTAGATCAGATTGCTCAGAGCCCCATCAAGCATGACCCAGGGCTGGGGCCTCCACTGCCTCTCTGGGCAACTTGGGCCAGTGTCTCAGAACCCTCAGAGTGATGAATTTTTTCCAAATACCCAAAATAAGCCTTCCCTTTTCTAGTTTAAAACCATCACCCCTCATCGTATCGCTCCATGCCTGGGGAACAGTTCTTCCCCAGCTTTGACAGGCACTTCTCAGGGACTGGAAGGTCACTGTAAGGTCCCCCGCCGCCTTCTCCACGCTGAAGACAGGCATGAAGGCAGTGGCCATCGGGCACCCACCACACTGCTGCCCCCTTGGACGTGTCCTGCTGGGCTCAGCGTTCTCTACAGGGAATTGGAGCTAATTACGGGAGAAGGGGTTGGCTTCTCTGCCGTCTGGGAGTGGGGGCGGCGCCCCCTCGGCCGCAGTGACTACTAAGCCAAACCAGGGCCTTCCCAGCCCAGAGCCTGTTGTTCGGGCACCGTTGCCCCCACTTCCTTTCCCCCGCGGCGCCGGTAATGCTGCGGGCCCGGCTCAGGGCCCTACTCGCTCGATGCCATGACGGGCCGAGCTCCAGCACCGTCCCCACACCACCTCCGAGTGCGCAGGCGCGTCCCTCCCCGTCCCTTCCCATACTCCCCCGCGGTGGGCGCGGAGCTCCCGTCAGGCAGTGCGCGGCCGGAAGCGGAAGTGAGTGTGCTGGTAATCATGGTGCCGCCGGGGCGGGGAAGGAGGTGCCGCCGCTGCTGCTGGGAGCTCGGTGAGCGCCGCGGGGCCGGTCGGAGCGCGGTGGGGCTGCCTTCCCCGCGCTCCCTCTGGGGGGTTGGTGCGATCCTAACAAGGCCTCCGCTAGCGGTTCTGTGTGAGGCGGTGCGGCAGTACGCGGCCGGGCCGGGCGGGGGTAGCGCTGCGCTTAGGGAGGGGACGCCTTCCCCGGCCTGCGGGGCGGGCGCCGCGGCGTACGGCCTCCTCGGCCGCCGCCCTGAGGCTGGTTGGGCCGCGGGAGCCTTACGGTACTTGCCCAGGGGCGCCGTGCCTGCGAGCGGAGCTGTGGCCCGGCGCAGCCCGGACGGAGCCACCTGACCCCGCCGCCGTCCTTCTGTTGCAGATGAGTCGCTACGGTGTAACTTCAGGATGTCGCACTGAGAGGCGGTGAGCCATGGGGGAGAACAGTCCTGAAAGCAACGTTATCTACTATGAGGTGGAGGAAGACGATTTAACCCAAGATGACAATATGATGAGGTTTGCCGATAAAAACGGGCTGGTTTCTTCGTCATCTGGAACGGTCTATGACAGGACAACTGTTCTAATAGAGCAGGACCACAGTGTATTAGAAGATGATGAGGATGAAGGACAGTGCGGTGATCACTTGCCTTTTTTACCAGAGGGTCATGAAGAAGGATTTCATTTAATAGCAGATCATGAAGGAATGTCCCAGGGTTATGTGCAACATATTATTTCTCCAGATCAGATTCACCTAACAATAAATCCTGGTTCAACTCCTATGCCAAGAAATATCGAAGGAGCAACGCTTACTTTGCAGTCTGAATGCCCAGAAACTAAGCTTAAAGAAGTAAGTAACTAAACGTGATTCTGAGTTGTATGCTTATTGTGAGTAGTTTTTACCTTGAATGCTTTGGAAATCTTTTTTTCTAAAGCTGTTCACCAGGGAGGCAGGCAGAATTTTCCCTCCCACTTAAAGCATAGTGGATGACGCTCCATTAAACCTGCTGTTACTTGTAGCAGAAGTAATATATTGTGCTGTGAGAGGTGTAACTGTTTTCCACAGTTGCATGGTGGGTCAGCAGCAATGCTATGAACATCATAGCATGATGAACATCATCAGTTTTCACTCTTAGTGTCCTTCTGCTTTCTTGTGAAGCAGCCAGGAAGCACGTTTTGACGTGAGGTAACGTGCAATGTAGCAGGAGTATACAGTACTGAAAATGCTTCTATATTAGTAGCATATGAGATTTTAGTGGTCTTATATCTTCTTTTTTGGTTGGACAACTGTTTCCTGAGTTCAGAGATAATGAAGAAGAACATGAACTCTGTTATTCTGTGGTTAACCACGTTCTTTAATAAAGCACATCCAAGTTATGGGTAGAATACCAGACCGTTGGCAGTAGCTAAAGAACAAAACTGAAGATGCCTCACTCAAAATGATGTTTAGCTTTACTGTGTCTCTTCTAGGGAGCTGTGAGAAGAAAATAAGGGAAACTTAAGACCATCTTCTACTGTATTTTGAAAGCTCAAGCCAGCTTACATATTTAAAATGGTGATTGTTGTGAATTTTGTTTCCCTATTGGATTGTAGCTGCGAGCACAGTGATGAGGGCTTGTGCAGATGGTCTTGGGGTTCTTGGTTTTTATGTGGAAAGCCATGCAGAGCTGACCAAAATACCAGTGCAGTGACAATGCTGTGTTCCTTTTTTAGCCCTTCTGAGTTAAACAGGGGATGATCTACACAAGCATATGTGCTAGTATCTGCGGTGGTAGTATCAACTACTTGTGTAACTGATACTCTGTGCAGGAGCACATTACAGAAATGAGCCCTTGCTGGGAAAGGAAGCTGGATTTGAATGTTCTGAATAATTTAGATTAGCAAGGAACCTTCCTTTTCACTCGGCAGTGAGGAGATGTGGTTGTAGGTCAGCTCTATGCTTAGTGAGCTTCTGGACTAAGGTTTGTTCAGTGAGCCCACTGAAGTCAAAAGAACTCCTCTTGCTCTGTTGTCTTTCCTATGAGAAGTTAGATTTCCTAATTAAATACTTTATTGGAGTTTAATCTCTAACTTTTTTTTTTGAGTGGGAATTACACCGTTATGTGAGTGCCGTGTAAATAAGCCCTAAGCATAGGTGACACTTGAGTATTGTCAAAGCCCTTTTTGCCTTCCTGCTTCAACAGCCTTATAAGATGCCTAGAGATGGGGAGGGGAAGACTCTAAAACCCCTGAACATCTGGCACATCTCTAAACGTCAGCATTCTGATTCTTTGGTACTTCCAGCACATATATATCAGCTCTAATGCTTGCCATAACTGTTTTAAAGTCTTAATTTTTCTGGTCCGTTTCAGACATTTATGAAGCAAAAGAGGGTTTTACACTTAATTATCTTTAAATTTCTGTTGTTATTATGCTTCTGTCATTATAATTTCTGTCAGAGTAATTGTGATTATAGTCTTGAATTTCAAATTCATTAGTTTTTTTGTTCAACAATGACATAGAAAGCATAGTAATTTAATTCAAGTTTATGAGATGCCTCTTAAAGGCAAACTGAACAGTTTAAGTTGACTTTGGCACAGTGTTTCAGGCACTATTTTTGCCAGTCCAGTGGATTACTGGACAATTAATTCCTTCTACAGTAAACGCTTAATTAAGCCTCCTGTAGCTCTCCACCTCCTTAGATGAAGTGGCATACTGCCCTTTGCTAAAAGCCCCTGTGCAGCCACACCATCGTATCCAAGCCGGTTGCCCTGGACGTATCTGGATTTTCCTGTTGCTGCCGTGTTTCTTTCTGTGGCTGTTTGCCTGTGGTGATAGTCTTGAGCACTTGCTGCTGTAGCTGACAGTCTTTTCATGGTCGATAGCTAGGTGATGTCATGTGCCTGTTTGATGTGCTAACATTCCTGATGTGAAAGAGAATGAAACACTTTGTGTTGTACAGAAAGCTTTAATTTTCTTAGATCCTGATGGTAGCGTGGCTTCTGCCTGCAGTGTCCTGCCCGGAGCAGTTTGTGAAATACAGCTTTGGGGAAGAGGGAGAACTGCAGGGCCTTTGGTGTAGTTGAGGCCATTAACCTGAAAGTGTTACTGCCACCTTCCTTTGACGTTGTGCATTGGCAGCTAGGAGCCAAATCCTTAATCTATATTGAATATTTTCCTTTCACTTTCTAGACCTAGAAAGTTTAGCAGGCTGCTCGTTTGATTTCTAGGTGAGTTCTGGCAGGTGCTGTGGAGGATGTTCTGTAGAGCAGTGTGTAATTAGTTTCCAGCTGCCTTAAAACTCTAGCAGGGAACAATTCCTTCGGTACTGACCCGTAAATGGTACCAAATCCAGTGATCCCCAGTGAAGATAATGGAGATTTATGTAACAAAATGTACTTCCTGGCCTTGTGTCTGTGTTACCCATCTGTGCTCTTGTGTTTAGGCTGACTCAGCGTGGCCCAACTGGGTGTGTGATTGCTCAAATCTGCATTTGAGAGTAAAGTTTCTTCCTGGAATAGATGGGAAAACGCATCTCTGCTTAGCTGTGTGCTCCTCCCATCACAAGTCTGTAAGAGGCAGGGACTGAAGTCAGTACTAGTCAAAATGAAAACTACTGGTAGCTGTTTTATACTTGTCTTACGCCTTTCTGGCTCTGTAGTTCCATTTCTGTGCTCTGTGTAAGGGTGTCTGCTGTGTCTGACCTGCCTTAATAATTCTGCAAATACTCCAGTGTTACCAGGGAAGGGGAAGGTGCCAGCTTGGTGTTTTGGTATCAAGAGATTATGGATTGAGGCTGTGCAAGCGATTACTTGGCTCCTGAATGCTCAGATTTTATAAAGCTTTCTTAAAAGGGTCTCTATCAAAATAGATTGGCAGTAGCTGAGAGACTATTTCTGCTTCTTATGGAGAGCTGCCCAGATCCCAAATTATTCCTGGTGTGTGCTTGTGCCTGGGCACTGTGTGACCACAGCATGTCCCAGGGAGCTCTTGGGACAATGCATTTCATTAAGTGAAATCCCTGCACTTACTGAGCTTGTTTCCCAGGCTGCCCTTATTCTAGAGGTGATCTTGGTAGGGCTAGCTGGGGTCTCTGTACCCTGTTACAGCCCCAAGATGTGTGCCTGAGTGCTGTAGACACTGTCTCTGGCGTTGCTGTTATGGAGACCAGCGTAGACACTTTGCCTCAGTTCTTGTGTACTTGATGTAGGATCTAGTAGTAGGTGCTCTTAAGAGGAAATACAGAGTGCAAGTGGTTCAAATTGACATGTTCAAGGGCTGTTACTTTGTTTGAGAAACAGCCTGAAGGTGTGTACCTTCCTCTGACTTGTAGCACTGATGTGGTCTCCAGCAGTGCCAGCAGTGGTCAGCATGAGAGGGATGGAGTCCAGATCCTTGTTCTTGAGCTGTAGTATGTGAATGGGAGACAACTTCTGAACAACATGCAGATGTTTGAGAGCCATTTACAGCTCTTGTGGGGCTTTTACTGAGGGCCTAGTGTTTGTTTAATTTCTATGATATTACACAAAGAATTACATCCCTTTATGGAAGGATTAAAAATATTCAGTTCTTAATTAGGCACTTAATTAGTTCTTAATTTTGTACTTACATTAGATTGAGGTGTCCAGTGCTGTTCTGTTCCTGGTTGCCAAGCCATGGTAGTGAAGACCATGACTATCAAATGTTCTTTTCTGATGGGTGTATATAAATCACAGAAACAGTTTGTGAGTCATGAAATGGGTACAAACCTGTATGAGTTACACGTTGGTTGTGTGTAGGTTGATCTGGTTCTACTGGTGCCAACCCCCCCATTCAGCATCTGTTATTTTTTTAATCCTTTCTGCAGCCCTTCCTAAGCAGTAACATTACATTGAGCCATGTGCTTTGTGTCTTGGGAGAGAGGAGAACTGGTGGCTTATGTGCAGCTGTTTTCCTGCCTAGTTGTGGGAGCACTATCAGCAAGTTCCTGCTCCCCTGAGGTTTCATTGCCTTTCTGAACACTTCCAAATGGGCATCTTCTGGACTACTCTTCTGCTTCTTGCCTGTTGACCATCAGATCCTCTGGAGCTCTGTAATCATTCTTAGATGTTAAGGTTTTTCAACTGCAACTGTCAAATGAAAGCTGTCAGTCTGATAATTAATGTTAGAGATAAATTTATTCAAGCATATCAGATGGCTTATTCCCCCTCCTTCACAAGAGGGACTGAGATTTAATTAAGCATTATGACTTGCATGTCAGAAACTTCTACACAGTTCCTTTTTCTGCCTTTTGCACACAGAATCACACAGACTGAGCTGGGTTGGAAGGGATCATCGAGTTCCAACCCCCCTGCCACAGGCAGGGACACCAACCTCCAGGCCTGCAGCCAGACAAGGTTGCCCAGGGCCCCATCCAACCTGGCCTTGAACCCCTCCAGGCTTGGGGCATCCCCCACCTCTCTGGGCAGCCCCTTCCAGCCCCTCACCACTCTCTCCATGAAGAACTTCCCCTGATCTCCAACCTGACCCTTCCCTCCTCCAGCTTCCCTCCATCCCCTTGTCCCCCCACTCTCTGCCCTTCGGAAAACCTGATTCCCTACTGTCCATCCGCTGCCTTGAAGTCCTGGGGGGCTGCAGTGAGGTCCCCCCGCAGCTTCTCTTCTCCAGGCTGCCCCAGCCCAGCTCCCTCAGCCTGTCCTCACAGGGGAGCTGCTCCAGCCCCTGAGCATCTCCATGGCCTCCTCTGACCCCTCTCCAACAGCTCCACATCTCTCTTGACCTGGGGACCCCAGCTCTGGACACAGGACTGCAGATGGGGCCTCCCGAGGCCAGAGCAGAGAGGGACAGTCCCCTCCCTGCCCCTGGTATGGTTCCCAGAACTAGCTCAATGTGAAAGTGTTTCCTGGGGGTCTAGACAGCTGGCTGAGCAGTCTGTGGTGCTCGTCTTTTGATGTGAAGCTCCTTGTTTGATTCATTACACCTCGGGTTGACTGTTTCCTAAACATGAGAGAAGAACAAAGTGTGTGAGGAAGCCTGCTTTTGAGATAAAACAAAGAAATAGTTGGATGTGGCAGATGATGAGAACTACAGTCCTTGTCCAGGGTGTGAATGGGACAGGGTGTGAAGGTATGTTTTTCCCTTGTCATCTTCCTCCACAGATGAGCAGCTCAGCTAGAAGCACCCGAGTGCTACACATGGAAATAGTAACAGTAGATAGTTTTGATAGCCTCTAAGTGCCCTTTCCAACTGCTGAATCAGATTTTTAGCTAGAAACATTTTGAATTACATTTTTTGGTTTTTCTGCTCTTAGATTTCTACTCTTCTATAAGGTCAGCCTGGTTTACAGTGTTTGCCAGCCTTCCTTGGGTACTGCAGCTGAAATACTGAATTATCTGGTAATTAAACAGCAATTGAATTTTTTTTTCCTTTGTGTTCAAAATCTATTGCATTGTCTTTGATATTTAATTGCAGTTCTACCCTGCCAGGATCCCAGAAAAAAAAAAATCTAAAAAATGAGAAGTATAAAGCCTTTTTTGTCTCTTAGGTGAAGAGGTACCAGTGCACCTTTGAGGGCTGTCCCCGCACCTACAGCACTGCTGGGAACCTGCGCACCCACCAGAAGACCCATCGTGGGGAGTACACTTTTGTCTGCAATCAAGAAGGCTGTGGCAAGGCCTTTCTTACCTCCTACAGCCTCAAAATCCACGTTCGAGTGCACACTAAGGAAAAGCCTTTTGAATGTGATGTGCAGGGCTGTGAAAAGGCATTCAATACACTGTACAGGTAGGAGGATTCTGCCTGTTCCTCTGCTGGGTGTGGAAAATAGCATCTACTTCTTGTCTGTGTCTCAATGTTGTTTCTATGCTGCTTCCAGGTACAGATATGAATATAACCCCACCTGCCCCCAAAATGTGGAAGTGCTATACCAAGAGTAGGATAACAGAGCCTGTGATAACATGCTTAGCTTGCTTATGTTACAGTGATATTGAAGATGGTGTACAAAAACAGTTCTCAGATTTGTTTGAGGACTTGGGAAGCGATACTGGTTACTTTTATAATCTAGTTACCTTCATTTTGGGATATGTTACACCTTAGATCCTGTCCTACACCTTTGAATGAATGGCTTGCTTGCCTCAGGTAGGGGCTGTATCATCCTACAGATCATAAGAGGGATTTTTTTTTCTTTTTGGGGGATGCTTTTGGGTTGTTTTTTAGGCTGAAAGCACATCAGAGGCTGCACACAGGGAAGACGTTTAACTGTGAATCGGAAGGGTGCAGTAAATACTTCACGACGCACAGCGACCTGAGGAAGCACATCCGAACACACACAGGAGAAAAGCCATTTCGGTAAGCTGGCAGGTCTTGCTTCTCTGGGGGCCCCTGTGCCAGAAGGCAGCTGTTACTGTTCTGAGTGGAAAGCTATTCTCGTGAGGAAACAGAGAAGGCAGCCAGCATTTGAGCATGTTTCTCCTAGAGCTCCTTCAGTTGCTTGTAAAAGTGGGTGAAATGACTTGTCTTTGAAGACAGGAATGAGTAGTCAAGCTATTTCTTTTAACAGAAACGTGTGCTGTGATGAGCATGTTTTGAAAACACGTTGCTGGTTGAGGGCTGTGATACAATGCTTATGCCATGGAGGAGCCTGCCTGCAAAATGCTGACTCTGTGCTTGAATTTTAGCGTCGTGTTCAGAGCTCTGCTGCAGTCTGTAGCATCCACAGCGGGTGGTGGGAGGTACCTGCTTGCTGACACAGCCTCCCATCTGGCATGCTTTCCAGAGTCTGGGTCTGTTGCAAGGCATGACCCAAGGCTGTAGTGCATGTGTAAAGCAGCCTGATGCTAACTCTTCCGTGATGCCTCTTTCAGGTGTGAGCATGACGGCTGTGGAAAGGCTTTTGCTGCAAGCCACCACCTTAAAACACATGTTAGGACACATACTGGTAAGTCCCAAAGGTGTTTTTTTTAACTGATCTGATTTTGTACTCTCTGAATCCTACCATGTATTTATACTTTGAGTGTACTGTGGGTGTGACCGACCCCAAACTGAGTGGTATGTTTGAGGGGAGGGATGCTGTCCAGAGGGGACTTGACAGGCTGGAGAAGTGGGCCCACACTCACCTCCCCAAGTTTGGCAAGGCCAAGTGCAAACTCCTGCACCTGGCTCAGGGCAATACCAAATATTCCATTTATGCTCTTCTATTTGTGCTTGGATTTAATGAGTGTGTTTCCCAAGTGCATTGGTAACAATGCATAAAAATTAAATGTGGTCTTGTGTCCCATGTACCATGTACCATGTACCCATGTACCACATGGGTAAAATGGAAGCTTTTATCAGCAAGGCTCCCAAGAATGGTGAATGCAGGAAGTGACACTACACAATCTTCTTTGTATAATATTTTATTACTCTCCTACGTGCTGTGAAAGTGTGTGTATCTTACAGTAAGTTTTCTGTATGTTTTGTGTTGCCTACAGGGGAGAAACCCTTCTTCTGTCCCAGTGATGGCTGTGAGAAGACTTTTAGTACACAATATAGTCTCAAGAGTCACATGAAAGGCCATGAGAAAGGACATTCCTATAATGCACTTCCCAATAACAATGTGTCTGAGGTTAGTAGCACCTGTTCCAGATCCTTCTGTCATAGAGATAAATCCATCCTGTGGGAAAGAGATTATTTTGTCTGTAGAGGTGTAATGTTTAAGCTGGGATTCTGCAAGGGAATTCCAACTACTTGGTGTCCTGTCTCCCATGAAGAAACCCACAGGTGCCTCTTTTGAACCAAGAATTCAATTCCAGGTTGGAAATTGCTGGTATTCAAGGTGGCAGTGTAGCTTTATACTCACATGCTGTGTTTAGAGTGTGCTGATAAGAAACAGTGGGGTCAGTATTTCTGAAACCTCTGGCATGGTATTTTGTTATCAACTTCTGTTTAGAAAAGCTCATCTGAATTTTTCTATTCATTTTAATCACGTTAATTTTAATGCTTGGGCTACTGCTGCTTTGAGTATGCCAAGTATTGACAGAGGTTTGTAGGCAGTTATATATATCATCATGCTTTTCCTGTAGATCCTTATGTTGTAGTCAATACTCTGTAATAAACATGTGAAGTAAAATAATTAAACTTCAACAGTTGCTATTTATATTATTTTCTAAAGGCTAATTTATTCCTGAGCTAATGTAAAATTCTAGGTTGTTGAATTTTTTTGAAGTAATGTGTAAGATGTTAAGAATCCTTGCTGGCTGCTAAATATCCTTTGCCTGGTAATACTGCTCCTTTGATTTCAGAACAGAGACTTGGGTCACACATAGGTTAAAAATATCAGTCTGCCTAAACAGAATAGTATGGACTCTAAAAAGTAATTAAAAACTTTTCTGATGCTATTTTTAAAATAAATAACTGTTTCTTTTCTTCTTTACAGGATACAAGCCACTCACTTTGTCTGAGTGACTTAAGCCTCATATCAACAGATTCAGAATTACGGGAGAACTCCAATCCAGTGAGTTTCTGTCCCAGAATTGCCTCACCTGTAATTTGAGATTTGTTTTCTTCTGGCAATGTGCTTGTCCTGTCAACTAGAACTCAGCAGATTAGATGTGTGGCTTGTCCAGGCCTCCAGCAGGCTCTGCTTTAGGCTTTCATTTCATAGTGCAGAAGATGTGTGCTTTACTGGGATAACTGGCTTGGAATAGAATGGGGTTAGATGTGCTGAATGCAGCTGATTTGTCTTGTGGCAGTTTGAGGTGCTCTCTCAACAATAAGTGTTTCTTAGGCATTGAACCTTGTAAACATGACCCATTATTGCTGTGCTCTTCAGAACGTGGGAACAAATAAATAAACATGTCTGAGAACAGAATAACTGGGGAGAGGGATTTTCCTCTAAAATACGCATTTCTTAGTTCTACCTGGTTTTAAAGGCTTTGCATCCAACTCTGCTGTAATAATGTTCTTGCTAAATGATAATTGTTGTCTGAGCTTAAATTTTACATGGAGGGAAACGATATACTGATGAGACTGTCATTCTTTTGTACTTTGATATGGAAAAAGTGCACAGCTTTTTGAGCTATTGTTCCTAGAGCAGTGTGGGTGATGGTAGTGAATAGTCCAGGATCTATCTAAGCAGAGGTATTTTGTTTCTGCTTCAGAAAAGGTTTTGCAAACAGCCAAGTGTAACTGTTTCTGACAGTGTTATGAGAAACAAGGGTTAAAGAAAGTATGGATGCAGGAGAATATATTTTACTTTTGAAGTATTTATTTATTTTTGTAAGAATTTGCTTGTTGGTAAACTTGATTGTGGGTAACAAAATCAAACTAAGTGTCATTTTACTGTAGGTAAGTGAAATATGTTGCCTTTCCTGAAGGAGGCTGGTTAATTGGGGAGCTATTTCTGACATTCATATGCTGCTTGACTGAGATCTGTGCAGCTTATGGGGACCTGTGATGCAGTGTTAGCTGATGTCTTCCTTTTTACTCTGTTCCCAGACACACGGACAGGACCTTAGCACAATCTCACCAGCAAGCATCTTTGAGTCTATGTTCCAGAGCCCAGATAACACTGCAAATCAGGATGACTCTCAGCAGACAGGTACACATTGGATCTGCACTATTTTGAGAGAGGGCTTTTGGACAGATGTCCCCCGCCACAGGCATGTGCTTAATTCAGCATTTCAGAGTGAAGATTGCTGTCCCACTGAGCCTTAAATAGCAAATGGAACTTTAACTGTGGTGTTGAGCTGATTCTGTGCTGAAGTGCATCGTGCTCACTGCTGGTGTAACACTTGGACAGTGGTGGGGAGCTGACCAAGTATTTAAAGCGTGCTGTTGGGCTGTGCTGACACTGGTGCCCTTGGACTTTCCACAGAAGTGTTGTTTTCAGGTTTCTTGGTGCAGCTGCACAAACCTACTAATGAAAAGGTTTCTTGGAGAGAACTACCAAGCCTGAGCAATCTGTGTGTAGTTAGTATTTGGTGTTACTGGCTTCCTGATTTTGGGCCTGCTGTTAGATTTCACCACCTAGTATATTATGTTTTTGAGGACTAGTCTGAAGATGTGAAAGTGCTAATGCTTTACTAAATGGAAGCCCATCAACTAGCCAACATATTAATTGAAAAAGTTGTTTATTCAGATCTTATGAAGACTTGGTGTGTTTATATTTTTCCTGTGTCTCTTTGGCAGCTGCCTTGATCGAAGGCTTTAATGGTGATGCAGACTCAGTCGCTGCTGTCCAGCCTTCTGCAGGAGACTCGGCATCGTTGTCTCTTCCTCTTGTGCTGCAGCTTGGCATCTCTGAGCCTTCCCATTCAGCACTGCAAGCCTCTGCAGCGCCCGCTGCTCCCTCCACCATAGGAACCAACTCACAGCAAGCTGCATTTGGAAATCCTGCAACTGTTTTACAATCCCCAGAAGTGCCTGTTCCTCACAGCACACAGTTTGCAGCCAGTCACCAAGACTTCCTGCAGCACACTCAGACACCGCCACAGCCCATTGTACAAGGACTCTCGGTGGTTGCTGGGGCAGCTGCCCCGACAGCATCAAGTGCCACTGAGCCCTTGCCAGCTGTAGTTCAGACTGTGCCTGTTGGTGCGAACTCTGTTCTGGCCAGTAACCCAACAATAACAATTACACCTTCTCAGAGCACTGCTATTCTGCAGTCTAGCATTGTCATGGGAGAGCAAAACTTACAATGGATTTTAAATGGTGCCACTGGTTCTCCACAAAGCCAAGAACAAATGGTTAGTTTGCCCGGTATGGCGTTGAAACGGTGTGAGTCGCTTCTCTTCTCTCAGAGTTAAAAAAAGAAAGGGATCAAATCTGTGATTGTAAGATCCAAGCCAGGATGCAGTATTGTGTAACTTTGTGACATGTTCATACATACTAACATCAGTGCAGCCCCTAGAACAGATAAAGAAATAGAAAATGGATAGATAGATAGATAGATAGATAGATAGATAGATAGATAGATAGATAGATACAAGGTGCAAAAGGATCTTGGTGCTGTTTTTCTCCAGTGACAGGCTTCTCACAGCAGGTGTCAGCTTGGTTTATCCTGGACAGGGCACCACATGGCCTGAGAATACATGTGGGATTTAATCTGTTACTTTTGGCAAATAGAAGCACAAAGAATTCTGCCAAGTTTTTGTCTAAATGCTTTGTAATCTTTCTCTTCCTGAATTAGCCTGATAAACATAATGAAGTTTTCTGGGAAAAGAGAATGTTTCTCCTTCTCCAGTACATCTGGATAGTTGAGTTCTCATGTGTCTTGTCTTTGAGAATACTGTTGCTATTTTTAGACTTACTCGGTTGCAAATGACCAGTAACAAATGGCAGTAGGTACAAGCAGTATGAGGAAGCACAGCAGTTTTCTGAAGAAATTGCTCTGTTGTCAATCAAAACAGTACACTGAGTTTTGGGGATAGCCAGAACATCACCCAGAACCAAACTAAATGTTACATTTTTTTAATTACTGTCCTGTGTGTTCTCTTTGGGGTGTGTGTGTGTGTAGCCGTTTCTTTTAATTGCAGCTGTTTAGAATTTATACAGTAGAAATCTGACTGGAATCAACTCATGCTTTTTTCCTTTTCTTTTTTTTTTTGTCTCTTTAAAGCCACAAGTTCCAAAAGTAGAAAAAGTTTTTTTTACCACTGCATTACCAGTAGCTGGCAACACAGGTAAGCTTGACAATGAACTCGCATTTCTCTCTGTTTGCACTACTGTTGCTTGGCTGGGACTTGTAGTAATGTTATTACTTGCAGAAATGTTGAAGACATTTTTTTTAACCTTAAGGTTTTAAGGGTAGTCTGGTGTAGGCTTATAGGTTTGTGCTGAGATTGTCCTGTAGCAGTTTCTCTAAGTACTTGTAAGATAATCAGGTTCCTAAATTAGAGCCAGTGTTCACAAAAGTGGTATTTTAATGGAACTTATAGAGAAGAATAAAAGACACAAATGCAGGGACGTAATTTGGGGTTTGTCCTTTTAAAGGCAGGCATGAAAGAGGTAGTAAACTCAGACTTTGTCACTTTTCTAGCAGTTGTTTCTGATAAGTAGTGTCTGTGAGATTAACTGGAGTAACACACAACAGTAGACGTTCTGTCCCCTAACGTGCTTCCCACGGTGTTACCGTACTGCAGAGATGAGTTAATCAGGGTCAAGAGAGATCAGGTAAGTTTAAAATTTAAAATCTTTAAAAAAGGAAGGACACTAGCCAGGGAGAGCAGCACAGTGAGGAGGAAGCATGAGAAGCAAGATGGGAGAAGAAAGAAAACTAGAGAAAATGAACAGGAAAACACCCGTGTTGGTGTCAGTGAGTGGAATTAGTGGTATGATATGTCAATCACCTTGAGAGATCAGTGCATAGGGACTGGGGTGTTTGGATGCTGCTCTTCCTTGCCTTTTATGCTGTAAAAATTCTGGTGGTTCTCAGAAGAGACATAGTGTGCTGTGTTTAAAAATAAAAAACCTAAAAATTAAAAGTAGATCAGACTTCCAGTACCTGGATTCAACCTAAACAGGTGGTTCATCAATAGAGAGTACTTGCTGCTTCTTTCTTCTTTCTCCTCTGTTAGAGGTATTAATTCTGCCTGAGCAAAGTAACAGGTAATCTCTGCTGCAAGGGGTACACAGACTGACGTAACAAAGACTATTTGTCTCTTCCTGCTGTGAAATTATGTAGCTCCATTGTGTCTTGTCTTTGTTTCACCTTCAGGAAACCCTGTTCAGCAGATTGGTCTCAGTGTTCCTGTCATTATTATAAAGCAGGAGGAGGCCTGCCAGTGTCAGTGTGCCTGCCGAGACTCTGCCAAGGACAAAGCCACCGTGAAGAAGGAATGTTCCTCGCCTGATTCAAAAGCTTTGGAGCAGCCAGCTCCCCAGCTGCAGCCTCAGACCTTTCCTTCCTCTTCCCCTTCTCCTTCATGTGGGCAGAGCAGTCAGATAGTTAGCCCTTCAGACTCACAGACTGAAACATTAAGTGCCATGGATGTATCGGACTTTCTGTCCCTCCAAAGCCCTGAAACCCCATCTAATATAATTCCAATCGAAGCACTACTGCAGGGCGAGGAAGAAATTGGTTTGAATAGCAGCTTCTCTAAGTGAAGATGTTCCAGATTTTCCTTTGCACCTGGAGGGTAAAACCCTTCTCCTTAGAAGCAGAAACTGAAGGATCGATTCTTTTTCCTTCCTCTTTGGAAGTTTTGTGGCTTATTTCTGCTTCACAGATGTCATCTTAGTCACATCCCAGGTACATCCATCTTTGAAAATCTATCTTGAAAAAAGGAAAAAAAAAAAAGGAAAAGCTAAGTTATATATGAACTGTTTTGGCTGCACTGTCTGTCACTTTTGCTTGTCATATGTGAACACAGAAGTTAAGGTTACTCGTGTGCAAAAAGATTTTAAAAGGAAAAGGGGGGTTGGTTTGTCTCCAGTTGCACATCAGTTGTGTTTGGGATTAAGGTACTGGCAGCGAGTGGGTCTTTGTTACAACTCCTTGGGTCTATGATTTTCTTCTGTCTCTTATGTCTGATGCTAGCCATGCACTATGAGGGGAGCCCAGAGGAGGAACTTGCTGTAGTAGAAAGTGGCGTTATGGTAGAAGAACATTTCTCTGCAATTTTATTGGAAAGCGATTGTCACATCACTGAGTTGGGAGCTGATACCTGGGCTTGCTTTGTACTAACGCTGTTACTAAAGCCTACAGAAGTTTTGGGGAGCTTATTTCAGCAGAGCACAAGTACTAACAAGTACCTTGTGCTTCTGGTAAATCTGTTCATTTAATTTCATTAGGACATAGACGTGTGGTGGCAGACACGCTGCTTCACAACACACAAACCAATCGGAGCCCCTGCCTGCTCGGGCTGGAGAGTCTGTTTTCTTTGCCTGCTTTTGAAGGATGCAGTGAGTCCCAGACATAGTCAGATTGGTGCCTGCTGCTCTTTTTGTTTGGCTCTGTTCAGAAACAAGTCATCCTTTTCACCCACGGGACTGTTTAATCTGGAGCATGGTGCCTTTGCTGGGTAATCTCATCTTTTTGTCAAGAACAGCTCTAGGAAAACTTTCAGAGTGATTCAACATAAATTCATTTTGAATTCAGTGAGTCTGTCTTTCAGCTGTCCATAAATGCTTCCTTTTTTTTTTTTTTTCTGTTAAGCTATATAATTTCTGCCTGAATCTGCCTCCAACCTACTGCAATGCCAGCTTTTTGTGCACGGGGCTATTTCTTGACTAAAAGATTTTACACAACATAGTAGTTTTTCATATCAAACTGAAAGTCTATAATCTAACCTACTCAGGGTAAATAAAACACAAACCCCCCCTTCCACCAAAAAGCCTGTAATGTTGCAATAAATGCAGTCTCATTCTAAATTGTTTATTTATGCTGCATTATTTTAAAAGATGTAATTTTATAGTGTTTTATCCATCTTTCTGGCTTTGGCTGTCAGTCCTTTTGTGTTAAAGGAAAGAATATTAAATAGTCTTTATTCAGTTTACAGTGTTGTCATTAGTGAGATACAAAGATAATGACTGTAAGCCAATTAACATGGAGTGTCCTGTGCACTAAATTTAGGAATGCAAACTCCTAATGGAATAGGGATCTTCCGGCTCGGCTCGTGTTTGATCAGACTTCGGGGTGAATCGTTTGAGGGCAGCCAGAGCTCCCCAGGATACCAGATTATTATCAGGTGTTGTGGGGTTTTTTGTTTTTTGTTTTTTAACCCTCTTGTGACATGCTCCATGTTGTCTTGTCAACACTGTCTCAGTCTTAGCTGAGAGCGTGGTTCAAGCGTGTTCCCGCAGCACAGATGGAAACGGGCTGGAGGGAGCTGGCTTTTCACCTCTGTAATTCCTTCCAGCTGTCAGGTGCAGAAGGGTAAAATGGCCCCATTAGGGCAAATGTTGGAGAGGAGAGGCTGTGCCAAGGATGCTCTGTGTTGGGGAAGTGGCTGTTCCTCCTAGGACAGAGGGCTCTGGGGGCACGAGCTGAGCTGAAGCATGCTGCCGTGCTTCCTCTGTGTGCTGGTGTGTTGCAGGGCTGTTGCAGTGGGGATGTGGGTCCTGCAACAATAAGGTTTGCGTCCACAAAATGTGGATTACAAGTAGTTTACGTTTTGTTCTTGTGTGGTAATCCCTAGAATGCAGTGAGATGGTGACCCACTGTGTGTCTTGTGTCTCCTATCCCTGTCCTGTGTGTTGTGTCCCCCCTCACCCTCTTTATTTTTCTCCTGCAGCTTTTATTTTGTGATGTGCTTTGGTTACACAGCAGCACAAACTGCTTTGAAAGTAAACAGTCTCAGGCCTGTGTGGTTGGGACTGTCCTCACGGGGATGAGGCTCCTGGCAGCTCTCCTGTGTAGAGTTCTGCTTTGGAGGAGTGAGAGTGGCACCTGGAGCTGCCCAGGAGGTCCCCGTGAGGCGCATAGTGTGGCAGTGGTATTTGGGGGTGAGTGGATGTGTGTGTGTGAGTGACTCTGCTGATGCAGGACCATGGAGATCCTCCTGGAGCTGTGGGGCTTTCTCTGACGGGGACAAGATACCAGATGTGGCCTGGAATGTGACAGCTGGGAGATTTAGCAACCTCTTCGGAGCCGTTCCGTCCTTCAGGGAACTGTTTTTCTATGCTACTTTTGCTTCTTGTGACTTAGTCCACCTAAAACATGTTTCTGGTTGGACCAGAGAGCATCTTCAGAAACTCCTTTGTGGCTGAAACAAGTAGAAGAATCTACCAAAGGCACTGAAATGGGAAGTTAATTAGGAGTGTGGTAATGGGCAGCAGTGAGGTGCTGCACACACCCTTTCCGAGTGCCCGTCGCAGGTTATTCTCTCTGCTGTTTGCTATTGGCGTGTTCTAAGAAAAACAGTGTGTCTATGCTGACTTCTAGGTGCATTGGGTTTGCCATTACCCACCTCTGCACACATCAGGCAGGCTGCAATTTAGGTGAAACTAAGTTGGTAACGAGGGGAGAGCAGTGTGACTCTGAAGGTACCACGCACTGGCTGCGCGTCCCACCTGGTCACGTTGTGCAGATGTGTGTGTTGTCGTTTAATCCTTGCTCTGCTTCCCGTGCTGCATGTGTCTGCTGTTCACAGTGGCCATTGGCATCATCCCTGGTGCTGTGTGATCAGACATTGCACTGCCAGGGTGGTCACTGACACGCTTGGATGGGAGATCTGTGACAGCTGGGACAGTCACTGCAAAGCTCTGAGGTTTCTTGGTGCCAGAGAATTTTCTGTACTCCCCTCGTTGCCTCAGCATTTACCATATTCACAGTAACGATTTTAACTGTGTGGGTGGGGAGTTTCTGTTGTTGTAGATCTGGTAAGACATTGGATTCCCAGAAAAGGGCACATTCTGTTAATATGCTGGAGTCTCCAAGAATTGAGCCCTCCCTCTGTGAAAATCTGCATTTCACAACCCCCTTTGATTATCAGGGAGCAAAGCTGCACTGCTAAAGGTCTTGCTGGTTTGTGGCTGCAGGGATCCACTCGGTTACTTTCAGTTTCTAGATGGGTGCAGAAGCTTAAACAAGTAGAATGGGTCTAATAACCAACAGCTCTGGTCACCAAGCAGTGGCTTGTGTGAGTAGTGGACTTGGCGTATGGTTGAAGGCTGTAGATGTTGCTTCTCATGCTAGTAGATAGTAGAGGGATGGAAAATCAGCACTGTTTAAACGCTGGTACTGAATTATCTAGAACAAAGTACGAATTGGGCACTTCTGTAATGCTGACTGTGTCCAGAAAGACTAGTTTGCAGAACCTCATACTGGTATCTAAAATGCACTTTAGGTTATTTTCTCTTTAACCCAATTGCTGCAATTTCTTTTGTATATACTTTCATAAAGTTTATTTTTGCTCTGAGTAAAAGTTAACAGGGGTGTGCAAAGATGAGCACTTAACTTGGTGCAATACTTGTAGCTAAAGATCGTTGTCCCACGTGGTCGGTCTGTCTGTGTCTGTCTAATGGAGTATATATAGTAACTAGCTCAGTGACATACTGCCCTTCCTTGTCTATACCCAAGAGAAATTATGCATCATTAGCAAACGTCCAATCTATGCAAATATTCCACTGAGAGCACTGTGCTTTAGCAGGCCTTTTCTCTCACGCTTTCTGGTGGGCTGCTTGTCGCTGCTGTGGGCTGTCGCTGTGCCCCGGGGTGGGGACCCCTCCTCCCCGGGACGCTGCTCCGTTCTGCCTTGAGCACGAGCAGAAGTGACAAGCTGTTCTGAAACAGGCATGTTGCACCTTTAAAATTTGTCTTTGCCATGGTTTTTGATGTCATGTTATCTGCCTTACTTCGTGGAGGATGGCACCTCTGCAGTCATCCAGGATGTTGTTTTTGCAACTGCAGCCATGTGGTTAAACTGTTTACAGTACTCTTCCCGCTCCAATTACAAATAAGGCTCAGAACAACAACTGGGCTGTTGGTTGTGGGACTGCTGGGGGAAGAGAAGTTAAGGTGGAATTGCCCTTGGAGCTGGTTGGTGATGAAAAGCTGTTCCTTGTCTCGGGGGGAGCGTGGCTGGACGCTGACATGAGGCAAGTTGGTGACGTGGAGCAGATGGGATCTTGGTGTCATATTCTTGGCTCTGGTGTTGGCTGAGAGACCTTGGGCAAATCACTTAACCTCTCCGCACTTCAGTTTCCTCCTGTGGGATGAGGACAACAAAACTTGTCTTGGTAAAATGCTTGGAGATCTGTGGGTAGAAAGTCCTTGGCATTAGTGATCTGAGCTAGCTGGGCAGAACTGTTGAGTTGGTTTGGACTGTAAGGCAAAAAAAAGTTAATAAAGGAAAAGGCAAGGCATGTCTTTAACGAACCCTACGAACTTCTGGTTGCATAGTTTTTAATTGGGACACTGTTTTTTCCGTAACCGATTTTGGACACAGCGTCAGGTTTTTATAGACGTCACCTGTAGTTGATACTCGTGGACAGGGCTCAACTTTTAAACCTTTCGCGTCTCGTCTTGATATATATCATATGTTCTAGAAGTTGGATTCTGTGTCTGCACTGAGAAATGCAAATTAAACTGGATATTTATGTAGTAGTGTACATAGTCTGAGTGTGTGTGTTCTTGGAACTAGTTTAAAAATCCCACACCATGCTTTTGGTGGTGTGCAAGCTGGCCAAAATTTGGTTCATTATGCAGTGTACACTTTCTCAAATAAATGCAGTTTCTACTTTTTTCTTACAAGAACTTTTTTTCAGGTGATCTTTTTTCAGCAAAATCAAGGGTATGTTTTTGCAGTACCATAGTTACAGTAGCTGGTATTTCTTGCTGTGTAGCTTTTGTGTCCTTTCACTTGCTTACTGAACCGGAGCTATCTGTCTGACCCTTGTTTGGAGAGAGTTGCAGATCTGTTGTTTCACACAGGCTGGCATCAGCAGGGGGGGCAGGGGTGTGTGAGCCCTGAGCCCCGTTAGTTACCACAGCAGTCTTCAGCATCAACATCTGTGTGACTGTAGAACCAGGAGGTCTCAGAGAACTGCAGGTTGTCGAGTTACCGCTTTTGTGGTGTTTGACACGTATGGGGAGCTGGGCAGTGGTCTTGGAGATGATGACAAAGTAAAAGAACCCCAGTTTTTCAAGAATGTGTGTATGGTATTAAAGGAATTTATTTAACTATGAACCTTGGGAACAAATGTGCTTACATTGAGCAATGTGAAGATGTTAGTTACAGGTACAGTACTTCCAAAGGAAGAGCATCTCCAAAACCCAAAAAAGAGTAAATATGAATTTGTATTTTTTGAAGAATGTAAAATGTGAAATAATGGTGTTTGCTTAATTGCTCATTTTGTATGAAGTTAATATTGTACTTTGAAATATCTGCAAAGAAGTGGAAATTAACTTTTTTGGAATTGAAAGCAATATTAATACTAATGGAATCCTAATTAAATGCTTATTTAAACATTGTGTTATAATAGTCTTTCCTCAGAGTATTTACCTCTTACTTGGGTGAGGATCCTTCCCTTGCCCCCGTAGGTCATGAAGGGGGGTCTAGACCCTGGCTCACAGTGGCATTTGCCTCACCAACCTCTTCTCTTTCCCACCAGCAATGACCTTCACAAACTTTGTGTTCTCAAGGTCACTGGGGGGCGGATAAGAGTCAGAGCAGCTTGTTTGGAATTGGGAAGCTCTTGCCTCCTCCCTTTGATGCAAACACCAGCTGCATTCAGCACGGAGGCCATGGTGGTGAGCACCACCAGCAGTGACTACTGTAAGGCGCTGTGAGAAGTGAGAAAGGTAAAGATGGAGGTTTTGGTATCACCACTCAAGGGTTTAGGGATGAAGTTATTTCTACTAAAGTGAAAGGGAACTGTACAGAATGTTAGTGGCCATAAGGAAAGAGACTCTTCCCTCTCAATAAAGGCAGGTTTCAGTGATCTAGGAAAAAACCCTCACCCAAACAGCCCAAGAGCAACACAGGCTCGTGTGGCTTCAGGGTTGTGGGTATCACCAACGGCTGAGCTGCTCCACAGCCCCTGCCCACCCCCTTACTAGCGCTGCTGCTGGGGCCGGGCAAGTGTTCCTTCCCGAGCCTGTGGGCTTCCCTGCAGCCTCCCCGTTCCTGGGCCGAAGGGAGGAGATGCAGCCTACGCCAATATTGCTTTATTTTAAAGTGCACACGGAGTACGGCGGGAGAAAAAGAGAGTCCGAGGCCGGGGCTCTGCCCTGCACGACCCCGCCCGGCTCTCCCGAGCCTGAGACAGGGCAAATCCTTCCGTCCTTTCTGACGCTGCAGGCTCGGGCTC
>VXBZ01007187.1:66125-92006 GCA_013399135.1 Heliornis fulica
CTGCCCAATGCGGGCTACCCACTGCCCAACACGGGCTACTCACTGCCTGACATGGGCTACTCACTGCCCAATGTGGGCTACCCACTGCCCGACATGGGCTACCCACTGCCCAATGTGGGCTACCCACTGCCTGACACGAGTTATCCACTGCCTGACACGGGCCACTGCCACATGCCATGGGCCGTCTGTGTGCTGCGAGGTCTCGTGGCAGTGGTGGCTGTCAGGCTGCACAGGTGCTGGCGGGGTCACCGGGCTGCGTGGCCATCGCTCAGAGAGGGGCTGGGGTGAGGGGACCCCGCTCCCTGTGGGGACCAGCCTCTCTCCTCCCTGCTCATGGGCTGGGCAGCCTTTAGAGCGCTCCAAGGGAGTGAAGCTCTCTTTGGGGTGACCAGCAGCCACGTGGGGGGAGATGGAACAGCACCAGTGGCCGTGCCAGCAGTGCCAGTCTGTGAGAGAAATGAGAGTGGCACAAGTTGACCCCAGTTCTTCTTGGGGACAAACCCCAAGGCATCTCCTTGTCAGGACCACATGGGAGCTTGCAGGGCTGTCATTACAGTGGGCTGAGCTGATGAGCTGTCACCTGGTGAGAAACAAATTTGGTTAACCTCCAATTAGTCAGGAGAATGGGAGATTCTTCTTTGAAACGATGTCATTCACACCTGAAACCATCCCCACCAGAAATGCAGCTGGGGATAGTAATTAATTCACTGTGCTCCCATATTAATTCCTCAGCAGCTCTGCTCCAGCGTGACTTGACGAGCTGTATCCAGCAGCAGTTCTGGGCAGGGAGCCCTGGGCCAGCAGCCTGGTCCCCCCTGGTTCCTGTGCAGCTGACCATCAAGAGAGAATTTTGGGGTTTTTTTTTCTCCTTGGTGTATAGTTGTAGCCTTTAAATACCCTTCAGACTCTGACAAGATTCCTGAGGTGTGGAGAGAGCACTTCCCTGTCCCCAGGTGTCTGAAGGCAAAAGAAGTGGTGAGTCTTCAGGGATTTGGGGTTTTAATCATGAAAGATCATCTTTTCAGAGCTGCAGTGTGAGCAGGATAATTGCTTTAATTATTCTGAGCTTGTTTGGCTGAAATCCTGTGCCTGATACAAGATGTCCCTTTCCCTCTCTGCTGGTGCCGTGTCGGGGGGCAGAGCACATTGCTGGGCAGGGAGGTGGTGGGGCAGGGACTGTGGTGGGACAAGGACAGCAGTGGAGCAGGGACCATGGCAGAGCAGGGACAGCTGATGGGTCAGGGACCGTGTTGGGTCAGGGATGACATCAGAGCAGGGACTGTATTGGAATAGGGACCACAGCAGAGCAGGGATGGCTTGTAGGACAGGGACCCCTGTGGAGCCAGGACCATGGGGTCCCTTGCTGGCCCCAGGGTCTGGCAGGAGGGGTGGCTGGTTGGGGTTTGCAGTGCCTGGCTGATGGAGACTGGCCGCAGCGCTAAGGCTGAAATCATCAGTAGAAACAAACTCAGCATCCAGCAGGTCCCGGCGCAGCGATGCCACCAGCAAGGTGCCGCTGGTGTGGGGAGGGGGCTGGTCCAGCAGCTGCACAGGCAGCTGCCAGGCTCCTGCCTGTACCTACAGCACCGGCAGCGCTGGGCAGCGGCGCTGCAGCGAGCACTCGGTGCAGGGACCGCGTGTAGCTCCGCTTGTGCCTTCCGTGCTTAACGCTTCTGCGAGTAACCTCTTAGAAATGATTCCAATTAGGCCGGCGCATCTCTCTGTAATCTGGATCCCTGTTGTGCTGTCAGACTCCATTCAAATTTAATTTGCAGAAGGTGTGTATCGGGCAGCTCTTTTACTTAGCACAAAACCGAGAGGAAGATAACATTGATGGAAAAAATAATACAGGTTCATATTCTCCTTACCTTAAGGAAGGAGAAGAGATGCCAGAAAACTTGGCCAAATTTCCATTTTAATGGGAAACGTTCCGACTGCCTGCTCCGGAGGCGCAAATTGCTTTCCGGATGGGACCCTGACTTTAGACCAAAGTGCAGTGAATTAAATCATCCCTGACGAGATGAAAGGGATGTCTGGAAATGCAGCCACTGGCCGCGGGCCGGGCTGGGCACTGCCCATCCCCATCACGCCGGCGACACCAGGCAGAGGGCGGCTGCTGGGACTGACTCCCAGCCTGGTTCCAGGGGCTGGGGGTGTTTTGCGGGGCGNTGGGAGTCGGTCCTCCACCCCCACTCCCAGGCGGGGGGTGGGGGTGGAGGGCCGTTCGCAGGGAAAACCGTCGTGTTTCAAACCCAGGGGTGACCCCGCCGCTGCTGATGCCCGTTAAGTGGGGGGTGGTGGAGCAGGGGCTGGCGGGCGCTGCCACCCGGAGGAGGCTGCAGCAGCGTCCTCAGCGCTCGCAGGAGCGTTGCTGGAACCTTTCGGGCTGGCAGCTGCAGCAGGAGCCCTGCCGAGAGCCCGTGTCAGCGGCAGCTGCTCTCTTCGGGGTTCCTCTGCCCTCTTGTCTAATTGTTCCTAATCAGAGCAGCTCAAACCTGCAGACGGGCTCCGGCAGCGTGTCTGTGCCACGTCAGCCGTCTCAGACCCTCACGCAGGGACAAAAGCTGTGCCCAGGAGGAGCTGCCGTTAATGTCTTAGCATCTTCAGGCTCTTTGAAGATGAAAACACGGTGCAGTGCGGTGTCGTCCTATCTGTCTGGCAGTGCTTGTCGCCTGCAACAGTTTCCTTCACATTCACCAGCACCACAAAGGCTCATCCATGCTGGGACTGGGTTTGGGGGGTAGAGGGATGTGCTGTGTGTCTCCTGCAGCTCTGCTGGGCTCGGCACGGAGCAGCCCCCAGCCAGGGCAGGTAGCTGATGTGCTGTTGTCCAGCCCTTTGCACTTGCAAGGAAATTAGATGGGAGCTTTTCTGAACACAGCTGGGTTCTCACTGCTGCTGGGGTCCTGTGGATGTCTGAGGTGTCCCCCAGCCTGGTCCTTGCTCCCCTCTTTGTGTTGTCCTGTCCTGGTGATGATCATAGAATTGTGGAATGGTTTCAGTTGGAAAAGACCTTCAAGATCACCTCAATCTCTTGACATTTTCAATCCCTCCAGGGATGAGGACTCCACCACTGCCCTGGGCAGCCTCTTCCAACACCTGACAGCCCTTCCAGGACAGAAATTCCTCTGATGTCCAACCTCAATCTCCCCTGGGGCAGTTTGTGACCATTTCCTCTAATCCTGTCCCTTGTTACCTGAGAGCAGAGAGAGACCTCACCTCTCTGCACCCTCCTTGCAGGGACTTGTAGAGAGCCAGAAGGTCTCCCCTCAGCCTCCTCTTCTCCAGACTCAAAAGCCCCAGAGCTCCCTCAGCCTCCGCGTTGGACTTGTGCTCCAGACCCTTCCCCAGCTCCCAGGACTTGTAACGACCCTCCTAAGACACGATGACCCAGCTTGCACCAGGGCTCTGTTTGGGGGTTCACCAGCCACTGGGGGCTGTCTGGCTTCATATACACATTGGATCATGTTTTGTATTGGCAGCAGGAGAGGGAAAGAGTTTTATTGGCATCGATACTGTTGGTAACAACCGAGGTGTCTGAGCAGCTGAACTGGCCATTAATAATTCAAGTGCCTCAGTTCCACAATTATTTATTTACTTCCAAAAGTTGTTAATAATAATTTTTTCTGCTTCTAAAGTCAGGGTTTGCTACTGCCAGTGTGGAGTTACAGGGTCTTGCTGCAAGTAGTGCTTGTCTGTGCCCTTGAATCCTTCCTGGATGTGCTGGGCTCTCCCAGCCCCGGGAGAGGCAGGATCGGAGCTCGGAGGAGGGAGAACAGCCCTGGGACAGAGGGGTGCAGGCACAGGAATACCTGCAGGCTGGGTTCTCCTACGTCTGAGCACCAGGATTATCCATGGCTGGTCAGTCAGAGGGGTTCTGACCAGCACTGGGGGCTGTCCTGGCTGCCTCTCCAGTGATGATGCCCGGGCTCGCTGCAGGCAGGGATCGTCTCCGGGCAGCCTGGGGGCTTGGAGCTTCTGGTGCTGCAACCTCAGGGCACCCTGCCTTGGAACTGGAAGGGAGATGCTCTCAGAGCTGGGATGGGGGTGCTGCAGCAGGAAGCAGATCCTGGGGGGAGGATGTGGCCCAAGCATGTGGAAAGGCACAGGAGGATGGGGCTGTGGCTGTACCCTGTGCCAGGCTGGCTCTGCAGGTCCCTGCACCGCTGAGGCTCTCCATCACCATTGGGATCCTGCTGGAAGGTGCTGCTTTCACCTTTGTTCATGGGAGGGGGCTGTGCAGGGGCTGCCTGTGGTCTCTGGAGTTTGTCCTCAGCCCAGAAGGTGCTTTTCCAGTTGTCAGAGAAGTTGTGCACGATGGAGGGATGTAAATTCGCAGCATTTTACAGCGAAGGCATCGCTGGAACGCGCAGCCAGCGTGTTTGTTGGGGATGCTTCCAACCCAATAAAATAAGCAAAACCATCGCTGTTAGACACTCAAACAGAGCAGATGCTCTGGCACCCACGAGGCTGCTTCCCTGGGTGAAGCAGTGTCACTGTCTGGAATCTGGAGCAGTGATAAATCATAGGTGACCTTCAGTAATTTATTATTGCCTGTGCAGAACGCTGCTGTTTCCCTGGGCAAGCTCCTGGGCGTCTGCCTGGGATCGCAGTGATTCCAGTCTTTAGCTCTGTGATGGGCTGGCCATGGGTTAGGTAATGAGAAAAGGCTGGGGCTGTAGGGGAGCAGACATTGGGTGGATGGCAGGGAGCGGGGGTGCACCCTTGGCAGCCCCTGCCGGCGTTCCCGGTGTGGGAGACGCCATCCTGGGCTGCTGGGGCTGCAGGGTCACTGGTCTGCACCAGTGGCTCTGCTGTGCTGGGATGGAGAGAGGTTGTTTCTGGTGTTTCTGAGTGTTGGGTGTCCGTAGGGTCTGGCTGGGTGCTCTGTTCCCAGCAGTAGGACTCGTGCTGTTGGTGTAGGTGACGGGGAGGCGCTGGTCGCTCTGCGGCGTTCCCGGCGTGGCAGATGTTCCGTTAATGATACGGAACAGCTCCGGGCGAGCGGTGGGGTTTGGGTTTCACAGTGGTGTGCTCAGCTCCTGCCCAAATGTGGAGCCTAGTTTGGAGGCTGTGGAGTTCTGCAGAGATTGTTGGTCACAGACATGGGCTGTTTTGGGATGGAGCCATGAACCGAGTCTGTAGTGGAGGGGCAGGAGCCTGGTCCTTCTGAAAGCTCAGGGTGTAACTATTTAGGTCTAAAATACAGGTTTGGGTGCTTTGGTTTGGCACTGCTGCCCTGGCAGTGAGGATGTGGCTGTCTGCTCTGTGCTGAAGCACAGTGAGGGCTTGGGACCCTTTCTGCTGGTGCAAGAGGGCAGCTGTCTGCAGCCCTCGGAGATGTGGTGGCTCACAGGGTTTGCCCTGGTACCATGCCAGCCCTACAGCCCTAAAATCACAGAATCCCTTGGGTTGGAAGAGACCTTTAAGCTCATTGAGACCAACCCCAGCCTGACCCTGCCCAGGCCACCTCTAGACCATGTCCTTCAGCACCTCATCTCTTGGCTTTTCCAATCCCTCCAGAGATGGGGACTCCACCACTGCCCTGGGAAGCCTCTTCCAACACCTGACAACCCTTTCAGGACAGAAATTCTTCTGATGTCCAACCTCAATCTCCCCTGGGGCAGTTTGTGACCATTTCCTCTAATCCTGTCCCTTGTTACTGGAGAGAAGAGACCGACCCCACCTCTCTGCACCCTCCTTGCAGGGACTTGTAGAGAACCAGAAGGTCTCCCCTCAGCCTCCTCTTCTCCAGACTCAAAAGCCCAGCTCCTGGGCCAGAACTCTAAACATCCAGCCCCAGCTCCCAAACTGAAGGTGCTTCAAAGACAAACTCTAGCACCTTGAAACCTTCCATGGTAGCCCACCTGCAGCCAGAGAAGCAGTAAGACTACAGGCTTTCCTCTGCCAGAGAACTAACTGTGCTCTCCTGCACATTCACACTGAAACCACACATGGGCCAAAGCACTAAACACCCATCCTCAGCTCCCTTGGCTCTCNTCTTGGATGTATCTCAGTGTCTGGGTGGACTCCGAGGATGCCCAAGCCCAGACCAGCACCCAGGTGTGGGTGCTTGATGGTAACCAGCCTCCTCTGTGTCCACACAAACCATCTGGGCTGGGCTGGAGCAGATGCTTTTCTCCCCCCCAAAAAAGAAAAAGCCCCAGGGAGATAAAAGACATTCTAAAAGCAAAAAAAAAACATCCCCTGATGTTTTGATTGTGAGGTAAAATTTACATTTTGATTTTGGAAATCAATAGCAGTTCCCAAATAATTCTCCCCTGTTGCTGCAGCTCATCCACCAGCTTCGGGTCTCTGCTCCAAGAAGCGGTTACTGGGTTCTACTGGTTGGTTTGTGCAGCGTTAGTGGTTCGTTCCGCTCCGGGTCTGTGTTGTAGTGACACATTTCAGACCCTTGGGCATGTTTTTCGAAATAACCCAAGGAAATGCAGCTGGATGACATCATTATGGTGCCACTGAGCCAGGAGACACCAGCAGCTGTGAACATCTGGAGTGTCTCTGTGTGGGTGAGGACTGGGTGAGCCTGGCTTTGGGTGAGCAGGCTGGACCTTGGGGGGAGGTGGCTTGGGCACACTGCTGCCTCCGTGCCCGTTTGTCCCCCCCCCATGTTGTTTATCCCTGTGCCTGATGACAGGCTGGGTGCTCCTTGGGTGTTGCTTCTCCTTCTCCCATCTGCCCTGTCCTTCACCCACATTGTGCTGGGGCAATCCCATCACGAGGAGCAGAGACCAGCTGAGTGCCCTTGGGCCGTGATTTGGGGATACAGAACCAGGAGCCTGTGGGAGCAGGGGGTTCCTCAGCTGGGGTGGGGGCTTGCTTTGGGGGATCTGTGAGCCCAGAGCTGAAGCCAACACAGATCTCTTTGGCAAATGACCCGTGGAATGCCTTTTTAATGCTGAAAGGAATAACTTGATTAGTAATTATTGGTGCAGAACACTTGGGGAGCCTCTGAAGAGGAGGAGGAGGATGCGCTGTTCCACTGGAGCTGCCTGTCAGTTGTGTCATCTAATTATAAGCCTGTTCAGTGCCAAGACTCTGGACAGAGAGAGGAAAGAACTCTCAATGTAATTGTACTGGTCATATTTTGTAGCCACTAATTACTTGCTTAGCAATTAATGTTTCTCTGGCTGGCTGGGGAGCTGTCATGGCCTTGGCTTGTGCTCAGTGCTTCACGCTGTGCAGCTTCCAGGATTCGTTAGACGTGGAGCTGGGTGGGGAATAGGATCAGCCCCCCAGCTCTGACCCCAAGCAACCCCCATCCCACTGCAGAGGAGCAGGATGGTCCCCTCTGTGTCACCTGCCCGCTGCTGCAGAGACGATGGGTCCTGCCTGGTGGAGCTGCTGGGTGCTGGTGTGCACCCCTGGGTGCTGGAGTGGGGGTGCTGGTGATGGTTGGTGTGCTCTGGCTCTGGGAAAAGGCTGATTCCTAATCCTTGTGTCTTGCCTTGGCTGCTTGCAGCACGTGTATGTACCCACTTGGGAAAGATGGGTCAGCACCCCATTCCATCTCCCTTCCAGCTGGGGAAGGCTGGGGCTGAGAGCAAGGCTCTGCAGGGGCTGGGTGCCAAGGGTGGGGCTCTGCCATGGGGGGTGGGCTGGCTGGGTCCCCCTTGGAGGCAGGCAGAGCTCAGGGGGTGGCAGGTCCCACCATGTGGGTGGTGGGATGTCACTGAGGTCGCTTTGATGTTTTGCCGTTGATCTGGAATGTGGGTGGTGCCTCAGCACCCTGCCTCCTCCGGGGCAAGGTGGGAAAGGGCTGGGGGCTCCCATCCCATCTGCCACGTCCTCCAGACCCCTGGACCCGCTGCTGCAGCTCCTGGCAACGCCACCTGTGGCTGTGCAGCGGGTGCAAACCTGGGTGCAGGCAAGACAGGAGGAGAGAGGAAGAGTGGGAGCCTGAAGGAGAGCAGGGACAGGCACCAAGGTTATTTATTGTTTACTGTTTGCTTCTAACAAGCATCATTTTCAGCTTATTAATTGTGGCAGGATGTGAGCTGGGTGAAAATTGATTTGGGTCCTGCCATCTAAGTGGTCAAACAGTCAAGTACTTATTTTACGCTCTCTAAACAGACATGGTAATTTTTCTCTTCACACACTGTTTTACACCAGCTTAATTCCAACAGTAAATTGAAATCAAATGAAAAGCAGCTTTCCAGCCCAAAAGGCCTCGCTGGCACACGTGCAGAACAACAGCCCGTGTCACAGCCACGCGTCCTCGGGCACCAGGTAGATGAAATGGGACGTTGGAGCCGGCAGGCAGACAGTCAGGCAGACAGATAGACAGGCAGGCAGATAGACAGGCAGACAGATAGACAAGCAGACAGTCAGGCAGACAGACAGGCAGGCAGAGGGCTGTGTCTGTGGCTGTTCATGTCTTGGTCGTGTGAAGTAGGTGGTCGAGCTACAACTGGGTGCTTTACAAAGAGCCTGTGGAAGGTGGCTGAGGTGGGTTTGGGTGCCTGTTGGGCTCCTGCAGCCAACATCTCGGTGTCTCTTGGCTGCCAGTCTCCTGCTCCAGCCCTTCTCACACCAGCCCTGCGCCAGTCGCTGTCCCGAGTTCTGTGAAGGCTCCGGAGGTCAGAGCCCTCCCCACGACAGTGTCAGTCCACCCCTGCAGGCCCCGACAGGCGGCGAGAGCGGGTGTCTGCAGGGGAGGCCAAGAGCAAGAGGGAGGCAGGGAGAAGCACCACTGGAGAACCACGCTTCACGTGGTCATGGAATCCCTTGGGTTGGAAGAGACCTTTAAGATCATCGAGTCCAAGCACAGCCTGACCCTGCCTGTCTCATCCTCGCTGTCCCAGCTGCCTGCAGTGAGGTGAGGGTTGCTGGGGTTGCAAGGGAGGTAGAAGCTGCTGCAGCTCAGCCCTGATGTGGTTGTCTAGCTGTGGTCTTTGGGGAGCCCCAGCCTCTTAGGACAGAAGGGAGATGTGGGGTGGTAGTTGCCGGAGTGCAGGTGAGGGACACGCTGGTGTCCAAGGCTGGGACGAGGTGCTGGACCAGCTCAACCTGAGCTCAGCGTGCTCATAAATCAAAATCTTGATGTGAACTTTGGCAGCATCCATAAATTCTTCATTTATCATTATTAAAGATGTGTCAACATTCAAAAAATTGATTTATAGCCGGTAATTTAGATCATGGGTTGTCTCTGATACAGTAAACTGTTCATATCCAAAGCCCATCGTGCAGTTTTCTACTCGTTAGGAATTAATGACTTGTATAACAGGGCAGAGCAGGCTGTGAAAGAAGGGAAGGCTGAGGCTGTTGGGGTTTCCCTCCCAAGGATGCTCAGAGGGAGCCCTGAGAAACATCTCTTTGGGTCTGGGCAGCCCCTTGAGCTGGGCTGGGCTGGGCAGTGGGTCCTGACCCTGCTGGGCCAGCCAGGCCTTGAGGGGGCTGCGAGGCAGAGCCGTGCCAGCCGCTCCCAGGCTGCAGCACCGGGTGCTCCCCTCTTAAATTTTGTAATACACATGTTAAATCTCCAGCTCTTCCCCAAACCAGCAAAACTTTCAAATCCTTTATCTGCAGAAAAGACCATCTGCTACTTCAACACCACACAAACAGCTTTCAGCAGATAAAAACTTCAGTTTATCATTTTAATTCAGCAGCAAATGCCATGAAGTCAATAACTTATCGTGCAGTTTACAAGGTATTTCTCCAAGTCCCTGGTATGGCTGTTGTTTGCTTCTAACGCTGTAGTGATTTTGCATTTGTGTAAGTGCCACAGAATTGATATTGTACAGCGAGACAGATTGTCCTCTCTCAACAGCGTCTCAACATGGGGAATTGACGAGCTGCGTTGATGTTCTTTCATAAAGGAGATATTAAGTCCTAAAATAAAACTCTTCTAATGTCTAAATTAAAAGGAGTCAAAGCTTAAATCATCAGCTAAATAGATTTGCCGATGCCAGGCCGTGGAGCTGTTGGTGGGCAGCAGGGATCAGCCACAGGAGCTGCAGCCTCTGCACTGAGCCAAGCTCTGGGGCTGCTGGGGAGCACCCTGGTGTATGGGCTTTCAGGTGAGGTTATTAACGAGGTTCATTAAGAGGTGAAATTGGGTTTCTTTGGTGCCAGGAGAGCTGAGAGGGCTGGTAAAACCCAGAGATCCATCTGTCTTGTCCTGCTGCTGGGATGGAGCTTGTGGAGAGGTGATGTGGTGAAGCCATCCCCTCCGTTGCGGGGCTGTGGTGCTGCCAGCTCTGCCTGTTTTGGCAAACCCCAGTGACTGCTGATGGAGGTGCAGCCCCTGCTTGTGCTTGTCTGCTCTGTGTCGGTGGCTGTGACTCTTGGTGTGCCAGCACGTGCACGGGGACATCGCAGACCTCAGAGGGGACACGGCTGCGGTGGCCTCAGCTGCCCTGCTGAGTTCTGGAAGGGGGAGTGGACCCGAGAGAAGGTCTGTACCAAACCCTTTACCTGTTGGTTTCTCTTGGCTTTTCCGGGGGGGTTGGGCATCCCGGTGCCTGATTGACACAACCTCCCCTCACCCAACGTGACAAACTGTTGTATTTTGGCTGAAATATTACAGCGAGATACTGACGTGATACAACATGCAACATTATCTCTAATAAGCAATTATATCTCATAATATGAAATAATTAAAATCTTACACTTAAACCAAGTAGCTAATTACAGACCTTTTAGCTTAATAATGATAGAGTACAGAAAGGGATAATATATATGGTAATTATTGAGTTAAGCAGAATGTAATGTGCATCCGGGGCTCACTTAGGACGTTTTCAGTCGATACTTAATTACTTTACCGCTCTCTGAAGCCCACACGGCATCTGGCTGCTCTGCCCGTGCTCCCCCTGCTGAGACGCAGCCGCTGCCGCGCTTTACCCACGGCCGCTCTTCGGCGGCAGCCGATGGGCGAGTGGGACAGCGGGGCGGGGAGATGTGAGTGGGACAGCGGGACAGTGGGACAGCGGGGCAGGGAGATGTGTGTCGTGGGGCTGGTGTGATGTGGTGGGTCACAGCCAGCTCCCGGTCCGTGCCGGTGGTGGGGCAGACCCGCTCCACATGTGGTCCAGCCCACCCATCCCTCGGCACATGCCAGTGGCCAAGCTCTGCCGGGCTCCTTCCCGTAGGGATTCCGCGTGGCTCTGGGCTCCGGCCACACTCGGAGCTGTTCCCAATCCTGCAAAACTCTTCAGGGTGTCCGGTGTTCTGCCTCAGGAGGTTTGAGTCTGTCCTGGCAAAGCTCCCCAGCCCTGTGGAGCCTGGCACTGGGCATGGCTGGTGTGCCCCGTGGAGGCCCCCTGCGTCTCCAGCACGCCTCGATTGAGCGCAGTTCCCGGCATCGCGCAGCCCTTACAGTAACACAGAGCAAAAATTAATTTAGTGAGGCTTAAGGTCAGGTGCTGAGAGTGAACAGTTACAAGGTTGGGAATGGAGAGATACAAGAGAAAACCAAGCACAAACCGCAGCCCTACGCTGAGCGATGGGGCCGTGCTGCTCCCTCCGCCCCAGCCCCAGCCCGGCACGAGGATGCGCAGAGTCTGCTCCCTGTCCAGGGCTGTCTGCAGGCAAGGATGGGAAGGATCTAAGACCCCACTGCTGGGTTCCCTTTCGGGGATGTGTGATGAGGTTAAACCTTTTCCAGGCATATAAACAACCCTGGAGAGCTGCCAGCATTGACCTCAGCCGTCCTACCGCCATCGTGACAGCCCAGCGGCTGATGGGAGTTTAATGACTGGTGGGCAGTGGGACTCACTGGCCAGGGAAACTGGAATTTGACATAAAGCCAGAGGTGTCTGGATGGAAAATTCTGGCTTGTTTGGAAGAGGCCACTGTGATGCCACAACACTGGAGCGAGCTGGATGACACAGCCCCCAAAACCAGGAGGAAATGGTTAGTGGGATAAGAGGTGCCGGGGGCTCCCTGGCAAGTGGTCCGGGCAGGTTGTCCCGTATGTGCTGCAGCGAGGCAGGTGTCTGGGGGGGTGCTTGGCAGAGAATGGGAGTGCAGGAGATCTAAACCATATGTGTTGTGGCCAAATGGGAGACAAACTGTTGGCTAAAAGGCAGCAAACTGAGGTTAGAGCAAGAACTGGGTGATGGCTGCAACTGTGGGGCAGTGGGGTCTGGGGGGACCCTTGGGACTGGGCAGTGCACTGCAGGCACAGGGCACTGGTGGCTTGGGGTGCTGCAGTATTTCAGAGGGAAGTGCAGGAGTGAGGAAACTTGGGGGGAAAGCCCACATAGAATCCCAGAATCTCCTGAGCTGGAAGGGACCCACGAGGATCCTCAGTCCAACCCCTGGCTCCACACAGCCCAGCCCAGTCAGAGCAGGGACTGAGCGCATCGTCCAGACGCTGCTGGACCTCAGCCCAGCTGGGGGCTGGGACCACAGCCCTGGGGAGCCTGTGCCAGTGCCTGACCCCCCTCTCAGGACAGAACCTCTTCCTGACACCCACCCTGACCCTCCCCTGGCGCAGCTTCATGCCGTCCCCTCGGGTTCTGTCCCTGGTCCCCACAGAGAGGAGATCGGCGCCTGCCCCTTCGCTGCCCTCGGCAGGAAGCCACAGAGCGCCAGGAGGTCTCCCCTCAGCCTCCTCTTCTCCAGGCTGAACAAGCCAAGTTGTTATCACAACGGGCATTGCTGGGCTTCAGGCCTGGCACCACTTTGTGCTGTGAGTGGAGTTCACCAGTGAGAAACAGCTGCTGGTGGAAAGGACGGAGTTTACCCGTGTGCCATAAGGTGATTCCCTGCAGCTTTCAGCATCCTGGTCCTCTGCCCTGCAGAGGATGAGCTGCTTCTCCAGGAGAGTTTTCCAGCAGATGCAGAGTGGTCTCGTAGGGCAGCACAGGGGATCTCAAGCATTGTGCTTTGTGTCATGGGTGCCCATTGTCCCTCTGATGCCTTCGGCCTCACTGTGGGCACAGAGGGCTCGGTCCCCTCTCTGGGCACTTTGAGGCTGTGGGGGTGCATCGAGGGGTGGTGACCACTGCTGGTGTGGGTCTGGGCAGCGTGGGTCTGGGGTCCTGCTGGTGTCTGCCCCCAGCTCTGCGGCAGGAGGTGGCCCTGCCTCCACCCCTTCAAAGGCAAAATGCTAATTTCTGTCTGAGCCAGAAGAGCCACTAATTGTGTGTAAGCCCCTTGTGTGATGTTTGATTTATGCTTCCCATAGCACCCCTGCAAAGGGTTTGAGCAAGGATGAAAGCCCCTTTTAGGAAGAGAGGCTGCATGATTAAGCAGCTCTTCCTCTCGCCCAAGTGCTGGGCTGGTTGGCAGCTGCTCTGTGCCGGCGATAATTATGTCAAAGCCTGGGGTGCCATCAAGGGTCTCCGACCATCTGCAAATGAAAAGCTTCTTTCCAATTACTGGCCCTGGCATCCCATGTCCTCTTTGGTCCAAGCTGATGTTTGCTGAAGGATATTGGAAGAATTAGCAGATATATTTCTCTCTAATCCTGTCCCAAGTGACAGTGAAATCAAACTCGAAAGCAGCAGATTGTGGGTTGTTGTTTTAGGCAACAGCCCAGGGTATTAACGAAGGTTTTTATCGCTCTGGGGGCTGCATCGATTTAGAGAATGGAATATCTGAGGTAACAAAGCTGGGTGAATTAAAAGCTTAACAGTGTGAAGAGGTGTTAAATACCACCTTGAACTTGTCTGGGCTACTCTGCTCCCTCCTTCCCTCCGGCTTGGTCGTGTGCTGAGCTGCTGGATTTCCTCTTTCTAGGAAGGAGACTTTGGGGAAGGCAGACCCTGGCTGTGCTGCTGCTCCTGGCAAGCCACAGCTGCCTGTCCTGGCTCCCTGGCACAAGCAGGATGGGGCTGGATGCTCCCACAGCCAGGGGTGCCTCTTGCTCGTGGAGATGCTGCAGCCAGGGAAAGGGCAGAGTGGTGGCGGGGCTGCGTGTTGTGTCTGGTGTATTTGGCTGGGACACGGCATGCTGGGGGGTGTGGGGGGGGGGGGTTCAGAAAGCTGGGAGATCATTTGTCACTGTCTGTGTTTTGGCTTATATTTGATGAGCCAAATAATAGAAACAAATGGGCTGTGTTTGCAGAGGTGATGAAGATTCTGTGTTTCTAACTGGGATGCACAAGCCCCTTCGGGGGACGAACAACAGGATGTGGATGTTTCTGAGAATCTTCTTCAGCCTCTGCTCTTCTTTCCCGGCAGTATCAGCAAGCTGTCAAGCACCTCTGCTCTCTAATCTAATCAGTCCTCAGGAAACAGGATTTGCTGCAGTGTCTGACCACTGAGGTACCCACCAGCAGAGTAAATACCAGATGTATTTGTGAGAATGGTTCAAAGCTATCCCAGCACCTTTTAACGCAGCAACAGGGTGTCTGGAACCTGGACCTCTCCCTCCTTGTTGCTGCTGCTCCAAATTTCACCACTGCTGGCTTGGAGCAGGAGTCTGGCAGGGAGGTTTGTTGAGACAGAGGTGGGTATATAGGAAGGGAACTCCGGTATCAAGAAGGAATTCCTGTCCTCACTGAAGCCTGTCTTGAGGGATGGTACAGCTGCTCTGCACTGGTGCTTGTGTGTGTTTATAAGGGTAAAGAGAAAAAGCTTCTTCCAAGAGTACAAACTGCTGCTTGTGACCATAGTCCAATGACAAGATGTGCTGCAACCACTGCGGTTAAAAATGTCAGTTTGGAAAATGTGGTTCTGCAGCTCTGTGGGTCTGAGCTCTGTGTTGGCTCTGGCTGAGCCCCCTCCCCACCCCCTGGGATCCAGCACACCCTTGTGCCACCCCTGGGGCATGCCAGTGAAGTGCTGTGGCCCAGACACCTGCCTGCTCCAGCTGTGCTTCCCATTTCCATGGCCAGAGCTCACCAGGAGCTGACACATCATCCCTCAGCCAGCCACAGGGATGCAGGGAAGGGGCTCTGCTGGGTGTGTGCAGTGGTCAGATGAATCAGAGTGGGGGGCACGCAGCCCCTTCCTCCTCATGAGCTGCTGGGTGTGGGGCAGAGGAGGCTCTGCAGAGGAGGGATGCAGACAGGAGGCAGAGGCTGCTTGGCCAGGGCTCACTATTCCCACCCTGTTTTCCAGGCAGCAGGGAGAGCCCTCCATGACCACTGCGTTGCTACTCCATTTCTCATGGATCTGGTCCAAATTCCGCTGCCCTGACGACATCACGTGTTTTGCAAGCAGTGACCAGACTGGGTGGTAAACAGGGGAGATTGGATTAGTCCTGATAATGCTCCATTGTCAAAGCTCAGGAGATGAGAGATAATGGTCCCTCAGGGCCCATCTGGCTCTGGGTCCAGCCCCTCGTTCCTGAGGGGATTCTGCTGGATGCTCTGGGCTGACCAGGCTGGTCCAGGCACTGCCACAGGGCAGGGGGATGCTCAGCCAGCACCCATCCTAGCAGCTCAAGAGCTCTGCTCCCTGGAGAAAGACCACTTTGGTGGGACAGCCCACACATAGGGCTGGCTCAGGTGGTTGGTGCCATGCTGCTGCCCATGGATGGCTGCAGCTCAGTCCTGTTCACTTGTCCAACCTTGGCCTCGTGATCATGCCGGTGGGGTAGGTTGGATGGGATAGTGCAGCAGTCGTGTCACCGGAGCCGCTGTGCTGCGAGCTGCAGTGCTGGGGGTTTCCCTGAGGATGCATTAGGGGATTTATGGGTGTCTTCCAAGGTTTTCTCCTTTATGATTCTTGATTAGTAGATAAAAGGCCCATTTCTTCTTTTAATGGAGTCTCTGATGTTAATGGTGTCCCTCCAGTCAGATTAAGGTGCTTTGGCCTGTTTTAGTCTAATAGAGGATGATTGAGAAGCGCCTGGCTGGTTCACAGTTGGCTTGTCTTGCTTTGCCATGCTGCTGCCACCCCTTCTGACCAGAAGCTCCCTGGAAATTAAAGAGGCTGGAGCTCATCCCATCCCTTTGCAGGAGCTCCAGCACTCTGCCCTCCTCTTGGCTGTGGACAATGTGAGCTGAAGAAAGGGGCTGTTCCCACTCTGAGCTCCTGAGATAGTTGATGGATGCTGCAGCAACTGCCTTCCCTTGCCTGTGCTGCCTGCCCTGCCTGCCCTGCTAGCCCCTGCCGTGTGTCCAAGGAACAAGTGGGGATGTGCCCATGTCCTGGCTGGGGTGGAGGGGAGTGCAGGCTGCGGCAGCTGGCACGGGGACCCCAGCATCGCTGTACCCCACTCAGGCATGGGCACCTCGCATCCAGCATAGAGCAACTCCCCTCGCTGCCGTCTTGTATTAACAAGGCACCATTTCTGCATTTTAAGTGCGTGCTCCTTGATGTTGCCCTGCCTCTAAATGATCCTGGAAATGTATCGTCTACTTAACTACCTTTTAATTAAAAGTCAGGGATATTAGAAAAGAGAAATCAATTCCTGTCACAATTAAGACTTGGTTTGAACAATTGCAGCGTGTTTCGGCGAAGGATCCTCTCTGGACTTATTGATCTGTATTGTCATAATGCCTGCTTTATTACCATGGCTCAGACGGTCTTAAATGAATATTTCTCCTGAATTATGCATGTCATCTGGCAGGCAGAGGAAGCTGCCTCCTGCCAGTCAGAGTCTGCAGGGCTTCCATGCCCCCATGCCTGCTGACTGGGGCTGGGGCAAACAGCCTCATCCCCTTCGGGGTCAGGCTCGTGTGCGCTGGCAACCCCTCGAGCCATCTCAAAGCCTGAAGGCAGCCATGGTGAGCGGGGGGGCAGAAACCAGCAACCAGGCGTGTTCAGACGAGCATCCCTGCAGATGGGACCAAAGTCAGAACCTTCCTTGAAGGTGGCTGCAGCTCCTCCAGGCGCCAAAGCCTTCCTCATCCTCTCCCTCTGCAGAGAGGGGCTGCGGAGGTCTCCGGTGACGTCCCTGGTGGAAGTGACTGGAAAGCGGGAGGCTGATTAATCAAAATCTAACATGATGAAGGACCTTTATAAAGGTAGATGATGTCCTGGTTATGGTTTGTCTGCCCTTTAAAAGTTCTTGAAAACTAGGGGGTCTTGGAGGAAAGAGAATTGATTTCTCATGGTTTCTTTTGTACCTCGGGGCAGAAAGTAAATTCAAAGGGTCCCTGACATGAAAGGTCAGAGTCTCGTCGCTGCGGCTGGTAATGAGATCTCTCACAGATAAATCAAAACACTCGGATTTCGCCACAGCAGAGCTCCTGGTTGAACCCACACCGTGGGATCAGGAGGAAAAGGCATGTGCTAAAATCCCGCCCGCCGCGGAAGCGGAGCTGGCATGAGAAACGCCGCAGCCCCGGTTCTCCTGGGGTCAGGGCCGTGTCCTGCTGCCTCGTGGTGCCTGGCACATCCAACGCTCCCTGTGGTTCTGTGCAGAGCCCCCAGGAACTCGCTTCTTGTGCCATCCCTGCTCGCTCTCCCGGCACGGTCCTGGCAGCAGCTCCCGGAGCCGCTTTCTCAGTGCTCCCCCCCGCAGCAAGCTCACCCGCGGTGGTGTCACCCAGACTTGGGGACCGGGGAAGGTACCAACAGCATTTCTTGTCAACCAGTGGCCACTGTGCCCGAGGCTGTAGCCTGCTGGTTACCGTTTGCTTTGTGACAAGTAGAATTCACACAGTATTTTCTGGCTCTTATTAATGCTTTTAATCTGCAGACCTCAGGAGCACTCACGCAGGGAGAGGTGAGCCAGAGAAAACCAGGAGAGAAATACTTGGGAAAAAAAGGAAAAAGGCAGAGAAAAGTGAGTAGGATGAACTCCTTACCTCTCTATCCCGTTAGCACACCCACCACAGAGTGTGAAATCCCGTTAGGAGCCGGCAGCCGGCGGGGCTGGAGGGCAGCTTGGGGCGCTCGGTGCCAGGCGCTGGCTTCAGCTGTGCCTGGCTCTGTGGCAGGGCTCAGCTCGCTCACAACCCACACAGCCGGGGTGTCACTGTCAGCTCCAGCCCCGTGTGGCCCCGTGAGCCTCCCCCATGCCAGGACAGTCTCTGGCTCTGGGCTTTTCCCTCTCGTTTGTGGGTTAAGTGACTCTCGGGCTCCGCGGTCGCGCCGTTGGTGTATGACTAATTGGAGAAGTGTCTAATCTCGTCCTCCACCGATGTTACCATTACCCAGCCTGTGATTAAACATGCTGTCAGGCACTGCTGTTTACAGATAATAATGCCACTTTCTCTCCATTCCTACACTATCAGCCTCATTAGCAAGGTTTATGGATAAATGAGTGTGGGTTGAATGTCTCCAATGCATCCCCTGAGCACTGCACCCTCCGGCTTGGGCTGGTCAGGAGAGGGACTCCAACCTGTTCCATGGAGACAAGACCTGGCCCAGGGTGACCCCTCAACTGCCCATGTTGGCTCTCTCCATGGAGAACTTTCAGGGGTTCAGACCCCACTTTTTCTACCAGACTGGAGACGGCAGTAAGTGTCTGGCTTGATAAATCCTCTCTGATGCTTCATTACAGCAGAATCTGCAATACATGCAAAAAGATGCTCTTTTCCTCTTGCTGAATGAAACATTCATACATTTCCAGAGAAAGCTCCTGGTACGGATGGTGCAGGGCCTTTCAGATACAGTAGGAACAAACTGCAGCTGCAGATGGGAACAGGTTGTTTCTGCCATTTGTTATTCTTTTCCCTAATCATAATGCAGATTGGACACTCTCTCCAGCATTTCCTCCCTTTCTGTTTATTTAAGCAGTATTTTTGCCCACCTACGTGGCAATCTCGCCTTGGGATGTGAGTGCACCGTTGCAATGAAACCAAAGGTATCGCTCCCCCGAGCTGCAGGTCTTTCCCCCAGTTCCCCTTCCACCAGTGGCCAATGCTGAGCCAGGGATCAGGAGCAGGACTGGGATGTGCTGACCAGGGAGGGTCCCTCTCTCCATCCTCTGGAAGGAGCTGGCAGAATCCCCATAGCAGGCATCTACCACGGGACAGCACACCACGTGAGTCCTGTCCTCTGCACTGCCTGCCACCATGCCAGGCTGCATGTGGATGCAGCCTGGCACGGTGGCAGGCAGTGCAGAGGCACCCAGGGGTGCAGGAAGATGTCCAGCTCTCTGCAGTGCACCCAGTGCTTGGTACTTATCAGAGAGCTTTAATGGAGCAGGACACACTGTGCTGGTGCCTTATTTAGAGTCTGCCCAACTGTCCTGGAGTGCAAAATGCATCTAGGAACGAGCCCTGGCTGGAGCAAATTGCTAATTATCATTTGCAAAGTGTATTACCCTCTTTTATCACGGACAAATGAAAAGGACTCTCTTTGCACAGCCTCCCTGTCACCCTCGCCCCGTGACTAAGGGATAATTGTGGTGATTGAGCTACGGAGTGAGTCCCAAAGTGTCCCTCTTCATCAGCATGTCATGCAAGTTGAATCTTCGATGGCCTCATGACCAGGAGCCAGCGCAGGGCTCACCCCAAGGAAATCCACTGCAGCTCAGTGCCGCAGCCCCTGCGCCCGCAGCGCTGAGGGACGCTTGCTGCCACTTCACTGAGGGGCCAGTAGAGTTAAAAATCTCAGTAAATGATTTCAAATGGTGATTCAGTGCAAAGACTTGTTAAAAAAATGCTCAGCAAATAGGGGAAACACCGTGAAACGGGGAAATCCACAGCGGAGGCGGGCTGGCGCTTTGGGAAGCACACGAGCTGTGGTGGAGCACCCTTGCCCATCTCTTGAGGTCAGACCATCATCTCACGTGGCTGCAGGACTGTCAGGACAGACATGGCTGAAACAAGGCTGACCCGGAGCGATGGCCACACGCTGCAGGTCCCTCTGTGAAGCAGGTACAGCCGGCTGGGAAATGATTTCTGACGCCATGAAAATGAAAATCCTGGTGACAGCACCTGAACCAGAACTGCTGCAAATCTCTGTAAGTGATTTTAATGAAAGCAGCCAGGAATACAAGGAGAGCAAATCAAAGCTAGGACAACTCCTTTGTTCAAATTACAGGTAATTGGTATCAAAATTAGGATAATAGTTATTTGTGGCATTATACTTGAGGTGTATCATCATTTCTATCACAGACCTCAGCTCTCAGAGGCTCAGGCACCTGAGCTCTCAGCCTGCAATTCTGACTTTCCACCAGCTGAAGAGCAGAAGCAGCAGAGTTTGAGGGTGAAGAAGCCATCTGTGCAAAGACCATGGTGCCAGGGTCCTGCCCCATATCTGTCACCACTGGCAAAGCATCTCCGCGGGGCAAGAGTGGCTGTGCTGGCCACTGGGACCGTGTGTGAGGGCAGCTCCCCTGGCTCTTTCCTGGCCATCAGCAGATCCATCCCCACTGCTCTGATGAAACCTGGGAAGGGTTAGCCACTGTTTATCCCTGTGTCCACTTTAGCTGGTGACAGCAGCTCTCTGTTCCTTCACGTGTTGGCCCAGCAACTCCTGGGCTGGGGTGAGCTCTGGGAGTGGAACCAGAAGCACCGGTTCCCTCAGCAAGGACCAAACAGAACTAAGCTCTCCCCATGGCAGCACTGAGCTGAGCAAATGCAAATTGTTGGTTTTCACCTGGGAAAAATATAGAAGTAATCCTCCCTCCTCGGTGTGCTCCAGCATCAGCCCTGGGTGAGGCTCGGCACGTGGCTGTGGGCTGGGACCGGAGGTGTCTGTGGCTGGAGGGGGGTCCCTCAGTAACTCATGTGCTGTTGTGTGACTGATGAAAACCTTTTATCAGAGCGTTGATCCCCTTTGTTTTTTGTGGTCCTTTTGAAATCTCCTTTCTGCTCCTAATTACCTGTCCAGGGCCCTGGCCTATACAGCCCCTTGTCCTGCTGTGGGTGGGTGGAGGGGTTGAGGGTGTCCAGGCAGACCCCTGGGAGCAGCAGGGGGCTGTTGCTGTCCCAGATGCTGCTGAAGGAGATCTTGTAGGGTCTGGGATTGTCGGCTTTGCTGGCCTTGTGCTCTCGGCACAGGCTCCGGTTCTGCCGTGCACCCCCCTCCCCACACGCCCCCACAGAGGGCTGTCCCCTGGGAGCAGCACAGGCTCTGTAATTAATGCCTGTCATAAATCTGCAGAATTAGGTGGCCCGTCTGCACTTGTACATCCTTTGGTTCATCCTCTACAGGGATAATTACATCAGGGAGCTCTTAAAATAGTGCTTTTTGCCTCACAGGGGATTGTGACTGGAGCTGACGGCAGCAGGAGGACTCGCTGGGGCACCCCGGGAAGGCTGCAGAGCATCACCTGGCCAGGGGCCCTTTGCAACCCTTCGACATCAGAAGAGGTGACACTGTATGAGAAGTGTCCTCACTCCCTGTCCCTGCTGCAGGTGAAGTGAGCAAGGACTTGGCTCTGGCTTTTCTCCGCGGTGCTGGGAGCGTGGCTGGCCCTCAGCAGCGAGGGGGTGGCCAAGGAATAGCTGTGCCACACAGCGGCACCGGTGGCTGCTCCTGCGCGACTGCTGCAGTTCCTTGTGACCCTGACGATGTCACCGGTGTGCCTGGGGACAGAGACGGGCCCGTGCCTGGNACAATGAGAGCTGCTGCGTGCAGGTGCCAAGTCATAGCAAATCATGAGAGTTTCAATCAGGGACCATTTACTCACTGGCATTACCTGTGTTGGGTCCCTGGCTGCTGGTGACGTGCAGTGGGCACCAGTAGATGTCAGGGACAGGACTGCAGGGTCATGGAGCTGTCACATTGCCGTACACTGTCCTTCCCAGGCTGGAAGAGCAGGCAGGGGAGTGGGGAGGGCACAGGGCATTGGGAGAAACCAGTTTTGCACCCACCTCTCACCTTTGCCAGCTGCTCAGCTCCATGCAGCCAACAGCCCAGCAGGGCATCACCCTCCATAATCCCTCCTGCTGCTCCTGGAGTGCGGCCTGAGGTGGGAAGAGGGTGACATTTTCCTGAGCTCGGTAAGAGCCTTGGCTTGCCCTTCAGATTGTCACCAGATTGCAGCACCTGGATCCCTCCTGTCTGGCTCTAATTAATAGCATGTGATAATTTGTCTCCGGTTGAGTTGGAATTCAATGCTGAATGGATCCTTGCCCCTAGTAAAAGGCTGTTTCATACTGATGATGACAGAACGGAGTATTACTTACATAAGTGTAATGATCTTATGCTGCCTGGAGCTCTGGATTTTCTCAGTATATGACAAATGTGAAACATTTTAAAAAAAATTAGACACTTACTATATTTTACATGATTTTCTAGTACGTGGATCTCCGTGGGCTGCCTGGAAATCCATTAGCAAGAAACGCAAAGATGCTTAAAGGCATTTACCCAGATTAGCTGCTTTTATGTAGTCAAGGATCTTTTATGTGATTACCTTAAAAGCTAAAGAGCTTCTGCAAAACATTTATAGTACAGACATCCTGAAGCAGAGAGTACAGATCTGACAGAAAAATTAAGCCATTAAAAACAAATACATTGCTCGGGTTGCTTTTATTTTCAGACAAACAACATGGGAGGTAAAAGGAGTTAATAATCTGTGTTTTCCTTTTGCAGCCCGTGATGTAGGGCTGTGCAGCTCTGATCATGAGATTTAGGGGGAAGCTTTGCATTAACTTTTCGCTGTGGTTTCCACCAGTTAGTGGTAAGGAGGTGGCGGAGGGGTGAGACGGGGCGGTGGGCACCAGGCTGCGCAGGCACTGGCTGCCACAGAGCACCATCCTCCTGGGCAGCATGTCTGAGCCCCAGGATCAGCCAGGAGCAGCGGATCACAGAATCACTGGGTCTGAAAAGACCTTTCAGATCATCAGGTCCAACTGCACCTGTCCTCTCCTAAACCCTAAGCACCTCATCTACCTGTAAATCGTGGAGGCACGGAGGGTCCCCGGTGCAGAGCCATGTAACTCTGCTGCTCTCCTGCGTGGGGTATTTACTCACTGACAGGTACACGTGTGCTGTATTGCTGCTGCCTGCTCTGCCTCCAGCACTGGCACAGCAGAACACTCATCCCAGACCATGTTCTTTTGTGACATGCCCAAAACAGCACAAAATTGTACAAATCCCTTGGTTTTGGGGTTTTTTCTTTTTCTTTCTGTTTTCTTTCTTTTCTTTTTTTTTTTTCCTTCTCTAAGAAAATCCTTTCAAGTGTGGAAGAGGAAGGAGAGGTGCAAAAGCTTCCATGAAGTTTCTGCCTGCTCCGTCGTCCTTCAAGGGCAGCTCTTAGAGCCACCTCCTGAAGCCCACATCTTCCTGGCTCCTTTGTCCTTTCGCATAAAAAGTCATTTGTCAGCAAAAGAAACCAAGTTTTGTTTTTCAGTCCAGATCTGGCTGTCCTCCCACTGAGACTTTCAACTCTTTATCTCAGGAATTGATGCTCTCGGATTCTGATCCTCTTTCCTTGGTGTTCGTATTGATTTTTTCTTTTTCCAGGAGGGTTATTTTCACCGTGGTTTCAAAACTATCTGTCTCCACTTACAGCAGGTAATAGCTCAGCTTGGAGGATTACACATTTTCTGGGCTGTGCCGGCCCCAGCTCTTTGCAGAAGTTCCCCTGGCCAGCTGGAGCTTGGATAACTACTGTTCCAGCTTTCCCATACTTCCCAGTTTCCCTGGGGCTGCAGCAGGACTGAGGTGTGAGGTAAGAGCAGATGCAGGAGTGCTGGATGTGGCCAACAGGTATTCATTCCTCTTCCCTCACTTGAAGCAAGCGTCCCTCCCTTCACACTGCCGGTGATGGAGGTGGAAGCTGGTCTGCTGTGCCATCGCGGGGACGGCGTCCCTCTGTCTGGCTCACTGGGGCCACATCCTTGGGGGTGGCTTGACTGTGCCACAGCCCTGTCTGTGGGCTCTGACCCCCATCGCTGGGCATCAGCCATGCCTGATAATGGATAAATCCCATAGTGTCTGTTCAAAAAGCTGCTCTGATTTGTTCACCCCAGCGATGGCTTTTAGTCACCGAGTCTTGCCAAAGGCAGACTCATGGGGCCGCTCCCCAGGACAGCACAATGCTTCAAAACCGTAATTAAAACACCTCTGGCTGTTCAAATGTGAAGCTTTTGTAAGTGCCTGGAATAGTATTTCAGATAAATGTTAGCACAACATACCCTTGTTCTAGCAAAACATCTCTCTGACGTCAAATCCCCCCATCTACATCATAAATCCTCTTCCCTGTTTGGTTCTTCAGTGACGTGACTGCGTGCACCTCCCGTGGGTCTCGGTGGCAAATGGAGCCATCCCAGGGCTCTGCATCGATTTGCTTCCCAACATTAATACCTTCCAGCATACCTGCAGCGAGACCCCGTGCATGAATAGTAAATGGGAGGCTGGTAAGTGAAATCCCATATATTACACCGTGTGAGCTGTGTGTCGTATTAGAGCAATCTAGTTTTAAAGGGCATCTTTCAAGCACAAACTAGCTTTTTCCCACACTTGACTGATCACACAAATAACTGTGATTAAAGGTCAAGTGCCTGGGTTTTTTCTATTTTACTCCTAAAAAATTTATATGCGAAAGAAAACCTAGAAGTTAACATAGCATGAAATTGTTATGCAGTTATGAGCCTTTAATGACAACTAAATATCACTTTTCTTCCTGGGTGGCTTGAAAAATCTCCAGGAATAATGGGTAACTTCTTCTGGTTTCCACTTGAGGAAGATTATAAATAAGCCCCATCTTTTGCTTCCCCGCCCTGTAATGTGATGGAGGGAGAGTTTTAATCTAATGAACTCACACCCCTGGTCATTTGGGCTGTACCCGAACTTGCCAGGAGCTCCTGAGCTACGGGAGCATCACCAGGCTCGAAGCACCGCAGCAAGGTGCCATCCCAAGCTGTGATTTCCCAGCCTGCAAGAGCAATGACAAATGGATGGGGGTTTTCTTGGTGGTTAAGATGACACACGGAAATGGTAGGGGATGTGTTTCCAGAGGGGCTGAGATGTGGGGGGAGAGCTGGAGACATCCTGTGGCTGCAGGCATCTGGCTGGTCTGTCTGTGTTCTGTTGCTGGTCACTCCTCTGGAGCTGCCTGATGNGCAATGCTGGAGGGTGTGGAGAGCAGGTAGAAATAGTAGCAGTATTTAGTGTCCAACCCAATTATGAATCCTCATAGTGCTTGAAAATCCTTTCCTCTGTTTCTGCAGAACGGACAAAGCAGCATCTTCCTCTTAACTGGTCGAGAGCCCCAGATTTCCACCATTTACACTCGAGGTGATGCCCCCCAGCCTCCAGGGAGCAAACACGAGTTAGGTGTTGAAAGGTGGCTGGAAAGGCACAATTCCCATGGAACAGGTTAAAGAAACATCAGGCTTGGGGAGTGGGGGGTGAGGTGGGCTCGGACATGGGTTGATCAGGATTCCTGATCCTGCGGGAACTTTCACACCAGTGAAATGTCTTCGCATGGGGGGGTGTGGGGTGTGTGTGTCATTGACTGCAGGAACAGAGTGCTTAGAAGCTGGAGCATGAGGCAAATTAACTGCAATCACCATATCTAATTAATCTTATGTGCAGATCTGTATCTGACTGGCAGGACGCCTCAACAGGGGACCTGCTCCAGCAAACTGAGCACAATTCAGGCTTTAGCGTCTGACACTGTGGGGTCCAGCTCTCAGTCATCTCCCGTCTGTTCAATACACCCAAGGGTGGGGACTCCACCCCCTCCCTGGGCAGCCTGTCCCACACCCCCACAGCTCTTTGGGGGTAGAATTTCTTCTGACATCTCATCTGAACCTGCCCTGGCGCAGCTTGAGGCCATTCCCCTTGTCCCATCCCCTGTGAGTAAATATCCCCCCACTCACAGTGCTGGGCCCATAACGCCACAGTGTCCCAGCAGCAGGCGCTGCCTGTGCCCCCGGGGTGCGTGGCCCTTCCCGGGGAGGGCTGTCCCTGCACCCGGCAGCCCAAAGCTCCGCCCCGCTGCGCTCGGCGCCGTTCCAACTCCTCACACAGCGTGGCTGCCGTCGTTAGGCTTCAGAGTGAACCCCCCCCCCAACATCCCCCCCCCCGCTCCTTCCCACCGCCACCCGCCGCGGATTGGCAGTGCCGTCCCTTGGCCACGCCCCGTCGGCGGCTGGCGGCACCGATTGGCTG
>VXBZ01007187.1:92334-103928 GCA_013399135.1 Heliornis fulica
CCCCGAGGGGTGGTCGGTTCACACGCTGGCGGGGCGGTGGAGGTTCCCGGTCCCCGCGATCGCTAGAGGCGCAGGGCACAACGAGCTCCCGCGGCTCCCGTTGCCCTCGCAGCGCTGCCGGTACCGGAGCGGCGGGACCTTGACCCGGTTGGAGCGGTTGTGGGGGGACAGCGCTGATCCCACCCCCCGCTCACCTCCTCCCCCTGCAGGGCGCGTCCCTTTGCGGGGCCGTGACGTGGGGACGGAGGCTGCGCTGCCGCGGATAGACCTGTCCCATCCCGGAGCGGTGGCTTGGGAAGGGACCGGGCGCACGGGCCTTATCCGGGGGTCTTGTATCCGAGACGAGCCGGTTTGCCGGTCGGGGATCGTGTCTGGCTGGGGGCTGTGGAGCCGTGAGCACGGGGGAAAACCTGCGGAGCGGGGGTGCAGCCGGCTGCGGTAAGGGATGGACACTGAGAAGGGAAACCTTGAGGACCAGGAGACACCACACCGGTACGGTGGAACCGGCATCTGGAATCCCTTGGGAAGGACCGTGGCCATCCCTGGGGTGTCACTGGAACTCGGTTGGGGCGCTGAGCTTGTGGCTGTGAGGTCTGCACACCCAGAGCTCTGCAGCCCCAGTCCCGCTCAGCGCGGTGACACGACGGCTGGTGGAGCTGGGCTGGGAGCTGCTCCCTGCGCTCTGGGTGCTCGGGGAGGGAGGGGTGAGTGGCGCTGAGCTTCCCAGCGGGTGGGATGGGTGCGTGTTCGCTGGCCTGAGCTGAGCTTGCTCCGTGACACGCTGTCTTCTTGCAGTTGTCCTGCTGGACTCGAAGGAATCGCAGGCCGAGCTGGGCTGGACCTCGTACCCATCAAACGGGGTAAGTGCAGAGGTGACCGTCCCTCTGCGCTGCGGCTCCGCGGTGTTTGAGGTCCGGTGGCTCCCGTGGAGCTGGTGGAAGGGGCCGGCAGCCACGGCATCTCCTCGACCCGGGGGCGGGTGGGCAGCTCGGCACAAGCTGTCACGTTCACCAGCACCGGGTGCCCCTGGGGGAGTGGAGCAAGAAGTGAAGTCTTGGTTTTGTGAGTGGTCAGACCAATGTGCGATGTGTCCTCAGAATGAACCGGACGCTCCTGCAGTGAGTAAACAGCAGCCAGCAAAGGCTTTGTTGTGAGGTTTGCACACCTGCATGAGCTCCTGGGGATCCACTCGGCCCTTGGAAGGGGGCTGGGGTGGGATGGGATCATTGGGAGCTCCGTGTCACACAGGGTTTGTCTAATGAGGTCCTTGATTTGCTGCCAGGGGCACTCTAGAGCTGATGTTAGGAAACTCGGAATTGTGTTCTTTGAAGCTTTTTTTCCAGCATGGGAGCAGTGTCCAGAGGGAACAGTGATAGAACCTGGAGTCATCTGTGTTGCCCAACTGTTAGTCTGCAGAGAAAACTCTGTTTTGGGTACATTTGGCATTCCTGCATAAATTTCCCCCCAGAAAGAATTTCTTTGGGAAGGTGCCAGGTGATCCTTAAGGCTGTGAGGGCTGAATCATCATTTCATGAAGCAGAATCTCTGCTGGTAACTTTGGGGAAATACCAGTTCTCTTCCAGTCAGAGAGTTTGTCCTGGTCCAGCTACAACTTCCCCAGACAGAGAAGTTACTGCTTATGAAGGTATTTGTCCTTGTACGATGGCTTCACATCTCCTTGGCCATCTCTGACTTCTCCAGGACACCCCACCCCACCTGGCACCCAGTGGTACCTCTGTGTAGATGCACCTTCCTGGGGACAGAAGGCCCAAGCGTGGGGGATAAAGGCTCTGGCTTCTCAGCTGGTGATGTGTCCGGTTCCATCTTAGGCTTTGCTTATAAGGTTTGGTGCTGGTGCCACCTTTTTGGTTCCATCTCTCTTTCTGTGCAGAGCTCCAGTGGTCCAGTGGCACCACTGTGTTGCTGCAGCTCGTGGGCTTGGTGGGCTAAGGACCCCCAGTGCCTCCGATCTAGCGGCCTGTGGGTGGAGCAGCTCGTGGCGGTGATATTTATACTGACCGGTGTGTTTCTGCTGGGGAGGCTCATTCCTGCTCACGGGGGCTCTCGAGCTGTTACAGCCCTTTGTGTTCTTTCCCCAGTGGGAAGAAATCAGCGGCGTGGATGAGAACTACAGGCCGATCCGCACCTACCAGGTCTGCAACGTCATGGAGCCAAACCAGAACAACTGGCTGCAGACGGGCTGGATCGCCAGGCGCGATGGCCAGAGGATCTTCATCGAGCTCAAGTTCACCCTGCGGGACTGCAACAGCATCCCTGGCGTGACAGGCACCTGCAAGGAGACGTTTAACCTGTATTACGTCGAGTCTGACGCTGACCTGGGCCAGAGCGTCCACGAGAGCAAGCACACCAAGATCGACACCATCGCTGCCGACGAGAGCTTCACGCAGGGCGACCTGGGCGAGCGTAAGATGAAGCTGAACACGGAGCTGAGGGAGATTGGGCACCTGAGCAAGAGAGGTTTCCACCTGGGTTTCCAGGACGTGGGTGCCTGCGTGGCGCTGGTCTCTGTGCGGGTCTATTACAAGAAGTGCCTCGCCACGGTGCAGAACCTGGCCGTGTTTCCGGACACGGTAGCGGAGGCGGCGTTCGTGACTCTGGTGGAAGTTAAGGGCGCTTGCGTGGCTCACGCCGAAGTGGACGTGGATAACCCCCCCCGGATGCACTGCAGCGCCGAGGGCGAGTGGCTGGTCCCCATAGGGAAGTGCACGTGCGGTCCCGGCTTCGAGGAGAAGGACGGGGGATGCAGAGGTAAAAGCGGCCGTGGGTGTCCCCTGGCGGTGTTGGTCTGCGTGGTCCGTGCTGCTGCCAGCCTGCTCCAAGTGCCTGAGCACTGCTCAGACGAGGGCAATTGTTCTTTGTCAGCAGGATGGTTCTGGTAGCTGATTGCAGCCCCCCGGGGCGTGATGCCAGGGGCTGCTCTGCAGCATGGTGTTGGCTGGGCACTCGTGATGGAGCTCTGACACTGTTGGGTGTTTCCCGCAGCTTTATCTGTAACTGAAATTACTCCAGAACATGGATATCCCCATCCTCTTGCTCTGGATACAACTTAATAACTCAGTGACTTCACATCTTGCTAAATTAGGTTTAATGACAGCTGTAAAAATGGATGAGACCTCTAATGAGTATCCCACTAATGAACCTGGGGCTGTGACCACCTCGCTCTCCCTTTCAAAGGCGGGAGAGAGCCAGGCGTGGGATCTGCCCTGGGAGCGTGGGATACGGCTGCCACGCTCCTGCTCATAGACAGAGGGAGCTTGAACGGAGAGAGGTGCTGTGCTAGTACCTCCTCTGGGGACCATCCCACCTCAGGCTGTGCTCAGGACCTAGTCCCAGCTCAGCACCGTCTCCACTTCGTCTGCACCAGCATGAGCCGACAGCCACAGGGTGAGTGGAGGCTGCTCTGCTTGCTGGGTGTGCGTCCCCTCCCTGGGATCTGCTGCTCCTCTGTCAGCACCCAGGGGTTTTTCTTCACTGAAAGGTGTGGTTTGCCGTTGGTTGTTAGCCAGCAGCTTGCATGGCTGCCCTGATAGCAAAGCTCCAGGCCAGTGCTCAGACCCCTCACACATCCTAACCGGTGACATTGTCTTCAGCCAGCCATGCCTGAGAAGACCCTTCACTGCCCGTGCCTGGTGTCCAGGTGATGCCACGGAGCTCTACCTTTTCACCTGGTAGAAAACAGATCAAAATAGCTAGACAAGCCCCAAACAGGTACAGTTCACCCTGTTTGAAGTGCAGAGTATGGTAGGAGGGTGATGATTTCCCCAGCAACCGGCTCTGCCCTTCAGGAGCTACTCGAGGTTTTTCAGATTTAACCCATGCCGAGCGTGCCGCTTCCTCCAGGAGGTGGGAAGCCCTTCCCCATGCTCTGGGTAGTGGCTGTTTGCTCTTAAAAGACCTTATTAAAACAATCAGATTGAAATCTCAGCACTGTTCGTTGCTCCAGTGGCTGCGTGGCAGCTCGCCATGCTTTCCCCATCTGTTTGGAGTGGGAATTTACATAGCGAGTCCCAAAAGGCTTTTGCTAATGTTTCAGGTTTCTCTGTGTTGAGTTTAAATAATTCATATTCTCTAAGGAAAAATATTTGAAGTAATTTAATGGACATAATTAAGTTTTTCCCCCCTCTCCCAGAAAGCGGGTCATTAGTCACTCTCTGTGGAGCAGCGCCTGATGTCTGGACAAATATGGGAGAAGAGCGTTCCAGGGGTGGAGGTGTTCGGTTTGTTTCAGAGCTCGGCTTTAGCATAGTGCTAAGTGAATGACTTTGAAGGGTTTCTGATGAAAGCATCCAGGGCTGCAGAAATTCTTCAACAAGGACAAAAGCCTTCGAGGTGGGGGATGCTGGAGCTGCCAGGGGGTGGCACGGCACGGCTGGCCCCAGCACCGTGGTTCCGTGGCTCGGTGAGCGCGAGTCCACCTGATGCTTCTTGGCTGCAGCCGCTTGCGGCTCCTGCGACTGTGAGGGGTTGGACTCAAGGGCCAGGTGCTTTGGGGAGCAGAAAGAGCAGAAAGATCCCCATCCCATGGAGGGGTGGGTGCCAGTTCACTGGGCCCTCTTGGGTGCTGCTTTGCTCATCTCCTTTATCCTTCAGTCCCCTCTGAGGACTTTCTGGCTGCACCTGCAGCATGGGACATGCCAGGGTCTGAAATCAGACGCCTGCTTGTCCCTCCAGCTGTGTTGAGGGACCCATGTAGCCTGGATGCTGGCTGCATCTGGGGTGGTGCCTAGGGCCAAGTGTGTGATGCAGCTTCTTGGGTCTAAATCAAGAAGAAATTGGATGGTAGGAGGGAGAAGTTTCCCTGGGCTGTCTCATGGTGGGCACTGCTGTCCATCACTGTGCTCTGAAGCCAGGGCAGAGGACCGTGTCCTCTGCAGGGATGCTCTGGTGCCCTGAGGTTGTACTCCCTGGGCAGAATGGCATTTGGGGTCCTTGGCTGGTCTGACCCCAGCCCACCTGGCTGCAACCAGGCAGGTTCATCACTGCTGGTGCCCTCAGTGTGGTGCAGAGGCTGGGACCGGGTGGGTGGCAGTGGTCAGGGCTGGAAGCAGCACTGGTGTTGCCCGTGGCATGAGCAGGAGGTGTGGGAGGTGCTGGCTGCTCTGTGGAAGGAACCAGCTGCATTTCCTATGGACTTGGTGATGCTGTTTGAGCTCAATCCCAAAGCAAGTATCCCCATAACCGTGATGTAGGTGCTGAAATCACCCCGCCACCGAAAGAACGTTTGTGTCCTCATGCTGAAAGTAGGAGACATGAAAAAAGACAAATAGGATTTACAGCACAGCTAATTACTTCCATGAGAAAGCCAAACCCTTTCACCATCCCCCCTTCTGTATCCCACTGCTTGTCGGAAGAAGCCCTGGCGCATCCGACCAGCTTCTGTGGGTTGGCTCGTTCCCAGTGAATCATTTTGGGGATCGTGGAGATGCAGCCATCTCCTGGGTGTCACTGAGTAGGTTCAGCACCTCTTTAACATCCTCCCTCAAGTCAGGGGAGAGGCCTGTCACTGGAAAGACGTTTAGTCTGCTTATCCTGGCTAACAGATATCCGTAGCCAGACGCTGGTTCACGCTCACTCTGGTCTTGAAACGCGTTTCCAGCAGATGCACGGCAGGCGGGTGAGATGTCCTGTTGCTCTGAGGATGATCACCTGTCCATCCCTATTTTATTTCTAGTCAGCTTCTCCTCACTGTTGTCTTTTTACTTTTCATTTTACCAGGCGTGAGCTGTGGCCCCTTCACGCCGTTTATTCTGTGGTGTATCGTGAAGGCTTTTGTGTCGATGAGGCTGTGATGGGGAGGATCTGCCTGACATGTGCTGTAAAGTTGTCTCTTTCTGCTTCATCTTTTCCATCCAATCCCTTGTAATATCTGCAAGGAGAATTTCAACAAAGCCCAAGGTTAATATTTACCAGCCAGATTTGCTGCAAATGAGACAACTTCAACCAGACGTTGAATTAATATGATGGAGACCGGTTTCCAAAAATAGCTGTCAGCCACTCTTCTTTGACAGAAACGTGGATTTCTGCTGTGGATAACTCTCCTTCTCCATTTATTTCCCCTCTGCTTCTGACAGCAGCGGCTGGAGCCATCTCTGTACTGGGGAAATGCCCCGTGCTCTGCTCTCCCCGGCTGGCATCGCCCGTGCATGGCAGCCTGGCACCGTGAGACCCCCGGGAGGTGCTGGGCTGCATCCCTTGCCCGTGCAGGGGTGACACTTCTGAAACCACTTTTAAGGATGAAAGAGTTTCTAGTGCTCTGTCAGGTTTTTTAAACAATGTTTTAAAGTGAACTTGATGTGGGTGCCTGGGCTGGGTTTGCCACCTCCAGAGCACTGGAGGTGCCACCCACATCTCACTGCAGTGAGGGGGGTCCTGGCCCCGAGGCTTCTGTTTCATGGTCCAGCTGAACACATGCACATATTTTTCTTCCCTTGCAATAAACAGCAAGTGCTGCCGCTCCTTGGGGAAGGAAAACCTCGTGCAAGGAGCAGGATCAGCGCCTTGCTGCTTGTGGCAGCCCGAGGAGCAGCCGCTGATGTCCCCAGTGACCGTCTGACAAGGGCAACCAAAGGCATTTCCCCTTTTTCTGCGTTACTGAACGGGTTTTTGAGCAGCATGTGGGATGCAACATGCCATGGACAGGACACAAGGAAGATGTGCAGTGTCTCACTTCAGGAGAAAGCTAGAGAAAGTGGTAGCTAACCCTCAGGCTCCTTCTTTTTCACCTTTGCTTCTTGGTCTCCTGGGATAAAACTTCAGGGATTGGAGGGGAAAGGTGTTGCCACTGTGGGTCCGTCCCTGACAGTGTCTGTGCAGGACTTTGGGGGCTCTGCTCCTGGTCTCCAAAGGTGGGGTTTAGGTGAAAGACACGAGTGGAGGCTAATTAGCAAAGAGTGTTCTTAGCTCAGGGTAGCTGCTGGCGGTGCAGACGCAGCGCCGCGTGACACGGTGCAGTAGGCAATAAATGGCTCCTCTGATGTGCTGCGGGATTCCTGGTCTGCTGGAGAGGGAAGGGTGCTGGACTGGGGGTGCTGGACTGGGAGTCGGCTCTGCTCATCAGGCTGGGGCCATTATTAATGGCTCTAATTGCCTGATGAATCTCCCACCGTGTGTAGCATAATTATGCTTTATGGCAGCTCATAATTGTCGTTGTTAATGAGGAGATGAGATTTGTGACAGCACAGCCCGGATCCTGTTGTGACCCCTTGTCATTGCTCTTTTCCTAACCCCTCCCCCCCCAGTGATTCCATACAACCCCCCCAGCCGGGCACTCCCAGCCGCTCTGCCCGGGGTAGCGGCTCGGGTGGGTGCTCATCTTCCTCGCACACCCCTCCAGCGGTGCCTTCACCTCCTGCCCACACAGGGCATCTCACTCTCGTCCCTTTTAACACAAATCACCCTTGCAGTCACTGGTGAGGTCTGGTCCCAGCAGTGAGCACGCTGCTCTCCTAGCAGATCGCTCAGGAAAGTCAATATTATCTTTCCAGCGCTTGGCTTCTTGAACAGGAGGGGAACAATCGGATAAGCAAAGCCTTTGAGAAGATCACCCTGCCTGCTGTCAGTAGTAGGTTTGTGGACAAAACCACAGCTGTAAATACTGTGAGATGGAGCATCTCCTTCGTGGCAGCCAGCCCTCACTTGGACATAAGCTTGGTCAATGATTTGAGCAAATTTAAAAGGAAGCTTTTGTGTAAAGAAGAGGCTTTTGATAAAGTCCTTGATTTTTATTTTCCAAAGGGAAGTGCTGCAATAGAGGAAGTGCTTTATTTGTAAAAAAAGCAGTCTTTCCATCTGTGTCCTGTTGTACCTCCTGTTGTACCTTGCCTTTTTGCTGCTGAGCATCACAGACTGAGCGTGGGGAGAGACATCGCTCCGGTGCTGGACCTGTTTGTTGGGTGTTCACCCGTTGAGACTGCACCAGTGAGAGCCTTTGGCTGCTGGTTTTGGACGGCAGCGTCTGTGCCTCCTCTTCCTCGGCAGAGGGAAGTGCAGTCCCTCAGTTCCTGTGCCTGCAGTGGGAAGGTGCAGGTAGAGGGGTGGCTGTGCCAAAGGCAGGACCCCCAGGCTGTGTTGGCAGAGGAGCGTGTGTGCCCCTGCCTCCTGGTCTGAGCTTCTGCCTCAGGAGCTGGGGGCGTGCAGGCTGGGGGGCCCTGGGGGGCAGCAGCACGTGGCATCACCCTCCTGCCTGCACCGTGCTGCCAGGCTGGCCTGGGACCTGCAGCACTCTTCCTTCTACCAGTGAGTTACAGGCACTGACTTTAAAAAATATAAAGTCCCCAGGCAGTGGCCTGGCCCTGAGAGCTCCTGACACCATCTTTCTCCCAATGACAGCCCGCTGCGAGCGAGGCTGGTGTCCTTGTAAGTCTCAAGGGCTGCACGGCTGCCTCGCGCGCCGGCAGCTCCCTGCTGCCAGGGCCAGTGATGCTCCGCTGCGACGGCTCCGCGGACGTGCCGGGGGGGCTGTGGGTGCAGGCAGAGCCCGTGCCCCCCACGCCGCGGGCAGACCCTCCGGGGTGGTGGCGCGATGCCTCGCGTCATCCCCAGTCCTTCCCAGCCTGGGAATCGGCCACTTCTCTGGGTGGGTGGCCAGAGGAGGAGGAGGATGGGAAGCATGGGAAGGGCGTAGCGGTGGGGGCTTCCCGAGCAGGATGTCTCCTCCTGGAAGATGCTTTGGGATCGAGCGTGCGGGCGCCGCTCCGCGTGGTCAGGGCTTGCGCTCGCTGAGCAGGAGTTTGGGGCAGGAGTGGGAAGTGGTGTCAGTGGGACGCTTTCACACGTGTCCCATCAAGGTGGCATGTTGCTGTGGTGTCCTCAGGTGGGAAATAAACAGTCCTGCTTAAAGTGAGAGAAATTTAGAGTAATAAATTGCATGTGATTTACTGACTGGGTACCGACTGGAGCCCAAGGTCTGCTTCTGTTTAAATACACAAACGACGGATCCAAATGTGCAGCGCTCGGGGGGTTGATTTGTTTCATCTTTTATACATTAGCTTACAAACCTGTCTGAGCTTCTGGAGTTTATTTTATCTTCTGACTGGTGCTGGAGTATTACACATAATAGGTTTATTTTCTCTCCTGGGACTTGGTAAGTTGCACAAAGCATCATCTTTTCCTTTCATCACCGATGCAGCCGCCGGCATCCCGCACGGGGAGATGCTGCACTCGTGGGGCTGGTGCTGATGCACTGTCAGGGCTGGAGCCAGGGACACCGTGGCTGTGTTGGGCAGCAGTGGGATGGGAAGCAGGGGCTGTGCATCCAGCTGGGCTACGGGATTAAGTCTGTGCCTGTTGCAGGAGGAATAAGTGCTGAGGAAGTTTGTATTGTGGTTTCCTTTCTGAATTATGGTTTGACTTTGTCCTCCTGGGTTTTACATGTTGGCAGAACGTGGCTGGGACATCTTTTTGACCTGGTCAGAGGGGGTGTTTGGAGGTGTGGGGAGCTTTGTGCTAAATTAATTTGAAGCATCTGCCTCCAGTCTCCCTGGTCGCCGTAACGCCCTATGGCAGATGCTCCTCTCCATCAGCCGTGCGTGCGAAACACCCGTGTCTCTTCATACACCTTCTCTCCACTGTCTTTTTGGAGTAATGATCAAGCTCAGAGATATTTATTATTTGGGATTGCATATTATGTTGCTGCTTTACAGTGTGTCTGAAATGATTATGGCTGTGGAAATTGTGGCAGAGCCAGACACACATTACTCCACGACACTTAATTTTAGAGCAAACTACTCAGACAACTCCGAGTGTCGCAGTTGGCTCGCAGAATTCTTCCAGGCTTAAGGTTATAGATACCTGACTGCTGGACAGACCTGTGAGTTATTGTGCTGAAATGGGGGGGGAAGCTCCCTGCCCCCAGCAGAAGTTTGGGATGAAGCACCTGGCAGGAGCTGGGTGCGTCGGCGGCACAGGTCAGCCGGGGAATCGTTGTTTGGTGGGTACGTGGGGGGACTGGAAGAGTCAGCAGTAAATCACGTTGGGCTGGGTGGATGTGGCTGCATCCCTGTGTCCTTGAGGACTGTTCCTGCATAAATAGCAGCGAGGTTCTGTTCGGTTCTGCCGTCGCGCTCGGCTCGAGCAATTCTTTGAGGTGTTTCAAGACCGTCTTACTAAGCACTGGGTAGTGAATGTAATTCTGGATTAAATCACTGAATGGAATTTCAGCTGTTAAGAGCTGACTGTGGGAGATGCACAAAGATGCAGCCCCTGGACATGGCTTTCATTTCAGTGCTCTTCAAATTATTCAACAAGGGCAAAGATGATAGAGCAGCATTGTCCTGAAGGTTTTGGGGATGCTGGAAATGTGTTGGGCTGTCGGCTGCTGAAAAGGATCAATCAAAACCAGTTTTTTTTTTCAAAAAACAAAATGTGGAAGATGAGCTGTCCTTTGAATTCTGCCAGGTGTCACAGCCTGAAACACCCGTCGGGTACCGAGGTCAGAGGAGCAGGAGACCTAACCCAGCGCTCTTCCCCAGCGCTCCCTCGCCCTGACTGTCCCTCTCGCACAGGCGCAGTGGTTGGTCGTGATTTCTTTCCCTTCCTCGCAGTGGGGCTCTAACAGCATCACACTCCGCCTGCAGGGCATCGATCGTGGTGTTTGCAGCAAGGCATGGCGGGGTTGCAAGCCCTGCATGCGGGGTGAAGCCAGGAGCCCCTCTACTACCCAGGGACATTTGTCACTGAGGCTCTTTTGCAGCTTAATACACCTCGAAAGGTCACAGAATCACAGAATATCAGGAGCTGGAAGCCCCCTCCAAAGATCATCCAGTCCACCCCCCTGCCTGAGCAGGATCACCTGGATTAGATCACACAGGAACATGTCCAGATGGGTCTGGAATGTCCCCAGAGAAGGAGACTCCACAGCCTCTCTGGGCAGCCTGTCCCAGGGCTCTGGCACCCTCACAGGGAAACATGCACCAGTCATAGTGCCGGTGTGTTTGGCACAAGGTGGCCTGTCTGGCTTGGGGCAACTCGTCGGTGTCTGTGGGTGCTCATCGATGGCTGTTCTCCTGGGGTCCCCGCTCTCGTGCTGTCCCCCCTTGTCCCTCCTGCTCTGCTGCTGTGAAGCACCTCTCCTCTTAAGCCTCGATGAAATGTTTGGAGCATCGTAAACGGTGACTTGCTTGGCTTGATCGTGGAGTTAAGATGGGTGGGGATGGATGTGTCAGCCTGGTCTGGTGAGGGGTCGGTGAGAGCTCCAGAGAACAATTTTTATTTGGTACAGCTGATGGTAGCAGCGATGGGCAGGGACACTGGGAATGGAAGTCGACCTGGTGTGTGTCAGGGGGGAAGCAGGGGTCTTATTCCCCTCGGTGCTCCGAGGAGCTGCCGTGGATCTTTACTGTGCCCCAAGTTACGTTACACACAGGAGCAGATGCATCTGTTCACTGTGCTGCTGGGGGTGAGCCCGGTGCGTGCCGGCACAGAGACCTGCCCTGATGGAGGTGGGGGCTCTGTGGGGCACTGGGGTGCAATGAACACTGTGCAAGTAAGAGCAGACGCTGTGTTGGAAGGATGGACCCCAGGAAGAGCCACTCCAGGACCTGGCAGGAGACTGATCAGTGTTCCTGTAGAGTTTT
>VXBZ01007187.1:103961-134413 GCA_013399135.1 Heliornis fulica
CCCCCCCCACATCCTATTTGGATATTTGGGATGCAAGTCCAAGAGCTTGGGGGGACCCAGCACTGTCCTTTACCAGGAGAGACTGTGGGGCTTCTGGGGTGCCTCACCCCTGGGTACCACAGCGGTTCTCCCTGCGGCATCCCCTCGGCTTCTTGTTTCCCCAGGGCTGCCTCTCCTAAACAGCATTTCTCTGAATGGGTACTTCAGCAGGGAAAACTAACACACGTTAAAAGCAGATGAACTTTGTCAAATACAATTTCATGACAAAAAAAAAAAAAAAAAAGGAAAGAAATTATTTTTGAGAAAAAANNNTTGGAAGACAAGTGAGTTGTAGTGTTAATTATAAATGACTGTACGGGCGTTGTGAGAGAAGCTGCGGGCGCCATCGATTCCTGCTGGCGCGCACGAGGCTCTTCGCTCGCTGCAGGAGTTCAGCAACACCGAGAAGTTCAATAGTGCTAACACAGGCAGTGTCCTTCATGGGTTTGGGTGTTTTCTTTCTTTCTTTCTTTCTTTGAATTTATCTGCGAGGTTTGTGGGTCAACAAGCTGACCTGAGGCAGTTTGGGGAGAGGAAAAAACCCAAAGGCAGAACCCATCCAGAGCATTCAGACTAAAGGCTGAGGTGGGTGTAAATAAACCAGAAAGTTCTAATATGAAGAAAATACCAGAAGAGTGTGGGGAGGGGCTACAAGGCTACGGGGGTGTTGTTGGAGTGAGCATCTTCCACATCCAGTGAGGGGTTTATCCTGCTGGTGCCTGGCGGAGCTGGACTGAGGCTGGGGTCTTTGTCAGGCGCTGTGGCTGGCATGGGAATCCTTGTGCAGGGCTACAACATGCTGTGTCCCCCGCTGTCCCCTCTGCCCAGCAGCGGGGTTGCTGCTGGACCCTTGGACCCGCCTGGCTGGGTGCTGGGCACGGCACAGTCGGCCGTGATGGAGAGCGCGTCGATACGGACAGAATCGTTAGTAACAGCTCATCGGGGTCGGCTTCACCCTGGAGTCCTGCAGGTCTGGGGTGCGGGTGTGAGATTTGGGGTGGTCCGTAGCCACGTCCAGGTCCGGGAAGCAAATGGGGGTCATGGTGAAGGGAGGCTGTGACAGTGTCTCACACCATTTTATATGGTTGGGTCAAGAGGTGCAGACCCAGAGCAGTATCCCACAAAGGTCTTTGAAAGGGTCTTCCTGACCTACACCCTGGGAGCGGGGGGGTCTCAGCGAGTCCTCCGGCGTCGGAGCCGTAGCACGGCGAGGCTGGAGGAGCAAGCAGGGAACATGTGCAGGCTCACATACTTTTTCCAGCTATGGAGATGGGCAGCAAGGGTGTTTGATGGGTTTTTCCTGGTTTGTGTATTAGTGTTAGCGGGAAGCTGCCTGGGTTAAGTAGCTTTCTTCCTAAATCCATGGCATGAGGCAATTTCAGCCTGGCATTTAATCTTCCATCTGTGCTCATTCTCTTAATATTTTACACTAAGCTTCAGTATTTACTTAGGTCTTGGCCCCTTCCTCTCTGCAAAACGATGAACATTTTTAATTAGACTCATAAGCTGCAGAAAATGGATTTTTGGTTTTACTGGAACCTGCGACGTGTCTGGGGCGGCGCCGGTGAATGCTCCCATACCCTGCTCACGCTGGGCTACCAAAACCCACTGCATCATCTACAGAACATTTAGTGGCTGGTGCAGATCTGTTGTGCAGAGCAGCTGGACAGACCTGGAAGCTTGGGGACAGCCAGCCAGCAGCGGGATCAGCGCTGTGTGTGGGTGCAGCAGAGTCACACTGGACTCTGCCGAGCGGCCGAGAGTCGCGTAGCCGGGACAGAGCACGGGGCGCTCCGGCATCCTCCCTGGAAGGGGAGTTTGCTCCCACAGCTTGTCAGAGGTCAGCGGGCTCTGGGGTGATCCTGCCCTTCCCGTGGGTGCTGACACCTGCAACATCTCCCCAGGGGCACGGCCACAGCTCTGTGGTCCCCAGGTGGGGAATTACCTTTAAAACCTGTGGAGTTACAGGGTTGCACCTTCGCTCGCTCACCCCGGCTGCCCTCTGAGAGAAGATTCTCTTTTCCCTGGGAGGCTGGTGGCTGCCACTGCAATTACAGAGATGTGCTGCTCAGAGCTGAGCACACAGAGTGTTTGCAGAGGGAAGATGTGCATCCTTAAGGGTCCAATCCAACCTCAGGTTTGCTGGCTGGACCTCCAGAGACCCGTGTCCTGCTCTCAAGCCTTTTTGTCTTGTTTGACCTGTGCAAATCCTGCCATTGCTCTGTCCCACATTCCTGCTTGTCAGCATACTCAATGTTTCCATGCTTCAGAAAGAAAACAGAGGTTAACTTCATTGCTCAAGGTGCCCATCACCATGGCCATTGACTGCCATAAATGCACGAGGTAAAAGGCTGCTGGTAAGTACTGCCAGTGTGATCAATAACTTCATTTTACTGCTGCATGCAGATTCCTGGCCATGCTTCATGTGAACAGCGACTGCCGTCCCCCCCGGAGCTTACACAGCCAATGTCCTGCAGTCAGGTCATCCTCCTTGAGCCCCTTTAAATCACTGGTCATCACTTAACAAGATGAAGCTCCTCAAACTCTTGCTACCCTTTTGCCAGTTGATCGGGATCTCTTCTGCTGTTTTTTAAAAGCCAAACCTTGATCACACTGCTAACTGGGGCTTAGGAAATGTTGAGAGCCTTGCTGTCAAAGGAAGAGCTTCAGCATCCGTGGAGCTGTGACTCCTGAGTCCCTGGCTGGAGAGGAAGGTTGTGCCTTGGAGCTGATGGTGGGACAATCCAATTAGCAGGCTTCATGTGGCTGTGCAATGGTCTGAACTCCTGGGGAGGGAGAATGAAAGCTCTCCTGCCACATTTGAGTAGGAAACCATGCAGCTTCCCACTCTGCATCCTCAGTTGCCCCTGCTCTCCCTACAGGGCGAGAGGGCACATTGCCTTCTCTCGGCAGAGCCGTCCGCTCTTGTCCGAGCAGCCGTGGCAGATGCGGTGGTAAGAGAAACCCTTCCCGTGGGTGCGTCCTGCAGGGTAATCTGATGAGCCACAGCACAAATCAGTGTTGCCTGTTGTGCTACTGGCCTGATGGAGTGTGCAGGCAGTGTTGTATCAGGGAGGGAGCATGTGCTCTCCCTGTCAGCGAAATGGATAAGGCACCCTGGTGAACAGGGAGTAGCTTGTGTGGGCAGCGACGATGGAGCTGGAGAGAGGCGATGGATCTGTCTGACCCACCCAGCTGCTTCTCTTGGGCTCTAGGAGAATGTATTATTGAATTTTGTTGTTTAATAATTAAGTTGTGGCAGTACCAGAGGACAAGGAATAGGATAGAAAACAGTGTATGGAAAGGAGAGTTTCCTTCTGCAGAACGATGGTTTATCTCGAGAGCTGTCACGTACCCACTGCAAAAATGAAATAACAGGGACACCTAAGCCAGCTGGGGACCAAGAAAAACACACGTAGGATGAGGTGAAAGAGGGTGGGAGTTTATCTGAGAAAAGAAACACGGACACCCTTGTGATGCATCATGTGCTGGGGCAGTTTTGTTCTTAATTCAGGCAGCTGAGGAACAAAACCAACAGGCAAGGCTGTGCCCAGGCTCCTGGTGGGACGCGCTCGCGCAGGGTCGTCGTGTGTTTGTGGGGAAGGCAGAGTGAGGCGTTTCCTGCAGCTGTTACCTGACCTACCTCTGACAGACACTGCAGCCAGCTGGTGGAAATCAGGGGTGCACAGCCTGGAAGATGCTTCTGATGGAAAATGTTCCGTTTCCTATGACGGGCTGTGGGATTGCTGTAGCTGTCCGGATCGCCGTTAACTCCCAGGGGTCACCATGGGGTGTTCTGGGTTTAGTGCTCAGTTCCCATCAAGTTTGTAAACAGGATTGATTATTCTGTTCTGCCTGACAGAGGGTGTGAGCAGGAATCTGGTTCAGCCTTTGATGCTGTAGCGAGATAGAGTTCTCCCCACGGGGAGGGATGAGCTGGAGCCGCAGCTGATGGAGCTGCGGTTGATGTGCAGCACTGAAGCCCATGAGCCCCCGGCCCAGTTTTGCTCTCGGGGTGTGCATTGGGACAGGCTGCCCGGGGCAGTGCTGGAGGCCCCATCCCTGGAGGGGTTGGAAAGGCCACGAGATGAGGTGCTGAAGGACATGGGCTAGAGGTGGACTAAGCAGGGTCTGGCTGGGGTTGGACTCCATGAGCTTAAAGGTCTCTTCCAACCCAAGGGATTTGTCGATTCTCTGACTCTGCCCATCCCCTCTGGCCGTTGGGGGAAGGGCTGGCTCGGGGGCAGCGTGAGCCCCAGCTCTGGTGTACAGTCAGCTCATCTCTCTGCAGAGCCGAGAGGAAATGCTCGAGTGACTGAGAAAACTCAAACTTTGTTCCCAGAACACGGAGACTGCAGGATCTGGGTGTCTGCTGCCTCTCTGCCTCTTTGGGGTTAGCATGTCATGCCTCTTTCAGCAGAGACCTCCAAGTGCCCGATGCTCCGCTGGGTTTCCCTGCAGGAGGCTGGTTGTCTCCTCCATCGCAGTAGGATGTGTCCCATCCTGCCCTCTGGAAGTGGCTGTGCCCTGTGTCTGCAGGGTGTTGGGTTCCTCACCTGGCCACTGGTGATATGTCTGTGCTGTGGCCGGTGCTGTCTAATTAAAGGAGAAAGCAAACTCTGTCACCATTATATGGATTATGGATTGAAGCTGGAGGAGGGAAGGGTCAGGGTGGAGATCAGGGGAAGTTCTTCATGGAGAGAGTGGTGAGAGGCTGGAAGGGGCTGCCCAGAGAGGTGGGGGATGCCCCAAGCCTGGAGGTGTTCAGGACCAGGTTGGATGGGGCCCTGGACAACCTTGTCTAGCGGCAGGCCTGGAGGTTGGTGTCCCTGCCTGTGGCAGGGGGTTGGAACCCAATGATCCCTGGGGTCCCTTCCATCCCAGACACTTCTGTGTGATTCTGTGATGTGATTATACCACTGGCTTTGGTTTGGTTTCTCCAATATAAAGAGGAAGCTGGAAGTGCTGTGAGTAATTTAAATATTTGCTAATTTTTTCCCTTTTTATCTAGCACCCCAGGTAGGGTGTGACATTTACTGTGCATTGTGGTTTGCTGCTTTAGTCTTATTTCCCGGTTGTGTTTGTCAAGCCCTTGCTTTGAAAGGTTGGCTTCATCTGCTACTGCAGGCACGCAGCCGGCGAGCCGGGACCGGTGAGGACAGGACTGCAGGCTCCCCAGTCCCACACTGCCAGCAGCCCTTGCTGAGCTTTTCCAAGATGTGGGTGCAAACATCAATTCCTCTTCCTAGAAACACACACTTTCCTAGAAATCCATTCTTCATCGCAGAGAGAGAGAGGATGCTCCAGCTGTCCAGCAGACCCGGTGTCCGGGCTCTCCAGTGAGAGCAGTGGGGACTCTGGGATGGTCTCACACAGTGTCAGCATCACAGGTGAGAGACACCTGCACGTCTGGGTGACTGCTGTAAGGTCCCTGTGTCCAGCTCGGTCACCAGAGCCCGCTGGCAAGGCTGCACTTTGTCTCTGGGGGGCTGCAGTCGGTGCTGAATCACTTTGTCTTCTCTGCAACCGAGAGGGACCCAGGAATAATCTGCTAATTTTGCTTCCCTCATTTTTTTAGAAGTTTTGGATTTTTTAATTCTCTGTTTTAACAATTTAACTCTTGGGTTTTGCTGTAGAAGTATAGTGTTGAGTCCCTGCCAGTTGGGAAGCTGCAGTTTCCACTCTAGATAGGAGGAAGTTTCGCTCCATGGCTTGGGCAGGACTGGGCTGGAGGAGGGTGAACCTGTGGCCTTGCTTGTGTCAGGTGTCACGACAGCGTGAGATCTCATCTGGCAAGGAGCGAGGCTTTGGGGCAGCTCTCAAAAGGCTGCACCTCTTACATAAGAGAAGCTGAAGTCCCTCATGAGCTGCTGTGTGTCGTGTGCCAGGGACAAAAGGACCATTTGGCAGGACAAACCTCAGCCATGGTGCCGCTGTCCCTCCCCAGGTGCGACTGCGGGCACTGGATTTCTAAAGACCTTGTGGTAGGTGAAATAACCTCCTCTTCAATGATGTTCACCCGTTTTCATCTCCCAGGGAAGAATCCTCTGTGCTGTGTCTGCAGCTTTGTCCTCAGATCACAGCTGTAGCTGCCAGCTTTATATCATGCTAAAAATTAATGAACCGGAGTACGCTGGAATAATCTGCTTTAAAAGGAACAGTCTTAGCAGCCAACTCCTTAAAACTGCTCGGAGAGGGGACTGCATGAGCGGGGCTGCTCAGCCAGGAACTTTGCAAGTGATGTTTAAATATTCAGGGAGCTGATGAAGGGATAGCAGGCAGCAGCACCACACCAAGAAGATGCAGCAGCCAAGCAAAACAGAATGCTTCTCTTTGGCTTGAAAGCCAGCTGAGACAAACTCCTGGCTCTTCTGGGGGTCACCCTTCATAGAATCCTAGAATCCCTTGGGTTGGAAGAGACCTTTAAGCTCATGGAGTCCAACCCCAGCCTGACCCTGCCTAGTCCACCTCTAGACCATGTCTGCTGCAGCACCCAAATATCCATTCTGGGCTGAACCAACAGCACGTTCAGTGCTGGCATCACACGGGTGCTCAGGGAAGGTGGCTTGGAGGGTGACACCTGCAGGCAAAGGATGTCCCAGGCAGTGGGGAAATGCAGTCCTGGAGCGTGTCCCCCATTCACCTTGTGCTGTTCTTCCCCTAAGTCCCTCTGTCTGTCTTTTCAGCTTGCCTTCCTGGATTCTACAAGCTCTCCCTCCGTCTTCCTCTCTGCTCTCCTTGCCCTGAGCACAGCTTCACGCACGAGGAAGCCTCCACGTTCTGTTTGTGCCAGAAGAACTACTCCAGGTCCCCCTCAGACCCGCCGTCTGCCTCCTGCACACGTACGTCTGGCTGAACCGCGAGGGAACGGGAACCCAGGCGCTCTGTCTGTCCCGGTGCCGTGCCGGGATGCTGGCCAGGCTGTCCCCCTGCTAGCACGGTGTGACAGCCCAGGGGAGCTCTGTCCCTTGGGGGGGTCCTGCCACGGTGGGGAGGGGATGGAAGGGCCACCCCTCGCCACGGAGCTTGCCGGCTGAGGCTGCAATCTGATGAGACAGACGTGCAGTCGGGCTGGTGGACTCTTTGGTGAAACCAAGGTGCAGTCATTTAGTCAATAGAGTTCACAGATTCTAATTAAATGCCCTCTAGTTAATTGGATCGGACCCCAGCTACTCCAGTGATGGATGCTGATACCTGCACAGCGATGAGATCTGTGCTGCGTGTGTTGGTGTGTCCACGTCCCCTTGCACCGCCACGTGCCGTGGCTGCCTGGGAGCACGGTGCCTGTGCGTGCCAGTGCAGAGCACCCACCCACGGCTTCACCCTCCTCCCCGGGTAGCACCCAGCTCTCCCAGCACCTCCACACCGACGCTCTTCTGCTTGCAGGTCCCCCCTCCGCCCCGAGGAACCTGGTCTACAGCCTGCGGCAGTCGTCGCTGGTCCTGGAGTGGAGCGCCCCGGCCGATGCCGGCGGCCGGAGCGACCTCACCTACAGCCTGTGGTGCGGCCGGTGCCCGGCGGCTCCGCGGGGCCGCTGCGAGCAGTGCGGCAGCGGCGTGGGCTTCGTGCCGCAGCAGACGGGTCTGGTGGACCGGACCGTCACCTTGGTGAACCTGCTGCCGCACGTCAACTACACGATCCGCGTGGCGGCTGTCAACGGCGTCTCGGCTGTCAGCCCCCTGTCAGGGCACCAGTACGCCGAGGTCACCGTCTCCACCGGCCTCGCAGGTACGGCTGCCACGCGGCTGGCGAAGGCGAGCAGTGTACTGTCCCCGTGGCACCAAGGAGAGGTGCCCGTGGTGTCTTGTGGCCGTGTGTCACCTTTGGGGCGTGTGGGTCTGCTCCACGGATGGTTCTGTGGCTCTGATGCCAGGAGGGCGTGAAGGCCGGAGGTGGCACAGGCATCGTCCTGGGGCTCTGTATGCCTGATGCCGTGGTGGTGCCCGGGGTCTGCTCGGCTTGCTCTGGTGGCACAGAGGTGGTGCTCAGTGGTGGCAGGCAGGAGGGAGGGGTGGAGACTGAGACTGACCTGTGACAGTCCCAGGAGGGTTTGGTTGGTGCCACGGGGACACGAGGAGGTGGCATTGCTGGAGGAGCATGGGGGGTGCGGTTGCCTCCTGTGGTGCTGTGCTGGCGCTGAGCTGGGTGACAGTGAGTGCGGTCACAGCTTGGGCTCCAAAGGGATGGGACTGGTCTGTGATCCGGCTGCACTTTGAATTTACAAAGAGCCAAAAGGTACCTTCACAGAGCAACTTCTCCAGCCCATTCACAGCTCCCCCTTAAAACAGGTAATTCAGATACTGGCTTCCCCCGGGAGCCAAACCCCTGGATTTAATCTCTTTGGTGCTGGTCTGCAGCACAGTTTCTCACTCTGGGTGACCCCTTCCACTTGACTTTTCGTGTTTCACACCCCCTGTGCATGGGGAAACATGCACCCAGCCTGCATGTGCATTTGGGGCTGTGGCTGGCCAGGGTGGGGAGGCTGATCCCCCCATAGCTGTTAGCTGCACCAAAGGAAAATCAGCTCCATCTTGTCATGTCCTTGTCCACTCCCCTGCTTTTACGTTAATAATTTGCATGAAAACCCTTTGCCAAGCCACGGTTAACAGAGACAGATGATCCTCACGTACCTCTTGGCAGGAATTGGCCAACAATTTCATCTGAGGAGATTAAACTTTGATCTTGTTATAAATAATTTCCCCATCACTTGATCAAACGCTTTCGCGCATGTTGTTGCTGTCCCTCCGCTCACGTAACGGCCCCTGTGGCTCCGCTGGGCGGATGCTGCGCCGCAGACTGCTCTTCATCGGAGGTGTCACTCCTCGTTAGGATCTGTGCTCCTCAGGGATGGATTTAGCTCTGGGAAGATCTTCTGTCTCCTGAGCTCAGGCTGTTGTTGAGCCAGAGGACAAGCCGGGGAGGGGTGAGCTTAACGAGGTCTAATAACGAGCTGTTTCTCCAAAGGCTCCTGCCTGGGGCTGGGGCCGGTGCTGCGGAGCAGTATCCTCGCTTGGAGCTTCAGGTCTGAGCTGGGGACAGGACACGGAGTGTGGGGGTAGCAGCCTGTGCTGTAGCCATCTGTCTGTTTAATGCTGTGGCTCTTCTGGGAGAGTGGGAACCTCAGCCCCTCGCTCCATGCTGCTCACTCCTGAAGGAGCTGGGATATGGGTAAGGAATAGGGCGTAATTAATCGTGTAATCTGTCCAGAATCAGTGTCTCTTGTCGAGGTGACAGGACTCTGGATGCAGATGGTGGCTCAGCTAATTCTGAGCTAATTCAAATCTGTGTGTGCTGTCCCCAGGCTGAGCTGCTCACCCCCACATACCTGGTTCCTCTGGGTTTGCCATGAAGGATTAACCTGCCTGCAGGGAGGGGAAGGAGGGCATCTCCTGGGGATGCAGCTTCTCCACGTGATTTGCCTGTAACACCCATCTCAGGCAGAGTCCCGCCATTACTGTGACCCTGTGTGGGTAGGCAGAGGTGCAGGCAGGATGCAGAGCCACGCTGGCTTGCAGAGCCACTCTGGAGCTTGTCATCTCCAGCCCTGGAGCCTCTGGTTGAGGAAGCCCATCAGAGAAGTTCTGGATGGGGCTGGAGATGAGGAGAAAGGGATGCCCGAGGCAGTGATGACTTCCGTGATGGCATAGGGTGGTCTCAGAAGTCATTTGCAGCAGCAAGGAAGCTCTGACTACAGAAACACAAATTCAGATGAGAAATTAACCAAAGGAACAAGACCCTGATTAACTGTGAGATCCTGAATACAGCCCTGGGTGCAGGCTCTGCACTGCACTGCCCCGTCACGAGCGGGAATTGGCCGTTGCTCATTGCATTTGCAGGAGAAAAGCAAAGCTGGTATTTAGTCTGCGGGAGGCAAAATTAATACTGTGTTTTTTTTAATCTAGCCCCAGCATGGGACTAAATAAAAGTGTTTGAGGAGAGAACGGAGCTGTTTACCTGCAGGAGTGGAGCCGCATTAGCTATGTAAATGTACACTCCGGGACGGTGTCATTTGTATTCCCGGCAGGGACCGGCTCCTGTCTTAAAGGGCTTTTAAATCTGTTGCAGATTAATAATGCAGCCATGCCGAAGCACATGCTCCTTTCTGAGGCTGTGGAGAAGGGCTTTGTGCTGAGCTATGTCCTCTGGAGTAGACATCTCTGCTCTGTTCGCTGCCGGTGCCGCGACACCGTCCCGGCCCCAGCCAGGAGGGATGAGGGGGGCCATGGCATGAGGGTGAGGGTCTTTGCCCCACGTTCAGCGAGAACCAGACCTGGAAGAGCAGTATGGTAGTTGATGAGGTGGCTTCTCCAGTGCTGAAAGAAGGACCTGGAGGCAGTCCTGGTTCTGCTCCATCTTTCCGTGCCTGCCGTCGTCCTTCCGTAAGGGTCCCCTTCGGGTTTGGGATGCAGCCGGGTCCTTCAGAGGAGGGATATGGTGGCCACAGTTTTAGTGCCCACAGTTTTATGTGCCCACAGTTTTATGTGCCCACAGTTTTAGTGCCCACAGTTTTATGCCTTTTCTGCTGGTTAATTAAGAGGACCAAACCCACATACACTGGAACGGAGTTTATAAAATCAGGCAGAGTGGTGAATAATTTAATGTTTGCTTTTTCAGAATAGAGGCAATGTTAGGGGAGCTTAAAATATTGATGGGAAACACATTTTCTTCGCAGTGTGAAATGCTTTATAGTTTGTGTGATTTTCTTTAATGTCTTTAAACATGTTTGAGGCGAGCGCCTGCGTTTGTGACATGTACCGTGGGTTCTGCTCTACAGCCTGTCACGACGTGAGTGTGATTTCTCTGATGACTTTGTTAACGGTCAGGACCACTTGTTCAGGGTTCTTCAGTCTCTTCACTAGATTCAGAGACACAGGAGGGCATCTGTGTGATGTTTTATTGACGAGAAGCATTTAAACCAGAGAGGAGCACTTAACTTCGTTCACAAGAGCAGAACCCCAGTTGAGCATCGGCCTGGCCTCCCCTGCCCACTTCACTTGTCGTTTCGTAGGGCAGACAGTGACCCAGAGACCACAGGCCCGTGGTGGGGGTTATCCCGGTGCTGCAGAGCTGTGAGGTGCTTTGCTGTTCGTGCTCGTGGCACTGTGTGTGTTTGCAAAACCGTTGGAGGAAGCCAAAATACTGCTTTTTAAAGTTTTTTTTAAGGAAAAGGTGAGAGCTTAGAGCAAAAGCATGGCAAACCGGGGCAGGCTTGACCATACTGCTGGCCACTGAAGTGCTGCAAGAGGGCTCGGGGCTCCTTGGGGGTGCCAGTGGGGTGGAAGGTCTCTGGCAGAGGAAGGGAACATTTGCCACACCGGGTGCTGCTCTTTTAGCAGAACCCAAAGGGACTTTGGGAATCAAGGAGCAAATCTTCATGAATAAAACATCAGGAGGAGTTTTTTTTCTTTGGAGAAGATTAATGAGCTAAGTAATAAATACAAAATTTCACAGATACTTAAGTTTACTTTCTGGGGACTTGTTCCTCTCCATGGGATACTCTGAGCCTGAATTGATGGAGGAGCAGGACAAGCTCGAAACAGCTGGTTTGTGGCTGCAGCTTCCCCTGCGCCTGCTGCAGGGCTGAACGGGGTGGATAGGTGCTGCAGCCCCTTCACCCTGGTGTGTTCAAGCCCTGGGGTTTAGCAGGGTGACCTGAGGACCACCCTTCCTCATGCCAGGACTGTGCCAGCCAGTGGGGAGGCTGTTGGCTGTTGGGAGCAAGTTGGGCATCTCTGAGCCAGTTATGAAGGTTTTTCTGCCATTCCCCATTCCTCCTCGTACAGAGAGGAGACTTCCTGCCCCACACCCAGGACAGCTTGTAGCACTGCCCCAGGAGGGTCTGAAGACCATGCTTGGTGTGTTCTGCCACTGAGGAGGTCACATTTTCTAATCAGTGCTCATTTCCTCTCTAATCACCCCAAAGCACAAGGGGCTCCAATCGAGGCACCAGGTACAAAGTTTATTTTCCCTGCTGAAATGTTTAGTGTCTCTGTTGAACAGCATCTTCTGCAGCAAAGACACCGATGTCCCAGCGTGTCCCAAGCATCCTCTTGCTGGTGAACACCTGGCTGTGGGCAGATGATCCCATCTGAGCTGGCGCCGCCTCGCTCTGGGCGGTGGGGGGATGCCATTCCCTTGGCTGGCTCCTGAGATGCTGCAGACGGTCTGGCAGGTCCAGCTGGCTTTGTGCTGGTGGGGCAGTTTTGGAGGAGCTGCTGGGATGCTGCCCACAGGCAGGGAGCCCGATGCAGGCAGGGAGCCCGATGCAGGCAGTGCTGCTGCCTGTCAGCTGCAAGAGCCGTATGACACTGAGCCTGGCCCAGCGGCTTGGAGGCAGGAGAAGGTGGTCAGAGGAGGAGACAGCATGGAGAAGGCTCTGGGCAAGCGGAGATGAGCACAGCAGGGTGAGGCAGCCAGATCCCCCTCTGCTGCTGAACAACCAGGCGGAGAGCCTGTGGGTCGCTGGGTGATGGGGCTGTCAGCTTGTTTGGAGCCAAACGTGGTTAACATGGGGGTAGTTGGCGAGTCCACCTTATGCAGTGAGATGAGCAGAATGGGAGCACANCCTTTAGGATTTTCTTGCTTTTTTTTGGTCAGAGCACTACCAGCTGCTCACAGGTTACAGAGCCAATGGAGTTTCACCATCATCTTCTCCCACTGGATGATCACCAGCTCGGAATTTGCCCTATTCCAGTCCTGATTCAGGGGGAGGGAGCAGTTCTCTGCCAAGGCAGCACGCTCTCTGGCTGCTTCCCTTAGTAAAGTTTTCAGTGTGGCATTACAGGGCAGAAGCAGAAATGGAGTTACCATGGCTGGAGGTGCTCGTGCTGACCTGGGACTCGCAGCCAAGGTGAAGGGGAGGATAGAGATAAAATTCCCTGTAGGCTCAGCTGCTGGCTGCGCCGGGCTGTTCGGGCCAAAGCAGCCGAAGCGCAGCGGCACGTAGTGTCACTGGCTGTGTCCCAAGGGTGACAGCACTGGCCGTGCCAGGCGGGTGCTGCCAGCCACGGGGAGGGTGTGGGTCACGCTCACCCGCTGCTTCCCTCTCTGCTTTCTCAGTGCCAACTCCCGTCACCGACATCCACACGGATAAAGTCGAGCAGAAGAGCATCTCCTTGTCGTGGCAGGAGCCGGGCGTCCCGACCGCCAACGGCACCGAGTACGAGGTCAAGTACTACGAGAAGGTAGGTTCTGGGGACCAGCTCCTGCTCTGGGTCATGTCCCAGCTGACTCCTGGGTGCCTCCCTCGCCAGCACGGTGCGGGCAGAGCTGCGTGTGCCACCGCTCCCGGCCGCAGGCAGCTGCCTCCGGTGCCAGTGGAGTGGGGCGAAGGGAAGGGAGTGTGTGTCTGTCTGCAGACGCTGCTGCCCTGGAGATTTCACAGGCACCTGGCAGTAAGCACAGCTGGGGACAAGGAGGTCTTCTCCTCCCCAGCGCTGGGATGCGATCTGCTTGTGCAAGGTTTAGGGATTATTGGTGGAGTTCATGTAAATTAGTGCCTTTTTTTTGTAAATTAGTGCTTCTGCCCACCCCATCTGTGCAGCAAGACTTCATCCAGTCCCATGCTGACACCTCCTTTGGAGAAAGAGTAGAACTAATAATATTCTTCTATTTTTAATGTGCTCGGTGCCTTTTCTCAAGGACATCAGAAGCCTGAGGTTGGGTGTCTGCCATTACCCGCACACAGGGACTGCCGAACCGTACGGGGTTTCTAAGTCTTTGACGTGACAACACCCATACTCGTATCCTGCTCTCTGGGAAGGTGCTGGATCTTGTCCTCCTCACTGGCTTAGGAGTGAGAGCCACCAAAACTGGGACTTGGGTGAGCTGTGAGATGTCTTCCCTATGGGCAGGGACCCAATCAAGTGTTTTTATGGCAGTGTCTTAATTTTAAAAATAGCTATTGTTGGGCAGGTGCGGCGGGCTGACACGTTTAGACGAAATACCAGTGGGCAGGGAGCAGGGACAATGCTGTGAATCAAAATAAATGCAGTTTATGACACAGTTCTGCAAATTACCTTATCTGCGTGTGCTCAGGCTCGTTATGAAACTGATTGCACGTCAGGCAAACTGTGCAGGTGACATGTCAGCGTTCTGTATTTAGAAACAAGCTACCTTGGAGCTGATTCATATTAATGTGATTTTCAGCATCTGATAGATATGAAAGGAGGAATTGGTGGTTGGGAGTGAGCACTGAAGCCCCGAGACGGTAATTCCTGTGCGAATGGGCTGCGGCAACAAGGTGCTCGGGGGGTGTGACATGAGGAGACGTCCTGCTCGGGTAGGGGAATCAGGGTGTAGTTTAGCAATTACCCCCTGAAATGAGGGTCTGGATGCTGACATGATTTTAGATTGGTTATTAAGAAAAAATTCTTTACTCTGAGAGTGGTGGAGCACTGGAACAGGTTGCCCAGAGAGGTGGTGGATGCCCCTGGATCCCTGGAGACGTTCAAGGCCAGGTTGGATGAGGCCCTGAGCAACCTGATCTAGTTGGGGGTGACCCTGCTTCTTGCAGGGGGTTGGACTAGATGACCCCTGAAGGACCCTTCCAACTCTAAGTATCAATTCTATTATTCTATGATTCTATGACATGAAAAACAACTTGGTTCCTAATCTTTGCTTCTAAAGCCGTACTTTAAGTGCAGAGATTCAAAGGGAAAATCATATCAAATGGAAAATACTTTTCCCAGGGTGATCCCTGGCAGCGGTGTGATTGTGCGGCTGCTGCCTGCGCCCGTACTGGATCCTGGTGCTGGGATGCACATTGGGGCTGGTCCTCAGCATAGCCAGGGTGCAGTGCAAGAGATCCGAGAGGGACCAATGCTGAGGCAGGGGGACACAACCTGTTCCCATGGAAAGTGGCCTCAGATAATCCCGGTCCGGGATGGTGACAGCTCTGGCCTCATCTTCTTGCTGGGGACCTTGTTTGGAAGTACCAGGCGTGGCTGTGGAAACGATCCCTGATGGCGGCTGTGGAGAAGCGTGGGAAGCTTTGCTGGTGCTGGTGGGAGGGCTGGGGCTTGTTCTGCTCTGCAAGCCACGGAAAGCAGAGGCACAGGAGCTGCTGCTCTGGCACATGAGAACGGTGTGGGCTGCGCCGCGGTGCCACCGGCCGTCTGGCCAGGCAGAGCCCATGTGCCTTCACCTCCGGCAGTGGCTGCAGGGGGGCTGCCCATCGCGCTCTCCCTTCGTCGAAGCAGAGGATCTGTAGGTCCCAGGGACCAGGACTGTTGGCAAACACACCAGCCAGCTTTTGTTACTCAGTGTGTACTAATAGGTGTGTATTTACTCCAGAGCGGGAAGGGGCTGGACGGCACCAGCAGCCGAGCCCCAGCGCAGGGGCAGGTGGGAGGAAAGGAGCTGTGGGGGGGCACATCTGCTTCCCACCACCCACCCATCCTCCTCCTGTCTTTGCAGCCCATCATCTGGCTCCATCTGCCATTTCATGTGACCTTTCCATGTAATTTCTATTAATGAGACACCCAGTAAATGTATTCTTTCCGCTGAAGGTTTTATGTTTAAATAACTGCCCTGATGGGACGTAGAGGCGAAGATACAGCTGTGCCGTGCCGGCTCCGTGGCACAGCTGTCAGTCCAGCTAGACCTTGGGTGTCTCATTATCTCACAGGATCAGAGAGATCAAAGTTACTCAACTGTGAAAACCACATCAACAGCCGTGACGGTCAATAACCTGAAGCCGGGCACCCTCTATATTTTCCAAATCCGGACGTCTTCCTCGCCGGACCACGGGAACTACAGCCCCAGCATTGAAGTGGAGACGCTGGCGGAGTGTAAGTGCTGGCAAGGCTTGTGTCTCTTAAGCACTCCCCTGCAGATGTGAGGCTCTTTGAGCACAACATGGGGATGCTGCTGCTCACTGCTCCTGCCCCAGATGCTCTTGGTTTGGTGCAGCAGTGTCTGTTCCTCTAAGAGCAGGGACTTCACGGGATTTGCTTTTAATTGTGTTTTCCTGTTTGGTTTCACCGAGGTTGTTAGTGCTGGTCAGCTTGGCCTGGAGGTTGGACAGAGGTTGCCCAAGAAAATGCTTAGCAAAACCAGAGCAACTGGGGATTGCTTTGCCTTGGGTGATGGTGCTGGAACAGATCTCACTCAGCCCCTTCCCTGAGGCCACCAAACAGATGCTGTAAGGGAGCAAGTTTTGGTCCCTGACAGTGTAACCGCCATGATCCTGCCCAGGTCTGTGAAGCTGTTCAGGCTGCGGTGAGTGCTGAACAGATGGGGTAGCCAGCTGCAGGGGCTATAGCAAAGGGGGTGCTGCCAGCCCGGGGTCCAGCCAGCCTTGGGACTACCCCAGGCAGGAAGTAACTGCCTGACTCTGCAGCCATCCTGACTCATTAGACACTTGGCTCATTAGCCACTTGGCTGAGTAAGGTCAGCCAGCATCACTGTTACTTACTGGGGCTTTTCAGTCTCTACTCATAACTATAGTCCAGAAGCATCTTATTTCACTGACTAAAGGAGGGCTTGGAGACATGGCAGGGCTTCAGCTTAATAACCCACCCTGGCTGGAAATGAAAGCCCTGAGATGGCTGGCTCAGAACGGCTCTCGCAGATTGTGTTTAACAGGGCTTTAAATTGCATCCATTTGCCACACAGAAGACGTTTTCAGAATGAATTGAAGCCAATAAAAATTTTATATAGAACCTAGCTTTCTAATACCCCTATTTGCAAAGGCAGGAGGGAAAGGGATTAATGCCATGAAGGAAAACTATTTGTAAGCCATAAATTTTAATGTGTCCCCCTGAGAGACACAAACCCTTCCTGAGCGCTGGCTAACGCAGCCGGGAGCTCGGGGTGGCAGCGCCAGGGCTGCTCCGCCTGGGCACCAGCTTGAGCTTTTCAAACCCAACTGGGGGGTGAGTTGTTGTGAGGGTGGTGGAAAGCAGCTTGGTGCTGGGGGAGAATTGTCCTTGCTGGAGGATGTGGGCCAGCACCGGGAAGAGCTGCGGGAGCTGCCCTGTGTCTGGACATACCCCAGGGTACGTTGCTGACCGGCTCTGCTTCTCTCCCGCAGTGACAGCGGCCTCCAACGAGCAGAACCCCGTCCTCATCATCGCGGTGGTGGCCATCGTGGGGCTGATGGTGCTGGTGTCCACGGTGATAGGGGTGATGGTCTGGAGGAGGTGAGCGGAGCTGGGGACTGGGGAGGTTTGGGGCTGGGGCAGAGGAGGAGAACTGGGGCTCTCGGCACCACGGGCAGGCTCTGAGCCTGGGAGCTGGGCTGAGCTGGCTCCTCATGCTCTGGGGCTGAACTGGAGGCTGTTATACCCAGATAACGGTGTGCATCTTCCTTCTTACTGCAGGCAGTGTGGGTACAGCAAAGCCAGCCAGGACGGGGACGAGGAGCTGTACTTCCACTGTAAGTGAAGCCTGGCCACTGTGGCTGGTACAACTGTGTGGGCATCACTGTCTTTACTGCTATTAATAACCCAGCTCCCGACAAAGCAGCCCTGAGTCCTTGCTTTTGAAGTGTTGTCATGCCCTATTATCCCAGAGCAGGGGCTCAGCACAGTGTGGCTCTCCAGGGATGCACTTGACAGCTTCATAAGCCAGTGTCCGTCCTTCCCGCTCGCAGGTCGCCGCCGTGCCGCAGGAAAGGGGGATGTTTTCCAGCTTTCCACGAGGTGTATGAATTATTCCATCAGCATTTCACGAATGGCTGCGTGAGAATAGTTTTGTTTTCTGGGGCCACTCTTGGTTATTGAGCAGCCATAATTTTACAGGCATCAGTTGTCAAAGGAAATTCAGATTGATGAGTTTATTTGATTCCTGGGCCATGAAACACACACATGCTCTTCTGCTCCCCAAAACGTTTCAGAAGCACCAGACCCCACATGCTTCCCGGATGCAGCTTGGCTGTTTCACCTGGCTTTGAAGGGCCTCATGCTGCTGAGCTGCCCGTGGGAGTTCACCGAAGTTTTTCCATGCAGGGCGAGGGGAGCAGAGCAGCCACCCCATCTCATCAAGATGAGCTAAGGTGGAAGGGGAAAGCCTTGTGGGACCCCTTACTGGAGCAATCTGGTGGTCACGCTCTGCTGTTCCCCCGTGTGCTGGTGCCGGATGGAGCAAGCAAACATCCACCCTCCTTGCCGTGTCCAGGGAGAGGAGATGCGGCAGGGGCAGAGCTGATGTGCTTCGGCCGCTGTTTTGGCTGCTTGTTTTCAAGAGATGAGAATTTGGGTTTTGAGGAAACAGGCTGCTTTTTTTTCCCCTCTGGAGCTTTGCAGGGGCGGCTGTAAGCGGGTCAGGCTTGTTCTGCGTGGTTCTCCTGGACGTGCTCCCCGGCAGGGTGCTCGCCGTGCGGCAGATGGTAGCTGCCTGTGGGAGGTATTTTGCTGCCCATGCTGCTAATCGAGGGGAGCTGGAACACGACTGTTGTTCATGCTTATAATTATCTCTCCTAGAGGTCTTGGGCATGGAGATGACTTGGATGCTTGAGGATCATCAGAGAGGCTCAGTCTGAGAGGGAGCTGCTCGCCTTTAACCGGGGGTTGTGGCCGTGGAGCGGGGCGATTAGGGTTCATTTAATCCCACCAGAAATTTCCTAGCCACCTGAAAGCCAAGTCTTGTGCTTTGCTTTAGTCCAGGAGTTAGTCCTGCCAGCTGACCTGGGGATGGATAACCTGCAGGAGTGTTCCAGGGATGGGCAGGCAGGAGCTCTGCCGAGCCGTTCTCACACACCCTTTGTCCTTTTGCTGCTTTCCCGCAGTTAAAATACCAACCAGGAGGACATACATCGACCCAGACACCTGCGAAGACCCCATGCAGGCCGTGCATCTCTTTGCCAAAGAGCTGGACAACGCCAGCATTAAAATCGAGAGGATCATGGGCACAGGCAAGTTCCTCCTCCCCGACCTCTCGGTGCTGCTGGCTCTGCGGCGATGCTGCCACGATGCCGCCCGAGCCACGGTGCCATGGGCATGTGCCATCCCTCCCACCAGTCAGCACCTCAAACCTCTGCTCTTGCTGGTGTCCTGGGGGGTACATGCTGGCAGAGGGGAGATGGGAGCGAGTGTTTTATTTGATTTCTCGTTCCTGCTCATTTTTCTGCGGCACCAAGCACCAGCCATCGGAGTGAGGCGCGGAGCAGAAAGCATCAGCAATTATCTGCATCTGGGCAGTTTGACAGCAGCATGAAAACTATTTATAAATACGTGAACCTAATGATTTATTGATTTTCATCAACTTCACTGCCTAAAACTTAGAAGCAAATTAAAATCCCCTCACAGGGCCCTAGAGCCTTAATCGCTAATGTGTGCCAGAACACGGGAAACATGATTATTCTTTGTCGCTTCTTTTCCTAAAGATAAATTCAGCTGCAGAAAAAGAGGAGGGGGGAGGGGAAGGGTTTGCTGGCTGCCTCAGAGGATGGTGTTGAAGGGAAGAGGACAGGAGGAGATGAGCAGGTTATCTTTGTAGCTGCTGAGTGCTGCTCCCACATACCTTTCAGAAGCAAATCGGTGTTTGACAGATCAAGAAGGGAATTAGTCAGGAATGCATCTAACTGGGAGGAATTGGGGAGCGTGTTTGTCGTACTGCTGGCCTTCAAAATGAGACGGGTTTTCATAGCTTCTTGGTCTTTTTTTTCTGTAAAGGCAACATTGGCCTTTTCTGTTATGAATTTGGGAGCTGCTGTGGCTGTGTGGGGCAGGATGCTCTGACTCAAGGACTGTGGAAACCCTCCCGGCCCCGCCATGCTCTGCTCTGTCGGAAGCAGAGCTGGGAAGCAGGATGGGGCTGACCTGGGGAACGTGGACTAGAGGGCTGGGGATTTTTTGGGGGGTGGAAAAAGGGCAACATGCCCCTGAACAGAGCACGGGGAGAACGGCTGTGAGGTGTAGGAAGAATCACAGAATCACCAGGTTGGAAAAGGCCATCCAGCTGTCCCTGTCCTCTCTTAAACCACATCCCTGAGCATCTCATCTCCCCACCTGTTCAATACACCCAAGGGTGGGGACTCCACCCCCTCTCTGGGCAGCCTGTCCCACACCCCCACAGCTCTTTGGGGGAAGAATTTCTTCTGACATCTCATCTGAACCTGCCCTGGCACAGCTTGAGGCCATTCCACTTGCCCTGTCCCTGGGCACAGGAGACCATCACCCACCTCTCTCCAACCTCCCATCAGGTCATTCCAGGCAGGGAGAAGGTCTCCCCTCAGCCTCCTTTTCTCCAGACTCACCCCCACCTGGTTCCCTCAGCTGCTCCTCATGAGGTTTGTTCAAGAAGAAGTGGTGATGCTTTATCACACACTTTTAATCACATGCTGTTGCTAAACTTGGGTGAAGGGTTGGGATGTTCAGCAAAGGTGGAGGAAGATGGTAAAACAGACTCTGCGGGTGAAACTTGCATCTGTTCCTGAGTTTATGGATCAACAAATCCTCTGATTAACAATGGGGAAATCTGGCCGGCCTGTACAGCAGGACTCATGGCACGTGCTGCAGGGATGTGCTTGATGGTCCAAAAGCAGGGATCTCCTAGAGAGAAGCTGTGAGGGGTGTCAGATGCTGTTTAACTCCTCTCTCTCCTGTACAGGGGAGTTTGGGGAAATCTGCCGGGGGTGCCTGAAGCTGCCCAGCAAGCGAGAGCTGCCGGTGGCGATCCAGACGCTGCGGGCCGGCTGCTCAGAGAAGCAGCAGCGATCCTTCCTGGCCGAAGCCTGCACCATGGGCCAGTTCGACCACTCCAACGTCATCCGCCTGGAGGGGGTCATCACCAGAGGTAAGGGCTGGGCTGGGGGGAACCAGGCTGTAGGACACCGGGGCAGCCCCGGCCGCGCGGCGCAGGGGAAGGCTCCGGCGCAGGCAGCGTGCGGGGGGTGCTGCCCTGCAGTGATGAAGTGGTGCTGGAGGTGCAGTGCTGTTGTGCTCTGGAAATCGTGTCTTTCCTCTGGTATTTGCTGGTTTAGCATTCTGATGATTAATAAAACGCTTACAGCGAGATTAATAAATCCAGGTAGCAGGACTGGCTTAGCAGCAAAACTCTGCACTCTTAATAAAAGCAAATTGAAGTGAGGTTCTGTCAGTAAAACGGATGACTCGGAGCGCTCCCGGCTCTCGTGGGAGCGTGTGCGCCGCACAACTGCGGATGCTGCACTTCAGTGGATGTTCATGTAAATCCAAAGAAACGTGAGCACGTGTGCTGGTTTTAACGAGCCTTTTGGTGAGGTGAGGAAGCATTGCTGCCTCTTGGGCTGAGCTGGCTGCTTCTGCTTTCACTGGGTTAGTGCTGTGCTCCTTTGCAGTGTAGCTCTGTGTCCTGATAAAAGCGGCATCTGATGTGTCCCAGTGCAGGGCATGGGCATCCCAGGGGGAAGAGCAGCCTGTTTGCAGGGTTTGGTCCCTGCTCTGCCAGGAGCTGCCATCATTTGCCAGCTCTGAGCAGGGTGGTGGCAGAGTCTTGGAAAACTTTTCCAGAGCTGCCTGGGCGCTGGGCAGGACTCATGCAGCGCTCCTTGTCTGTCTGTGCAGGGAGTACCATGATGATAGTGATGGAGTACATGGGGAACGGAGTGCTGGACTCTTTTCTCAGGGTGAGTGTTCTGGGAGCCTTGGAGGGGTCTGCCACCTCCTCAGGGTCTGCTGCTGTGCCCCCTTCGAGCTGAGCATTACTCACCTTTGGTTTTTCCTCCTCTTTTGTCGCAGAAACACGAGGGACAGTTCACGGCCACTCAGCTCCTTGGCATGTTGCAGGGGATCGCCTCAGGCATGAAGTACCTGGCAGAGATGGGCTACGTACACAAGAGCCTCGCTGCCCACAAAGTGCTTGTGAACAGCAGCCTGGCTTGCAAAATAACCGGTTTCAGGCGACCTCCAGAAGACAAGATGGAGACCATCTTCTCCACCATGGTGAGCTGCATTTCCAAACTGTGTCGTCAACGTTCCCCGAAAGCAAAACGCTGACAAATCAGCTACGAACCCTCCGCAGGGGTGGGTCTCCCTGGCCGCAGTGTGTGGCCACGGTCAGGAGCGCTTGGACTGGGGCTCGGCGTCACTGGAGAGGTTTGCTGCCTGCTCTGACTGCTCAATAAGGATCAAATCCAAAGCCAGCCAGCATGCAGTTAGTAAGACAATATAGCAGTCCTACTCCAGAACCAGGATTTTTCTTAGGGTCCTGTTTGCTTTCTCGTGTATGGCTGTGTGCTCTGCATCTTAAAGGTTTCATTTTTGAGCTAGAAATCAAGTGCATTTAGCCAGGGAATGGCACAGCAGCCACCCAGCACCACTTGCCCTCTCGCAGGTCTGTGCAAACTGGCAGAGGCAGCGGGTGGCTGGAGGCAGCTCTGGCAGCCTCAGGGATCCTTATGTCTGTTTTATCACTCGTAATGAAATTCATGGGCTTCAATTAAGTATTTAAGTCCTGCTCTGATTCGCACTCACGCCTTGTCAGCTCTGTTAGCCAGTGTCTCTCAAGTGACTGTGCAGGAAGCTGCTCTGGAGCCCTTGGGTGGGGAGCTGGGGGGGCTGCTCCTGCCTTGAGGGTGCATCAGTGCCTCAGTAACTGCAGAGTGACACTTTCATTAGTACCCTGCAGCTGCCCGGTACCACCCGGCTCTGTTAGCGCATTAATATTTTAAAGAGCATCGATTCCTCAATCAAATGAGCATTTGCTGTTTGCAGGGAGCATCGTCAGGCAGCACAGAAGAGACAGCAGCTGGCGTGTGCTGCCTGCGGGGACCGGTGTCTGTGTCCCAGTGCAGGCCATGGGCATCCCAGGGGGACCAACAGCCTGTTTGCAGGGTTCGGTCCCAGCTCCACCAGGAGCTGCCGTCGTTTTCCTGAGCAGGGTGGTGGCAGAGAGAGTCTTGGAAAACTTTTCCAGCTGCAGGGAGGGAGAGCTCTGCCTTCATCCCGAATTGTCCCTTGCAAAGCACGACCAGACACGGTGAGCATCCTGCAGAGCTGGAGCTCAGCCGCGGCTGCAGAGCTCTCGAGCGGCGTTGCCCATCCTGCTGGGTACGGAGCACCCCGCTGAGCGAGGGGCTGGAGAGCCCGACAGGAGCCCTGGCTTCACCCACCACGGTGCAGCAGGGCTGTGGCTTTGAGGTCAAGGTCCCCCCAGCTGTGAAGGACAATTAGCTGCCGTGTCTGTCCCTTGCTTCCCCCTACTAATTGCAGGAGAGCGAGGGTGGAGGGGCTGTGTGTTTGCACGGCTCTGGAGCGGTTTTCATTAAAGTTTAACGCATAAGATGCCATCAGCTCTTCCCAGAGACGTTCTCCTCTCCCATTAATATTTCAGGACTCGCTCACACGTAGCGTACAGTTACGTGTCCGTTTAAAAATAAATGGAAGCAAAAGTTTCCCCTTAGCACCAACCCTGCACGTGGCACGTGGGCTCGATCGGCGCCCGCCCCGCGCCGCCGGGCGGGGCTCGACGGGCGGCTGCCGGGAGCGCTGCGCGAGCACCTCACTCTCCCCTTCTGTCCGTCCAGCGTGGGAAGAGCCTGGTGCTGTGGTCAGCCCCCGAAGCCATCCAGTATCACCACTTCAGTCCGGCCAGCGACGTGTGGAGCTTTGGCATCGTCATGTGGGAAGTCATGTCCTACGGCGAGAGACCCTACTGGGACATGTCCAACCAGGACGTGAGTCCCCGCGGTAGCGGATGGTGTTGCCGCTGCTAGTGCTGTGCAGGGGCCTTGGGGTGCACAGAGGAGCTTCTGCCGCTCCCCAGGCTGGGTGTGAGGGGGGAGGGATGCCCCAGGGGTCTGTCTGCGATCTGTGCCACCCTCCTCTGCCACTGCAGGTGATGAAGGCTGTGGAGGACGGGTTCCGCCTGCCTGCCCCGGTGAACTGCCAGCCGCCCCTCCACCAGCTCATGCTTGACTGCTGGCAGAAGGACCGCAGCCAGAGACCCAAGTTCTCACACATCCACAACATCCTGAGCAAGATGGTGCAGAGCCCCGAGCCCCCACAGTGCCCCGGCTCCACGTGCACCAGGTGACAACCCTCTTGCTTTGCTGCCCATCATTCGGGATCATCATCTTTTGCTGCCTGTCTGTTCCCACCACCATGGGGTGGTGTCCTGCGCCCCTCTCACCACCCTGGTCTGTTGGCAGGCCCCACGGTGCAGCCATCCCCCTGACCGAGCGTACCTTCGCAGCCTTCCCGTCTTTCAGCTCCGTGGGTGAGTGGCTGGAAGCGATAGAAATGGGCAGATACAAAGACAACTTCACCGCCGCTGGCTACTGCTACCTGGAATCGGTAGCCAGGATGACAGCCCAGTAAGTGAACTGGTTTCCTGGCTGTAACCTCGTGTTCTATCTATCTATCTATCTATCTATCTATCTATCTATCTATCTATCATGTATCTTGTGTGTGTGTGTGTGTGTGTGTGTGTAACCTGGGTGCAGTGTGAGCGAGCCCTTAGTCAGGCAACACTAAACAGTGTCTGTAAGAGCTCACTGACATGGGTTGGGCTGTGTGTGTTGTGCATCCCAGTTGCTGGTTTTCAAATCACAGAATCCCAGACTGGTTTGGGTTGGAAGGGACCCCAAGGACCATTGAGTTCCAATCCCCCTGCCACAGGCAGGGACACCAACCTCCAGGCCTGCAGCCAGACAAGGTTGCCCAGGGCCCCATCCAACCTGGCCTTGAACCCCTCCAGGCTTGGGGCATCCCCCACCTTTCTGGGCAGCCCCTTCCAGCCCCTCACCACTCTCTCCATGAAGAACTTCCCCTGATCTCCAACCTGACCCTTCCCTCCTCCAGCTTCAATCCATCAAAGCCCAGATGTGAACCTGTAGTTTCTGGCGAGCGCGGTGTTGCCTGTCCCGCTGTGCTGGCAGCGCGGGGCGGTGGGTCTGGGGGCCATCTTGTGCCTGGGGAGCTGCAGGCTGGTGTTTCCCCTGGATTCCCGTTGCATCGGCCGGATAAGTTGGGGAGTTCTTCCTCTGTCAGGTCCACAGTAGCCCAAGAGTTTGAGCCCTGTGCTGCCCTTTCTGGGGGCAGTTGGTGTCGGTATGTGTTACAGCTAGGGCTTGTTTTCATGGCTGACACGGGGCTTGTTTTGCAGAGATGTCCTCAGCCTGGGGATCACGCTGGTGGAGCACCAGAAGACCATCCTGAGCGGGATCCAGACTCTGCGGGCGCAGGTGATCCATATGCACGGCCGGGGCGTGCAGGTGTGACGCGGCCCCTGCAGGGTGCCGAGCACTGACCCAGCGCTCCCGGGGAAGGAGACAGCCAGCCCCAAACCAGACTGAATCTCTGAAACCTCCTGGTTTCGGGGTGGGGGATGTGGGAATCACTGGGCTGCTGCCAAACAAGTCATTCCACGTGGCAAGAGAGCAGGGCTTCCCCTTCCTGCACCGGGGAAGCCAAGGATTCCTGGGACGCCTGCGGTGTGCCCAGGACGTGGCTCACACAGGCTCTGTTTTGTAAGATGAGTCAAACTGTAATGATGCCATTTCACATGGTAATTGGGGTAACAGGGTGGATGGACATTTGTGCACTGTCTTAATCCAGAGCTGACAGCATTTTTTCGTACCTAGCATCCTACTGGTGAAATCCATGGGTATTTTTATACAAGCTGACATGTTCTAGTAACCCCACGCAGAGCTTTTATTGCTTTTATTTTTAGAGACCGGAGCACAGCTCACACCCAGCTCTCAACTCCTGGAAGGTGACTTTCCCCATCTGCTGAAGGAAAGTCTTTCCCAGCCACGTCCCTTCCACTCCAAGAGTTACTTCACTGAGTCTTGACACCGCACTCGGTGAACAGAAAACAAATATTCTTCACAAAAGTGCAGAGCAAATAGTGCTGAACGTCTCCAAGGCTCTCTTGACGAGACGAGTTCAGGGGAAGACATGAAAAGCTTTGATGAAGAGAGATGTAGCCAAGAGAGGGCAGGCAGTCGAGCCCTTGGGCTGCCCTGCTGATGCTCTCAGCCTTCACTGCCTTTTGTGTAGGTCCCGGTCCCTCGATTTACTTGTGGAGCAGAGTGGAGGGGGAGAACTTAGAGACCAGAGTGACAGCAGGCAACACACACAGGCTGAGCCCACGGGCAGGGACCTGCCTCCCGAGCAGGACTGATGCTGAAGTATCTCTCTCTAGGGCAATCCTGCTTCCCTGCTTCATGTTGTGAAGCTCTGTGGGCAGAGCATCCTGCACCTTGCCTTTGTGAGCAGCCAAGATGGGCTTTGGCTACTGTCCCTCAGGCTGAGCATTGTGCCTGCAGCCGTGGGATGATGCCAGAGCTCGGGGACTCCCTGCTCAGAAGTGTCTGCTGTGCTCAGAGCAGATGGACAAGTGCTTTTCCCTCTCCAGGTCTTTTTGCAGGGGAAAAGGTTCAGGGAGCAGAACTAATTCAGCCCACAGCAGCAGAAAGGAACCTCCCAGTTCCTCTAGAAATGGGATGAAAGCCTGGGAATTCGCTTGGAGTCAGAGAGACAGTGGGGCATGGCTGGGATTTGGGTGGATGCTTTTCATGTCCACCCTGACAGCGTGTCCCTCGGGGGACCACCTCAGCTGCAGGCAGTGGCTTTGCCCTCCTCTAACAGCCTGGCTTGTGAGGAGCAGGGAAAGGCAGCAGCAGAGGAGCACCTGGCAGGGCAGCAGCTTTCCAGGGTGTGCACCACAGGTCCGGGTGTTGGAGCGGGCTGTGGGGGCTGTGCACCCCAGACAGGTGGTGGGGCTCGGGCAGAGTGGACTGTTGCATCCTTGGGATGCCTGAAATCCTGCCATGCAATCCAGGCAGACCAGGGCACATCAGCACTTTATTTTGCTGCAGAGGGTAGCGCGGCGCTGGCTGCCTCGCGCGCTGCCGGCTCCCTCTGGTGCAGGCCTGATCCCTGACGGGAGGACTAAATATCATCTGCTTAATAATACCAGTTTAATAATACCTGCTTAATAATACCTTGAAGTCAGTTAGTTAAATGGGTCTTTGCAGCCTTGTTCGAAGTTTTGTAGACCTTTTATTATCATCTGTAAGTATTGCAAGTGAATTATTAATGATGAAAGGCAAAAATTTACAAAGGGAATGAATGCTGAGGATGATGTTCAGAATGTGGTTAGAAATCAGGGAGTCAGATTCTCCTGTTAGCTGGCTGCGAGGGGATGAGACTCTAAGTAATGATTGAGCAGCCCTGCTTGGGCATCCTCTTCCTCTCCTGGTTGTGTGGTCAAGCAGAGTGGCATGACCTCGGTCACGGTGGTTTCCTTTGCTCCAGCCCTGGGGCTCTTCTGGCTCAGACACGTGGGCAGGTTGGATCCAGGACACTCAGAGACAATAAGGTCTCTGTTATTTCTGATCATTTAGCTTGATTGCATCAGAGATCAGAACCCTCTGCCTGAACTTCACCGACCAGTGGTCCCAAGGAGCTGCCAGATAATATTGGTTTATCGATTTTTCTGCCTTGTACCAGCATTCCTGGGTAGGGCTGTGGTGAGCACCACATGATCCCAACCACTCTCAGCCCCAGCACGTTTTTGAGCTCCTGGTAGTGAAGGGCAGACTGAGCCAGCACCGAGCAGCCCATGCAGAGCTTGAGATGTCAACCCTTGCCAGCAGGGCTGGGGGCTGCTGTCGGTCTTACTGGGGGTAACCAGCTCTCTCCTTCCTACCACCTCTGTGGTTTAAACAACATTGTCCAATGTCACTCCAGTAGTTTTTTTAATGGGACTGATTTGTCTTTAAGTTTGGCCCTTGTCCGGTCTGGTCGGTCACTCGCTGTCCTGTTGCACACCCAGGAGCGTGATGACGGTGAACCGAAACCTTCATGTGGTAGACGTGCCAGATCCCAGGGATCAAGTGCAATTTGTACACTCTTTATGTTTACATTTTATCTATAGAGAAAGTATATTATAGTTCTCTAGGCAGGGAGTTGAACCAACTTGATTCCAGGTCCTGTCCCCCTGCTCGTGTCCTGCCCGGGGGGTTTCCAGGTTGCTGCCAGGGGTGGGGGCTGGCTCCAGGTTGGGGCAGCTGCTCTCAAGGAGTCCTAGGGAAATCCAGGGCTTAGTGACAAGGTGACAGACAGCTTCAGAGTTTGGGAATCAGACCTGGCCATGAGCAGACAGTGACGCATTCCTTTTGACCCCCCCCACCCCGAACAGACCCTGTCTCCAAAGGCAGAGGGTGAGGAGGGGCCAGCTCTGGGTGCTGCCAGGATCTGCTCCATGGTCCTGCTGCACGTTCCTCAGCTGGAGATAGAAACCTCAGCACAGCACATCTGGCTTGCCAGCACCTATGGGTGCCTCGAGAAATTGCCCTGGCCTTGCCCGGGGCTGGCAGCCCCACAGCCTCTTCAGCCCTTTGCCTCTGCAGCCGTGTGATGCTCGCTCTGACCTAGGGATGCTCCAAATAAAAACCAGGCCATCCTTCAGTCACTTCTGTAGCCTTCCCTGAATTGTGCCCCTGGGCCACCTTCCACAGGACAGTTGGAATGGAAGGTGTGATTTCTTTGTCCAAGTCTCTCCAGCTGTTCCCCAAAGAATTTTACATTTAATTACTTCTCTGACTTACTCTGATGAGGAACCTGGGTGTGTTTCTGCCCGAGCCAGAGGGATTTGCTTTCCTGGCCTGTCCTTCAGGAAAGAGAAGCGAAGCATGTCACAGAGGTATGCTTTCTAGCCTAGCTTTTTGCATCAGTTAACACTTAATTGTGCTCCTGATCTCCACCAATGGCAATAAAATGAGCAGATTAAGCTGTAGATTGATACGATTTTAACATGAACTTGCGTCCTCCCGGCATCTCTCTTTGGGGAAGTATTCAATGCCTTATAATGAAATTAATTAGTGACACTGTTTTGGGCATGCTTGACCAAGGGAAATGCCTCAAACTGGTTTCAGTCTGTTTGTTCATCCAGTCCCTGACACTGTGCAAAGCTCCTTCCTCCTCCTTGGCTGGGAGCCCTGACCCCATTGCTGGGAACGAGGGCGCGGGACCGCCCGAGCGCTCTTGCTTTCTCGGCAGCGCAATTAACCTTAATTGGCTTGGTTAGAGAAGAAAAAAGAGCAAGTGTTCTGTAATCTGCAGGCTTTGCTGGAGCTAATAAATGCAGTTACGAGAGGATTAGATTTTAGATGTTCAGGCAGGGTGGAGGCCAGTTGTGAATTAGAGGAACAGTGGAAATTAGAGGAGGCCACAGCAAAGCTCCTGGTTCTGGGCTTGGCTTTATATTGCTTGTGGGAACATCTGCTCTAGATGTTCCTCTCGGGTGGTCAGAGAAGGCAGCACACGGCTTCGCCATCACCGGCACCCTGTGACACCCCCCGGCCTGAAACCAGAACTGGGATCAAGTTGGTTCATCTCCAGATGCTTTTTGATATTCATTAACCACGTGTTATATACTGTAAATACATACCTGAGAAGTCAATCTATATTTTTATAAGCTCGAAACAAATGTAATATAATATCATAAGGGACACTGTGTACATTTCATGTTTGAACTATAGTCAGGCATCTCCAGGGAATCACAGGTGGTTTGGAATAATTAATAATAATCTATGGTAATAAAGATCTATTGACATTTTTTGTTAATTTTTTATTTATTGAACTATGAAGACTGCAATAACAAAATACCTAAATACCTAAGTAAAAACAACTGCTCATTCTGCCCTGGCTTGTCTGTGTGGGTCATTTCTGGTGTCCCAGTGAGAAGAAGCGCTCGGGGCGGGCAGGAGGTGTCAGGGATAGTTCGGTAGCAGCGAGGCCGAAGCGGTGCGTTGTTTTATTAAATAACCTGCGTGCTAAGACGAGGGAGCCTCTGCTCTGGCTGCAGAGGCAGCAGCCACTGGAGCTTGGGAGGGAGGATTCTTGGCACTTTGGTAGGGAAATAAAACCCCGTGACGAGCCCAGCGCGTGTGTCTGTGGGCAGAATGGTCCGTGGGTCGGTCTCCAGGGCCAGAAGTGGTTGGGGCAGGAAGGGATCCCTGAGGACTGGGTGACCTTGGGAGTGCTCCCAGCACGAGTGCAGGTGTCAGCCTGGTTCACATGGTGCTGTTTTAAGTGTGGGGATGCTGCTGAGCAGAGGGAAAACACGGCAGAGTTACTGTGCTCAGGGCGTGTAATTAATTGTTTAATTGAGTAAGTGAAAGCAGTGTGTGGCCAGCATGTTAAACACAAACAATGCATTACAATATTTAGAAATAAGTTAATGCAACTCTTTACTAGTTCAGTTCTCCTTTTCTTGGGCTGCTTAATGCAAAGAACATGTCCAGAAGCCTTGTTTCGTCATGCTGACAACAGTGACAGCTGCTAGGGAAGAGGAACAGAATGGGTGCTTAAAATGGGGGAAGTCTATTTGCCTTCTGTCGATCAATTATTTCAGCCAGCCTTCACTAGGAGCCTGGCCAGGGCTATATTGGCACTATAAAGAAATAATTAGAGCTCTGAAGCGGGGTTATGAGGAATGGATCAGCCAAGTCCTCAGCTCTGGTGAGGCTGCACCTTGAG
>VXBZ01007187.1:139375-153457 GCA_013399135.1 Heliornis fulica
TGTGTGTGTGTGTGTGTGTGTGTGTGTCTGTGTCTGTGTCTGTGTCTGTGTCTGTGTCTGTGTCTGTGTCTGTGTCTTGCAAGGCTCCTCCCTTCCCACCCCCATCCCCAAAAAGGATCTCATGTGTTAATAAAGACGCTGCCAAAGCCTTGCTGGCAGAAGACTAAACCCATCCCATCACCCCCCGATTTAACAGCCCCCCCATATGCCAGCCAGGTTTGCAGCGCGTTGTCATCCAGTGGTGGCTCTGAGGACCCCCCTGTATGCTGGGGTGCTGGGGTGAGGGGCCCAGCCAGGACCTCAGCTAGGAGGAACTGTGTCACAGAATCATCTGGGTTGGAAAGGACCCCAGGGATCATATCAGAGGTGTCTGTCTTGGCCATCTCATGGTCCAAAGCCAAGTCACAGTGCTCGTGTCAGGGGGCAGCTGGTTGTGCTGAGCTGGGCAGGAAGCCACTTGCAGCCAGCTCTGCAGCATCTTTGATTTCCTAATCATGATTAAGTGCACAGCGGGGTCTACAGTGCCTGCAGCCGGGGCAGGGCCTGGTTTCCACTTCAATTATTTTATAAGGAAGCTCTATTATGACTGTAACATTTGTCCACAAAAGGATAAGGGTTTTCCTGAGTCTGTTAAAATTATTGTCAGCAGAGCATCGTCTTGCCTAATAAGAGCAGGGTGGCTCCCAGAAGCTGTCTCACTGTCTCACAGAGCAATATATAAGTCTCTGCTTTGACTAAGGGGGAAATGCAGCGTGTCAGGTGTGGCACCACCCCGCATCAGAATGTGATAATGAATCAAACTTCCAAAAATAAAACATTCTTCTTGAAATAAACTTCTCACTGATGATTTAGACTCTTGCCAAAGAGTCGTGATGTGATGATGTGATGATGTGATGATGTGATGATGTGATGATGTGATGTGATGTGATGATATGATGTGATGTGATGTGATGTGATGTGATGTGAGTTACTTTTGCCAGCAATTTACAAACATGGGTGGTTTTAATTCTTATTTATAACACGGGTAAGAGTCTGAAGAGAGAAAGAGATGAAGGTGCCTCTATTTAAATAGGTGAAACCCCAGATCCTTAATGTCGCTCTGATATAGCAGAGCTTGAGGGGGAGACACTGAGACAGAATCCACTCTGATGGATTGAAATGCAATCCATAGAATCACAGAATCATGGAATGGTTCAGGCTGGAAGGCACCTCAAAGATCATCAAGCTCCTACCCCCTGCCATGGCCAGGGACACCTCTCACCAGACCAGGCTGCTCAAGGCCCCGTCCAACCTGGCCTTGAACCCCTCCAGGGAGGGGGCAGCCACCACTGCCCTGGGCACCCTGTGCCAGGGCCTCACCACCCTCAGAAGGAAGAATTTCTTCCTGAGATCCAACCTAAATCTACCTCCTTCCAATTTAAAACCATTCCCACTCGTCCTATCACTACAGACCCTTCTAAAAAGTCCCTCCTCAGCTTTTCTGCAGCCCCTTCAGGGACTGGAAGGCCAGTATAAGATCTCCCCGGAGCCCTCTCTTCTCCAGGCTGAACAACCCCAACTCTCCCAGCCTGACTTCATAGGAGAGATGCTCCAGCCCCCTGATCATCTCCGTGGTCTCCTCTGGACCCATTTCAACAGCTCCATGTCCTTCCTATGTTGGGAACTCCAGAACTGGACACAGTACTCCAGGTGGTGTCTCACAAGAGCGCAGTAGAGGGGTACAATCACCTTAATCCACTTTTCCTCCCTTCCTAAACATCCATGGAGGACACAGTAGCTGCTGCTGTGTGAAGACCCTGTCCAGGTCTCTCCGTCTGGAGCTGAGGGTGGGTTCACCAGCTACGTGACGGGGACTGGATGAACTGGATGAACTGGAAGGGGATTGTGAATTTTATAAGAAATATATTGCTGGGTAAGTGCAGAGAGGCTCATCCACATGCTGCCATTCCCACACTCCGTGGGAAATGGAGCAGGCGGGCGAGGGAACGGTCCTGTCACCCGCTGCTCCTGCAGGGAAGGGACACCCTGATGTAGAGCTGTGGTGGCTCTGTGCTGGCTTTCAAACCGGCATCAAGAGCTGAAAAAGGATAGAGAGATGTATGGGCTCAAGTCAAAGTTACATCAGACTTCCCATGTCAGCAAGGAACTGGGAATCAAAGGAAATCTGTGAGGGAGAGCCTGAGAACCTAGAATATAAGGCACAGCAAGGAGCCCCGGCTGCTGGCGAGGAAATCTCTGAAATTCGGCTCCAATGCACCAATGTCAAATGGCACCGAAAGATTCTGTGTGTTCCTCTGTCTTTAAGGAAGAAAAGAGCTGATCAAAACTCAGCAGCCAGAAGTATTTTAAGTGGTTATTTAGAGACAAAAACTTACAAAATTCTGCAAGAAGAGATCCTGTCTTGTCAGCAGACTGTGGGAATGATTTCAGTCTCCCAGCCTGGGGATGGGAAAAGCCCAATCTTCTGGCGATGCTCGTTAGCATGGGTGCTAATCACATCAGCCAGGTGCCCTGTCTGTCCTCACCCAGAGCCACCATCATCTTGCCAGCCTGACCTGAAACCGACTTGTCTCCAACCTCTCCCAGTCCTGTCACAGATCTGTCCCACATCTGTCCCAGACCTATCCCTGTCTTGTCCCAAACCTGTCCCCGATCTGTCCCAGACTTGTCCCAGCCTCCGCCAGGACGTGCCGAAAAGCAGGTGACAAAGGAGTGAGGTGACAGCTGCCAAGGGCTGGGGGTAGGGCAGAGGTGCCTTGGATTCTGTTATTGATTTGAGGAATGTTTCAAACAGATCATTTATTTTCATTAGACTCTGCCGACATCTTCATATCAGTGTCCCCTGCGCAGGTCGACATCTGTCCTCAGGAATGCTTTAATTGCATTTTCTTCGCTTTACGCAGCTCTTAGCTAATGCATTCTGGCTTCATTAGATTAGACACCTATCGTCCTGAGGATGTTGTCATGTTTTCAAATGGCTTCAATCAGCACCTCCCAGGCACAGCTATTTTGGGAGATAATAAAACCGAAACCTCATTCAGGCTGGGTGAGTAATGGAGGTTCGCTTCCCACCCCCCCATCCAACCCAGCCTTAAATTTGACTCGCTGACATCCCCCTGGATGTTGGCAGAACACAATTAAGCCTCTTGTCTTGCAGGCATTGTCCGTGGTTACACACTGCTCGGGAGGGAGGACGAGCTCTGCAACAGGAGCTGGGTTTCTAATGATCTTGTCATCGGGAACGGCACACACAGATTAAAGGGAAGAGTCAAGATCAAAACTCAGATTTCCAGATGTTTGGAGCACAGCAGGTTGCAGGCTGGTGGTGCTCCCTCTCCTCAGACCCAACCTGACCCAGCAGCTCAGGATACGTGGACGTGCACACGTGTCCTCTTAATGAGAGTAAAACCACACGGGACGGAACCGGAGCCCACCCGTCACCAGCAGCGCTGGGACTCTCTTCCCCTGACAGCTCCAGGTGAAGGCTGGTCTAGACCTTGTTCTGCAGGAGCTCCTTCCCATCAGGGAGCCCTGGGATCCTTTCCCAGTGCTTGGAGCAGCTTGTGTCCCCACAGCTGCAAAACGTTCACAGCTCAGATGAACCACAGGAGAAGGGACCAGCTGTACCCCCCACTGGGACCCTGTATGGGGACAGCAGAGGAACGGTGCTCTGCTCCCCCAGAGAGGGTTGATGGTGCCAGGATGGCCCTAGATGACCCCAGCTCAGCACCTGGGTCCCCCAGCACCTGTGTCCCCAGGCCAGGGCTCACTGGCCCTGCTGCTCTCCTCCAGCAGAACTGCCTCAGCCCTGTCTGCTTATCATGAGCTACCACAATATCTACATTTATCCTTTTCACCCCACAGGCAGCATTTTGACTTCTGGAATTCATCTTACCTACCAAGGGACTCTAAATATATCCCAGACAATTTCCTCTCCTCATTTTTAATAATCTCTTTCAGCCTTAAATTAGTTTTTGAAAATATGTAGTGGGATGATGGGCTTTTTATCATGGCCGATGGACAATACTCATCACACCCGTGTCCTAATCCCCACAGACATGCACACACCGGGGTACCCTGCATCCATTCTAACAGCACTTAACTCACTACAACTCCATTGCTGCCTGGGCATGCTCCCCACAACAACTTTACCAGTGACTTGTCACTGGGGTCCCTGTGGGCCATGTCAGTCCCCATCCTGCAGAGCCGTGGCCACGCCCCAAGCCTGGGATGGGATGGGGTGAGGAATGGGATGGGATGAGGAATGGGATGGGATGGGGTGCTCAAATGCTGTCCTGTGCCCCACACATGAGCTGTGCTCGCTCCAGAAACAGAGCACAAGTATCACATCCCTTTTCCTCTTTTGCTGTCCAGGACCCCTCTCTCTGCTCGTTGTGAGCACAGGGGGTGGCTGCAGCCATCATGGTCACAGCCGAGGTGATGCACTGAGACTGAGCATCCTCCCATCCCTGAGCCCTGGTAGGACCAAACCGGGAGGGATGAGGACAGGGGAGTGATGGTGCCTCTCTTGGACAGGACCCAAGGTCCCAGGGACACGAACCTGCTGGCAGAACCCATTGCAGCATGTGGCAAAATCCCAGTTTGGGAAGAAGTCTCTCTGTAAGCAGAGAGCTAAACATCAGGGTGGATGAGGAGTCACAGCACCCACTTTGGGCCAGAGTCCAGAGTGAGGAGAGGAAGCGACACGATCTGGAGACTGGAGGCTGAGAGGAAAACAAATCCTGAGAAGATCAGCACGTTGTGTTACAATGACTGTGGCAGAGATGGTGAAGCTACAACATCTGTCGTGTCCTGGGAGTGTGGAGTTGTCTACTCAGCAAAGAACAAATCTTGTCAGGTCTGTGCGAGACCAAGGACACGGTGACGTGAGCGCCTCATGCTGCGCCGGGCGGCAGCCAGCGGCCAGAGGATGAGGATTTATACTCCTCAGCCCGTGTGCTGGGAGGTTTATGTCTCTGTAAATGCCTGGGCTCTGAACAAACACAGCTCAGCAGTTCTGCAGGGCCCCCTGGATTCCAAAGCTGCTCTGAGGTTCCCCTTTAGCGTGTCCCTCCCAGAGCACTGGCTGATTACTGCGGGATGGTGACAGGTCCCCCTTGCTCAGGACACGGCGATGCAGGGTCTCCTACCTGGAGCACCGAGGGGAGGAGCAGGTTCCCTCACACTCCTCTTTCACCGTCCCCATTGGACTGGGAGCTCTCTCCTCCCACCACTTTCTCAGGCAGGAATTAGCCCCGAATCGGTCCGATCACTCTGCCAGGGAAAGGGGTGACCTGGCGATGCTGTCGCGTGCGGTGGCCGGACAAGAGCTGCCGTTGAGCTTCCACAGGGAAAGACTCACCAGGAACCAGGAGCCAACAGGTGATGATGACTGCGGCAGCTTCAGTCTCCAGGCAGGGCGAGTCTGACGTTAGCACGGGCAGATCTCGGGGAGCAGGAAAGAAACACGGTGGCTCTGTAATTAAAATGGTATTTCTACTGCTCACCAAAAGCAAATTGTGGGTCTGAAGGAGAGCAGCAGACACGAAGAGCAGGATGCTCTGACTGCAGTGTCAGGGTTTAGCCAGAAAACGGGCTGAGAAGGAGATGCCAGGTCATTGGCATATGCAGGCAGAGAAGGAAACCTTAGCAGAGGTTCCTTCCTTGCAGCCTGCAAGCCCTTGCCTGGATCAATTAGTTAATGAATCCCCAGCCCATCCTGGTCATGTGTGGAGCTGTGAGCCCCAGCCTGCACAGCACCAGACCAGGGCAGCACATCTTGGGGTGAATGGGTCCCACCGGTGCTGCTCTCGCCCGGCAGCGCTGGCACAGCCACAGCCCCTGTCCGGTGTCTGAGGGAGATGCCATTACATGGAGCGAGCCACAGGCTCCAACGGTCACACTTGACCCCTCAGCACTGAACTGCAGCTGTTGGCATCACACTCTGTCTCCAGTTTCCTCCCTCCCCACTGTGCCCTTGGGACTCCTCACTTCTAGGTGAGAAATGAACCTGGGATCCACCCACAGCAAGACCCCTGGTTCCTCCCTGGTTCCTCAAGCAAGCAGAAAACCACCAGAGGGATATTTGCCAAAAGCAATGGGATTGCTGCCAGTCAGCACAGTCCCAAAGGGAGGTTGGCTCTCCCTTACCAGGTCTTTTCTTTCCAGGGGGCAGGTGAAGCCTGATCCCCTGGGAAAAGTCCCTCAGGGGATGCTCCACACTGTGCAGAGAGCTTGCAGCTGCACGGTGCTCTCAGCGCTACGGGGTGGCTTCATGCCACAGGGTTCCCCATCGAGTGCTGCAGGTCTCTGCCCCTTTCTGTCTGGGGTGGGGGAGGGTAACAGAACCTTCTTTTGGTCTGCAGGCGTGTCTCAGAGCTGGACTCAGCGCTGGCAGCTCTTGGCAAGCGGTTTCATGTCCCACAGCTCCTGTGTGCTGCATCTCCCATCATCTTTGTGAGCAATAATTGAGCAGCAGAAAATGGGAGCGTTTGGGAGCGTGCACGAGCCGAGGGCACAGCACTGCCCCAGCCAAGCTTCCTGCCAGGCAGGAGACATTTTCAATTGCACTTTCCATCTGGCACTGATCACTGTCCAATTTCTTGTCCCTCATTTGCAGTCAGCAGCAGAGGGCTGACTGACACCCAGGGAGAACAGCTCCTTGGATCCCATCAATCAAGTGCCATCAGGATCCAGCTTCTCAGGCTCCCAGGCCACAGGGTCACCCTAGATGGGAATTCAGCATTCCTGTGGAAGCAGAGCCCACCCCGTGCCCCTCTCCCAATCCCCCCCAACTCTGCCCCATGGCAGGAGCCCCATCCACAACCTGCCATCACCCTCTGCCCCCACCCTCCGTGCCACCTCTGGACTCTCACCCCATTTTGGGGGTACATTCCAAGAAAATCCACAACTGTTTGCCAGGAAATTGTGAGACCAGACCTCAGCAGTGTCCCCACACCAGGGACAGGGTGCTGGCTGGGTCAGTGAAATCCATCAGACCCGTGCAGCCAGCGCTCCAGGACGATGCCAGGCTGGCACCGAGCGAGGAGTGTGAGCATCTCCCACGGGCTCCTGGCACTCGGCCACTCCTTTGGGAAAGCAGTTAAAGGTGTCACTCTGCTCCCAGGCTCCACACTTGTCTCTTGGCCAAGGGCACTATGGCTGAATGAGGAGAAAGAGCCAGATCTGAGGCCTCTTCTGCAAGGTGTGAACCCATCCCAGTGCTCTTTGAGTGGGGTTTCAAGTCTGCTCCTGCTGCATGAAGTCCTGTCGCGGGGGCACACTGAGCTCCCACGTGGCCTGGGCAGTTCCAGGGCACAAGCCACCCTGGGAGCCAGAGCTTGTGGTCTGCCCAGCTCCTGAGCTCCACTCACCTCCTTCCTCCAGGGAAGAACTTTCCTGGTAACAACCTTTTCTGCGAGTTCAGCAGCTGCTCCTGAAAACGTGAAGCCAGCCAGTGACCTGGATCAGGCTTTCAGTTTCCCCAAGCCCCCCAGCCGTGGGGAAGAGGCACAACTGGGGTGGCCCAAGCAAGTTCCCCTCCTCGTTTGCACACTCAGGGTGGCTGAGCTGAAGGAGATTCGCCTCCATCCCCGGTGCACGCCACGGCAACGGAAAGAAGCCACTTACTGCTCACAGAAGGTATCACCTGCAGCTGCTCATCACACCAAATTACTTCCCAATTAGTGTTCTTGAAGGTGAACCGAGGCCCTTTGCTGAAAGGAAGGTTTGTGCTCAGGAAACAGCCAACTTGTTTCCTAAAGGAAGAGGAAGGAACAATCTCCGGCGCTGGACTCAGTCGCCGCAGCAGCAGATACACGAACAGGTTCTGCTGGCCCCACCAGGGCACCAGGAGACGCCTCTGTGGGCACCAGCCCCAGCTGAGCACTGCACAGGTGGGTGCTGGGGGGAGGGCAGGGTCTGGCAGCGTGTGGGGACGGGCAGAGGGACAGGCTCCTGCTGTGCTGCCTGCTCTCCCGGGCAGCGGCAGGTCTGGGGTCCGTGCTCCACCTTCCCGCCTCTCGCCCTTCCACCGTGAGCTGTGCTTAGAGATGGGCCTGCTCTTCCCCACCCCCTGCCTGTCCCCACTGACACAGTGCCCCAGGAGCTCCCTGCCTGCCCTGGAGCAGCAGGAGCTGCCTGTAAGCTGCAGAGTCATCCAGGAGAAGCTGCATTAGCCCTTAACCCCGTGTCTGATGCTATTTTTATGAGCGATGCAAGACAAGGATCAGTTGTCCTCTGCAGCTGGCTTTGTGCTTCAAGGCTACAGCTGGACAGTCACTTCCCCCAACCCTGCCCTGGCTTTGGGGGCTGTTGTGGGACCCCAGAGCTCCTGCCCAAGGAGAAGGGGGGCTGCAACAACTACTGAGATCTTATTAACATTTCCAGTTACTACCTCATGGCAAACGGATTCATTTCAAACCGTGTATGAAACGTGGCCACGCAGCCCCGAGCTGTGCAAAATCAGCAGGGTTTGTACTTTACAAGGAAGATTGACCCATAACTGGTAAATATTGATTTTTCCCTTGAAAGCTGCTCTCAGCCCCTTGCTGCTGCATGGCTGTGCCACACCAGCAGAGCAGAAGAGCACAGACACTGCTGGAGCACAGATTGCAAGAACACATTTTCTCTCCATGAAGACAGCCCAGGCTGCAGGTCGAGGTGCTCTCGGGGGTGCTTTGGGGTGCTGGGAGCAGAGATTGTGTGCTTTTCTCTCCAAAACACCTTGCACCCTCCTTTTCCCCTTGAGCATCCTCCTCTACAGATGCACGTGTGTAACTGCACCCGTAAACTGCACACTAGGGCTGGGCTCCTTGCTGGGACCTTCCCTCACCCCCTCCCACCATGACTTCTGGCTGCAGAGGGGCAGTTGCTAATTCCTTGGGAGGCAGAAGGCCTGGGCTGGGGTGGGGGGCTGTGTGTGGGACACAGACACTGCTCTGACCACGATTCTCATTGCAGCTGGGCTTAGGGATGGCAACCAAATTTGGAGGATAGGACATTCCTATTAGCTGTCTCACCCTTATTAAGGGAATTAGATTAATTACATTGTAGCAGGCAATAAATCTTTCCCTGGAGAGACAGGGAAGGGGGTCTGGGATTTTGGTCTCTGTGTATGATGTTAAAATTAGCAATTCTGTCTAATCCCATTTTTCAGTGTAATAATGCTTCTGGGTGAGAGGAGCGCAGAGCTCCGTGGCTTATGGGCACTAATTTTCTGAGATAAATAGAGTATTTTGTCCCTGCTCTCATCAGAGCTAGGGATGAAATTGCTCTGAAGTCTGCACCCTGTAAGCTCTGTTTCCCAGCACTGTGTTTTAAGAGGACATTTCTGCTTTCCCCAGCCCCGATGTGGCAGCCGAGCAGCAGCACCCGGCAATTCCGCAGTGAGGCCCAGCCGATCGGCTCTGATATTATCTTGCTATAAATGAGAGTCACTGGACAATACAGATCTGATTTGCAGCACAGCTGTGAGAGAAATCCTGCCTTTAAGAAAGCTTCCATCTATGAATAAATTGGACATACTTATTTTGGTCTCCTGGCAGGCTCAAACTCAGCTGTGGCAGCCAAGACACAGCCTCATGGGCAGCTCTTGCAGACAGAAACATTTGATTTATGCCTCAGGAAAGGGCTCACAAGAGCTTTTCCTTGCTGGAGGGTGTGTGGCACACGGGGCTCACTCACCCTGCAAGGACAGTACCGTGGCCAGAGGGAGCTGCACTTCCCCTTCCAGAGGTCTGGAGACCTCCTGAGAGGTGAGAGCCTCAGAGCCAGGTAGCAAAGGCACAGTGACACGTGACATGGGCTTGGCTGAAAGGTTCCACGGGGAACTGTGTTACAGCAGATGGTGATGGGCAGAGCCTGGCTGCCCCAAGCAGTGTGGACATCATTAGACACAGCCCAACTTCCCTATGGTGAGAACCCACCACTGCTCACATCTTCTAATTAATACATTGTACCTAATTGAGTGCCCAGCTGTTAAATCCTGTCAGCCAGGTTAACAGAACCTTAAATCCTTCTCAGTTCACAAAAAAACTCAACCAAAACAGAATGTCCACCACAAACCCCCACTGGGGAAAAAAAAAGCCCACAAAGAAAGAATGAAAAGCCAAGGGAAAGAAGCTCAAGCAGTGCTGGCAGGCTGGGCCCCTGGCTGCTGAAGGGCAATTCAAACCTCTTAACTACCTCAGAGCAGCCATCCCATCAGCAATCACAGAGGAAGAGGTTTGATGAGACACAGGAGGCAGCCACAGAGCTCAGTCCCTGTGCCCACCTCTGCTCCATCCAGCGCTTCCCTTTCCACAGGTGGACTCAGCTGTGGACTTACCTGTGGGATGGGGGTACGACACTGTGCCAAGGACCTCCACTAGGTGGGTGTCCGTTGCCCTGTTGCAATGCAGCAGCAGCCATCGGCAGCACTGCCTGCAGCTCCAACGTCGGCCACAGAGGGTGAAGAGCAAGGTGAGGAGCCAGCTGGCCACCACGCCTTGGGAATTCATGGACCAGGCAGGAACGCAGCTGGCAGCAGACTTGGGATCCATGGATGCATCTCTGATGGAATTGTTTTCTCTGCCTCACTAAAGCTGCCCATGGCTTGGTTATGAGCTGCTGGAAGGAGGTCAGAGGCAGCAAGTCAGGTCAGAGGCAGCATCATGTCCCAGCTGCCATCATACAGCACGTCAACACACACCGGGATGGGAGCAGAGGCAGCATCAGTCCCCTCTGAGACAGGTTGCTGAAAACAGAGCCCTTGTTGAAGGGAATCATATCAGAGACTTGGTGCTAGGTGCTTGAAAATCTCACTGGTCCCCAGACCCCCCCCTCCAATTCAGAGAGATGTGGGAACTCTATTGAAAGTCAATTTGCAAGTCTGACTTGGACAATTTGTCCTATTCAATAAGTAAATCATGGAGTTTTGTTTGTTTCTTTTTGAAATCCATTTTTCTTGTCATTTCCCTGGCACAAGACTTATCCCTGTGTGGTTTTTCAAAGCAACTCACAAATTCCACAACTTTTTGGTGTACAGAGTACCTTCACCACTAGCTGCAGACCTGCAGTTGATGACGGTGTTCAGACACACACTCCAAGAGAGCGAGGGCTTCCCGGGCACCCAGGTCACCTTGGAATTTGCAGCTCTCCCAATCACCTACTTAGGAAAGAGAAATGACTTAGGAACTGCCCTCTGTGTCTCTTTCAGAGATGCTGAGGAACAGTTCCCCTTGTTTTCCCGCTGGCTGGTGTGGGAAGCATGGATTTGGGTGGAACTGCACAGGTCACAGGAGGAGTCGCATGTGCTGTCCCACACCTTCAAGCCAAAAACTCCTGAGTGAAAAAACTGCCTAGAGACAGCTCTGATTTGCTCTAAACTATCATCCTGTCTGTCAACAAGCAGGGAATTGTTATCTGTTTATTTCTTACAATGTCACTGAATCAGTGACCACCTGCAAGGTGTCCACAATGATAAACGCTGCTCTGTATACGGAGCTATTTCTGACAATGCTTGATGGTGCACATCTATCACACTGCCTGGAAGAGCCACCTATTAGGATCATTATCTAACAGTCCCTTTGTGAGAGTTCAATGTCAGCACTTCCTGGAGAAGGTACCTCACTGTGTACTCAGTTCTGCTCGTTATTTCTCTAGATTAATAGTTTCACGTTTCCATTATGGTTTCTGGGATGAACTTTGGGGTTCTCACACCCAGAGCAAAGCTGTAACCTGAGTCACGAGCATCCTCCCAGTGTACTGCTGCACCTCTTGGTGGGAGCAGCAGCTCCTGCCTTGGGGGCTGAGCCCTGCACCAGGGGGCAGGGGAGGCAGGAATGCTGTGAGAATGTCCTCAGGACTGGTGTTATCCTGCACTGGCAGAGCCCTGGTGAACACAGACATGCCCAGCTACTCACTTGCTCCACGCTGTGGAACACACCCCCAGCTCTCCTCCTGCAGCTTGGCCCAGAAGAGCTCTGGTTTGAGTCAGGAGCTTCATCCTAATCAGTCAGTGCTTGGCAAGCTTTTAGCAAACTGTGGGAATTACTCCTAAACCATCCTTCCTACGAGGAAGCCACAGCTCCTGGGCAGGATTCATCATGACCCAAATTACAACCAGAAAAACTTTTTCCCATGGAAGCAACCACAAAACAAGAATTCCTTCTGCTGCACCTCACCTATCAACACAGAATGAGGGCCTCAGAGGTCATGCAGTTCAGTCCTCAGGAAGAATATGTGCAGAAGGGATGTTCTGGGAGAACATATCAGTGTCCTCACACCTTTCCCTTCAATAGTGGCTGGTCAGGGGACCCTGAAGCCATGCCCACAGCTGCAGACCTAGCAGCCCCTCTGATGACACAGCCTCAGGTCCCTCTGAACCCCAGCCAGTGATGGATGAAGGCTCTTCTGACCTGGCAGAAAAGTTATTTTCCTACATTGCTTTTTTTTAAATTTCCCATCCCTCAGTTGAAAGAGCAGCTCAGACTGCAGTCAGGCTAGCATGGAAGTAAGCTACCCACAAACCCACCCCCAAGTCCACAAAAAAACCCCACCCATTTTCACTGTGTTGCCCCAGGAATCCCTGACCCAAAGAGGGAGGTTCTAGCTTCATTAGAAGAAAATGCAATTGCCACACACTGTACAGAAGGGCCAGAGGCAATGCCAGCAATTTACATGACCAATAAAGCTCCAGGGAAATGAAACACCGTGTGCCCGTGTTCTAGAGCAGCACGTGGTGCAGGCAGCACACATAATGGATTTAGGAGATGAATCCATTTAGCTATTAGCTGCCAGATAGCTTTAATTCACATCAGACATAATTAACTCACCCTGACAACTGGAAAAGGAAGCTTAAGCGTGAAGCACATCGGTGGTTGCATCGCGGGGGAGCACCACGCTTCGGCGGTGCCACCCCTGCAGAGGAGCCCAGTCGAGGTGTCTCCATGGCCCAAACAGAATCCCTGAGGCACTCCCAGCCACCAGGGTGCTGCTGTTTGCATTCACTTGCAGGGCTTTGTGCTGGAGGAGTAAGTCTGGGTTAATCCTGAGAACAGCACAAATACAGCCTTGCACCCTCCAGGGGACTGGAGATCCAGAGTTAGAAACAACACCAGTGCCCCCACTCTGAGGAGCTGCAGGCAGGGACACGAGGCTTCCACACCCACCTTGGAAAAGTCCATGGAAGTGGATGAGTCAGATCTGACCCTCCTTCCCACTCAAAGCATCTGGAGGAGCTGTGCCACTGCCCAGTGCTGTCAAACCCCTGAATTCCTGGATTTACCCCGTGGCTCAGAGGGGACCCAAGCGGGTGATGGTGTAACACCCGTGTCAGCGCAGGGCCTTAAGGACAGAACCGGCTTTTATAAGCCAACCACATCCCCAACAGGATTCTCTGGGCTAGCCAAGCATTCCAGTTAGTTTATTTTTTTTTCCTGGTAACCCCAGGTTTAAAGCAGAATCCAGACTTAAACATCTGTACCCAACAACATGCTGCAGTTTTATTTACAGCCCGACTGGTTTTCAAACAGAATCCCACCTACTTAAGAGCTTTGTAGTTTACAACATTGCCACCTGCAGTTAGGACACAGAAGCTGCGAAAAAAAACCTTTAAACGATTGAAAACCGAATTAGCCCCCGAGGCTGTTGGGAGCCAGCACAGAAGTGGCAGATCTTGGGGTAGGGGGGGGCGGTTTGGGACAGTGCTTTGACGGGGCAGCCCGTGAGAGCGGAGGGAGAGACCCGGCAGCTCTTTGAGAGAGGCTGATGTGGTGTGGGTGTTGCCATGGCAATGGCAGCCCTGCCCCTCATCTCACTGCAGATGACCATGGTCTCCACCAGGCAAAGGGCTCACCCCAAACAGACAGTGGTGACCAGCCCAAGGGGCTGCCCAGGAGTGTAACCGTGTGGGTCTCTGGCTGTGGGGAGTGCCAGAGCCTGCTCCTCCCGGGGGGGAGGGGAATTCAGCAATCCCACCCACATGAGGTGCCAGCAGGTGGAAGATCTGCTCTGCTCAGCATGGTGGTGGAGCTCAAAGAGGAGGTGGAGAGGCTGAGACACACTAGGGAGGTCAACTGGTGGAGTAACTCCCTGGCATGC
>VXBZ01007187.1:166865-183532 GCA_013399135.1 Heliornis fulica
CCAGAAGGTCTCCCCTCAGCCTCCTGTTCTCCAGACTCAAAAGCCCCAGACCCTTGTGCTCCAGACCCTTCCCCAGCTTCAATGCCCTAAGTGGGTGATGGTTCCCCATTCCTTTTCCTCCACAGCCCAGACAGTCTCTAGGCCACCTGGGGAAGGCAAAGGAAGAACATCAAGCTGGTGAGGCTCCTAACCACTCTGCTATGTGAGGAATGAGTCCAAGAGCCTTTGCACACTATTAATCTTTTCCAATTCCTAAGAAAGTAAATGATCTCCTCCCACTCCCATAAATTCAACCTCTCTCTCCCGCTTCCCCCCCTCAGCGTTTGAACTGTTCGCCAAGAGCTTTATTAAAAACTACAAGATGCAGTTTTGTTTCTAAGTGAATCCCAAACAACTGTGTTAGGTGGAGAAGAAACATTTGGTGCAGTCAGCTTTAGAGCATTTTTGTGCATAGTCCATAGCCACTTGTCAGCCAGAGACCAGATTCAGCCCCGCACTGAGCGCTACAGGACCTTCTCTCTTTCCTCCTGAGGTTAGGAGATGAATTCAAGCTGGTCAAACCCCCACAGCCACGTTTCCAAGAGCACCTGGCAGAGACTGCTGGGAGTAACTCCTATGGCCCAGCAGAGGAGATGCTCCCCTGGGATGGCAGCGTGGTCGGGCAGCGCCTCACCCTCCCGTGACTGTGTGACCTGGCCTGGCGCTGTGACACGATGCTGCTCTCCGCCACGTGCCGTCGGCCCCGGGAACAAACTGTGCTGGGCAGCTGCCAGGCCCAGGCAGCTTTCCTGCCATCCCCCTTCCCCACCCTCCACACGGGGGTTTGTGGAGACGCTGCAGACCCTGCTGCACATCCTCTTGGTGTGGCCCTGGCCAATGTCACCTCCGTGGGTGGGGTGGAGCAGTGGGCGATTGTCCCCAGCTTCTGACGTGAGCTGAGAAGCTGCAGCCGGTGCTGGGAGGCTGTGACTGAGCGTGGCCGTGGGTGTGATGGGACAGCCAGGGTGGCAGAGCCCTGTGGAGGGTGGCTCTGTGCAGCAGCGCTGGCGAGGTGCACGCTGGGGTCCCCGCCAGCTGCCGTGCGTCACCGCCATTCCTTGGCACCGCGCTTGGTGTGTCACAGCCTTCTCCTTTTCCTAATGTTCCCTCGGTCTGAAACCCATCAACCAGGACTGAGAGAAAAAAAAACAACAACCCAACATTTGCAGAAGAAGCCAAAGCAGAAGTAAGCAAAGCTGTTCCTTTGGCTGAATTCCTCCAGCTCGCTGTGTCCCGCTTCTTCGCTTGAGCAAGAAGAGCCTGTTCCTGCCTGGTGCACCTGAGCCCTGGGGAGAGCACAGCAGCGCTGCAGTCTGTCTGCTTCCCTTCACTGGCACAGAACATCGTGCCTCTGCTTGGGAAACCAGAGTGGCTCCACTGTCACGCAAGAGGAACTGTGATTCTGGAATAAATCCCAGGATTTTTATTGCTTTGGGTGTCGAGAAGTGAAATTCCATCATCGTTCGTTTCCTTTCTTTACACGTGACCCTCAGAAGCGAGTTCCTCCATCTCTGTCCTCACAGAGGGACTGAAATGACTGAGAAGTTTAAACAGAGCTGATCTTGTAAGCAAAACAGAAAATCAGGGGCTGACCCATCAAGGGTTGTAATGGAAATACCTGCCAGTGCCACGCTCGAATGGGAAAGTGCTGGAAGTGGTACCTGGAGTTGTCCTGGCCAGTTCTCTGCACAGAGCTGTCCCCTCAGACAGAGCAAGGCAGAGCCCGTTGGTGTGGCTCTGCTGAGGAGAACGTGGTTTCATGGTACAGCTTTGGTACACCTCTGCCCAAGCCCTGGAAAAGAGGGTGAGAGCAGGTTGTGCAAGTGGGAAGACGGGCTGTGGAGCACAGCTTGCACAAGGAGAGCTTTTAAACGTAATAAATCCACCCTGAGAGAGATGTCAGGAGCAGGGGAGGGGAGGAGTAAGGCATGGAAAAGCCCCCACCACTGTACACAAAGGAAAAGGAATGTGAAGCAATCCTGGAGCTGGGGAGCCTGTGGCTGGTCTGTCTGGAGCTGGAGGCTGGGGGGACACCAGAGGCAGCCACAGAGCAGTTCTGCTAACGAGGAACCCGAGAGCGAGCTGCTGCGGGCGATGGGCCCTCAGGTGGGCTGAGCCCCCCGGAGCCACCGTGGGGTTTGGGCATCCACTCCCCTTCCCAGCACTGCAGCGGGGGGTCCCACATCCCCCCTGCCCAAGGCACGGGGAGCCAGCCATGTGGAAAAACCCAGAGGCACCGGGGGAGTAATCCAGCTCTTGCTGGACATGACTCCCCCAACTCTAAAAGGCTTTTTGGTCGAGTTTAATAAGATTAGTGTGTGAGCTCTGGAGATGTCAGCTTGCTGGCAGGTCTGTGTTCAGTAGTTCCTCGTGTGCCAGGGAATGCTGTTGCTCATTTCATTGGCCTTGACTTCGCTGGATCGGGCTGTTGCTTTGCTTCTCAATTAGTCACATCTGCACGGCAGCAACAAGCTGGAGATTAGAAAGCCCGGAGAGGGGTGTAGAAAAGTTCACCCTGATGGAAGGGAGCTCCCTGCACTCCCCTCCCGCCCCCCTGCTGCCCTGGGAACACTGGGGCGTGCACACAGCCTGGTCACCATCTCCAGCAGGAGCCCAGTCGGGGTCCAGCCCCCTGCTCCCCTTATCGCTGCAGCAGTGACACCGCTGTACATCTCGTTGTGTTGCTGGGGAGTGTGTGTTCTCCAAAGCTCCAGTTTAGATCTGTGCTGACATTATTGAAGCTACTGGTAATAAAACATGTCACTACAAGGGCCAGGGCCACATCTGATCCTGTGAGGGGAAAGCCAAAGAACCCAAACAAAACCTAAACCCCCCCAAAAAACTTGAAACCAGGAGCATGTCTTGAGAGGAGGGACAGATTTCCAGGGACGTGGAGCACTTGGTTTTGCTGCCCACCTCCCAGACCTGCCGTGTCGGCCAGGCCGGAGGGACAAGGGGCGTGCGGGAGCCACGGCGTGCCGGTGCCACATCACCATCGTGCAAGTGTTGAGCACACCCAGTGCAGTGAACTACAAATAAATGCTGTTGATGCCTCTGCCATCCCGTCAGGGATTAGTACATGCTGGAGCAATTTGCATGGGGCTGAAACTTGGAAGAAAGGGCAATGCTGAGGGAATAGGGTATTATTTATTATTGCCAGTTGCAAGGGAACAGCAGCAGACTCCAAGCTTGTATAACTCTGGAACATGGCTATTATTAGAACGGAAAGTTAGCAGGCAATTAGCTAATTGCAATTCACATTGTCTGTTGGCAATTAGAAGGAGAACAGTTATAAACTCCAACAGATGGAACTCAAATGGGTCAGTCTCTCTTTTCTTTCTATTTTTTTTCTTTCTTTCCATCCCCAAAGGGCATTTGCTGTGAACTAAACGACAGGTTGGGACCAGAATTCGTGGATGCAGCCACTCCCATGAGCAAACAGGCTGATGGGGTCCGTGCAGGCAGCTTTCCTCAGCCGGGTGATGCTGAGCAGCCACCTGCCTGCGCCTGTCAGCACCAGCAGCAGCTCTGCCCCGCGCGCGGTGAACGCTCCGCAGTCACTGAAACCAAAGGAGGACGCAGATACGCTCACTACCTGCTCTGCTTCGTGTCTTCTGGTGAGTCTTGAACCTGAGCAGTATTTTGAAGTGATGCTATTGATGGATGGTTGAGAAATTGTAATCAGAGTAATTGTTTCTCTGCTGTCGCGCCAAGATCCGAGCGGGATGCGTAGAGAACGGTGAGTTTAAGGTTAGGGGTGTACGAGCAATGTGTATGGAGACCCTGAGTCTTGCAGCCTGAATATTGCAGCCTGAGTCTTGCAGCCTGAGTCTTCCAGCCTGAGTCTTGCAGCCTGAGCCTTGCAGCCTGCGATGCTGCAGCCGTTCACCAGGTTTCTGTCGCTCTGCATGCATGAGCGGGGCACGCAGCGCGACTTCCACAGGTCCTGTGAAAACCGTTCGTGTATCTCAGATTCCTTTTCAGTGTATGGACAAGAACAGGCAGATTTGGCCCCAAAAAAATAAAGCATCTCAGAAGGTCTCCTGAGGCAAACGTTTGGCTGAAGAACCTCCAAAGTTCAGTCAGACTCTCTGCGGCCACAGAAGCAGCTTTGATCCTTATCACCTCTGAAGGCTGGTGATGCCAGTGACTGGCACAAGAACATCCCTGTTTCAGGTCAAGCTGATGAGATAGAGGCAGCTGGGGGATCTGAAACAGATTAAGCCCAGCTATATGAATTTCATAAATAGTAACACAAGCCCACTGCACACCTTGGGCTGATATTAAACAGAGGATGAGTTGGTATTCATCTTGGAGCAAATGCATTCTAACGAAATGGAAACATCGGGTTTTACTTATAAACCCCAGGTTTCCCATAGGAGGCAGTTTATGGAGTGACCATTTATTAAAGACAAATGCTATCATTTGAAACATATCTCATGTAGAGCAGGGGACTGGCTGATAGTGGGGAGCAGTAACTGGAGATGGAGCTTTGCAGTTAGAAGCCGTTGATTTAAAGAGGCTCCTCACGTACCGAAGGGTGCGATGACAGCTGCCGGGTGCCCGGGTGTCCGTGGGGAGCCCCAGCCTGAGCTTCCCATGGTGAGTGCAGACCCACGAGGTGCTGAGTGCTGCCACCCAGGCCAGATGTGCTTAACTTTTATATATATTTAACAGTGGGCAGAAAGATAATCCACTTATCTTGAGTCAGGCCAGTCGTATGCTGAAAATAATCAGGTACTAGATGGGGGCCCTTGCAGCAGGGCTGCAAGCCCAGGGGTGCTGAGCTCCGCTCTCTGCCCCAGAAATGCCCTGAAATGAGAGCAGGCTCCTGCAGGGCATCTGCCAGGGAAGGAGAGGACCTTGTCTGAAGAAGAGGAGGGTAGGAGGACTCCTGCTGATGCCCATGGATGGAGGGCTGTCTGCAACAGGTTACGTCCTCCCCGGTCCCCGTGACATTTTGGTCTCTGATTTGGGGTCCTCAAAAAGCCTCAGAGGGGTCTGCTTTGCAGAGGAGAGACCCTCCCCATTTCAGTCCATGCCTTTTGAGACATGCTGATGATATCAGCACCCATGAGTTGCCAGCTTGGCTTTCCCTTCATATCGTGAGTTAGTGGTTTGGAGCTGTGGGGCAAGTGTTAAACGTGAACAACTGCTGGGGAAGTCACATCTGCAGGTGATTTTGTTATTCACCTGGAAAGAAACAGCGTTCATTCAATTGATTGAAAAAGTGTATGATGACTTTCTGAAATCTGTCTGGATAGATCCTGGCACGCAGCAGGACGGTGCTGGCTGTTCTTTATTTTTGAAACCAGAAGTCAAGGACAAGAACATCCTTCACGGGCAGTAGCAGGTAAGATTGCACGCTGTCTAAAGCATAAATCCCAGTTGTTGTGTGTAGGAGAACTTTCTGGCTCAGTGTAGTATGACATTTGCAACCATTTAATTTGAATAAATTCCATTTTTATGCTCCATCCGGCTCTTAGCCAAAGCATTCGTAAGGGACAGAACGTAAATCCTGCCTGTGTTTCTCCTCCTGCCCTATCACCAGGGATCTATGATGCTAAAGCTGCTCTTCCTTTTGCTTTCAGAGCACCCAGAGGTCAGGAGCTCAGTTCCTGGAGTCCTGGAAGAAACCATGGATTCCTTTTGGGTGGAGAGCAGCTCTGGAGCAGGAGAGGTTTGGGATCCCTCCCGGTTCCTCGTGTTGGATGCTGGGTGGGAGGCAGACCCCGCCGAACCTCATGGCTGGGGTCTGCAGGGGAGACAACGTGTCCTGGAGCTGGCAATGCTGCTGCTCTTGCTGAAGGTGCACGAGCAAGGAGAGCCCAGAGCAGGGACAGCCCAGAGCAGGGGTGACAGGGTGACATCTGGGAGCGCAGCCCTGGGAGGGTTCCATCAGCCTGTGCTGGATGGGATGGCAGAGCAGGTCACAGGATTGCAGCCAGGGAGCCGCCAGCGAAGGCACCATCGGCCTTGGTGCCTTCTTAGCTCTCCTAAGAGGCTTTCAAGAGTCTCGTGTCCTCCCATCCCATCCTCCACTCTTTTTCATCACATATCAGGTGCCACCCTTACTTATGCAAGTGTCCTCTCTAATGACTTGGGACTTCTGTATCTCCTGTAATGCTGGGGGCAGACTCAGGTTGCCTGCAGACATGAGGGATCTAACGAACGCTGTCGGCATCAGGGGATCTTCAGGAAAAACAGAGACAGAAGCAAGACCTTGGTGGGCTCAAGGGCCATCACTGTCACTTGGCATCCATCAGGGAGAGCATCAAAGTCCCTCCAGCAAAGCTCTGTGTTCCTGGGATTGTAGCTGGAGGAAGATCTGTGCTGAGCCTGCTTGGTCCCTGCATGGAGGGAAACAAGCAGCAAACCCCCCCNCTCCAAACTGCTTTATCCACAGAGCTCCACATCTGGCAGGGAGAGCAATGGGGCAGGGAAATGCATTGCCTGCCTGCCTGTGCCGCTCAGACAGGCTGGTGACAGCTCAGCAATGTCAGTGATGCATATTAAGCCCTAAATAAAGTGTGAAGAACATGTTTGGGATCAGCAAATCCATCCTGACAAAAAGAAGCAAAGGAATGAAATCCCTTTTCCCAAACAAGGCTGGTAAGTCTGGGACTACACAGAACCTGGTCCCACTGAAAAACGGCTCCTGCAGCCTTACGGTCACTGTCCACTGTCCTCAGTGGGGACACGTGCGAGTGTGCTCCAGGGAAGAGGGGCAGGGAGCCCTGGGGAGGGGGCTGAGGCCGGGTTCAGGAGTAGAGATCACGTTCCCCTCCTGGAAATACTGAGGGTTCACTGAAGCACACACATTCCCAGCCCAGCTCACCACCCAGCTCTGCCTTCCCACACCAGCCATTTATCAGACCCGAGGGACGGCTGCAGCCAAATGTCCCCCTGACTTTCAACAGACTTGTGGACCTTTCCTCTCTGCATAAGTGGTAGACTTAAGATAAGCCCAGGGTCTGTTAAACAGGCCTGCCTCCAAATAAACAAAGCGGGTGTGATGTATTACAGGCCACATTACCAAGAACCATCCAGCTGAGGGGAAGGGGACTTGATTTTTGTTGAGCTGGAGACTTGCCTGTCCTCCAAGGATGCTGGGCAGGCTGGAGAGCCAGTGGAGCAGCTCCAGCACCCTCACCTCACAACATCTGGAAACAACAGGGAAAGACAAATAGCACCTGAAGGGTCCCTTTGTAGGGAGGAGCCCAGGGGATGCGTGTGCTGCTGCCCGGCTCTGGGAACACACAGCTCTGGGTCTGCTCCCAGGGAACAGAGACAGGTCTGTGCTTAATGCAAAACATGATCCAATCCAGCCTGTTTTGGCTTTGCACTGCTCATCCCCCAGCAGGTTCCTGTGCCCGCTCCCTCTGCTGGACCACCTGCTCCAGCAGACTCGGATTTTGCAGGGGAAGCTCTCAAACAAGACGAGCACCTGGCCCAAGCCTGCAGGCAGCTGCTGTCTGGCAGCTCTGGGGAGACCCGGAGGTGGGATCCAGACTGTGGGTGTTTTCCTAGTGCCTCTTTCTGTTTGGGGGCTGCTGTTCTCAGTCTCTGCAGCGAGGTCACCTCGCATTGCCTGGGCCCTGGGGACCATGGTCTCCCTCCAGGCTCTGCTGTTCGGGCCAGGCAGTTATCATCCCAGGACACGGGGCTGCGCAGCCAGCGCGAGATGCAGGCTCAGGGCACGGGAGGCTGCCAGTGCACCTCACCAGATGCATATTGTCTCTTTGTTCCTCTGAAAAACCACAAAAAAAAAGTTTCTCTCTTCACAGTTCAGTGATGCCCAGACAAAGATGACGTGAAATCTGTGGGAAGACTTCTTTTATTGCAATATAGGAATTCACAGAACCAGATGTTTAAACTTTGCTCCTCCATACGAGCACCGCTGCCCCTGCTCAGTGGAGCTGTTTGCAGGATTATTTACAGTGCTTTAAAAGTGGCTGCTGCAGTGTGGGTCTGCAAAAGCTGCTCAGAGTCAGGGCCAATGCCACGGTGAGTGCCCTCTAGTCCTCCATGCCGCCAGCCCCGGTGCAGAGGAGGCAGCGATGCTGGGGCAGCCTGGTGCCCCCCGGTGACCCCAGCATGTCTGGCAGGAGGAGGGGGACCGAGCACAGCCCGCACACGGTTCCCAGCAGGAAATCATCCTGCCCTGTGGGAAGTATTTTATAAAGTATTTTATAAAGTGTGCTCCCTGCAGGAGCATCCTCCCTCCGTGCTGGGATGCGGTCGGCACTGCTTGACACGGGTACTCCAAGAGCAGCCTCACTCTCTGCCCAGCCTCTGCCTGTGGACCCCATGGGGTGTCTCTCCTCCCAGGGGGTCTCGGGGTGGACAGCCTTTCTGTGGTCACCAAAGAGTCAAACCCTGTGCCTGGTTTTCTGGGTTTCTCCACCATTTCTCACCCTGGCTCCTGTAGCTGGGTCCAGAGGCGCCCCCGTCCGCGGCCGGAGATGTGTCCCCGGCGCAGCCATGCAGCCAGCAGCTGTTTTGCAACAGCCTGGGATGGCCTTTCCAGAACCATCAGCAGCTGTTAGTCAACCCCAGCGTGGTGTTTCAGGGGCCTTGGCCTGGAACAGGGAAGTGAGGCTTACACGCACGTCCAGGCTGGCAGCACCGGTTGTTTCCCCAGCATCCAGAATTTCATCTTTTCCACCTTCTCGCTGCCAGCATGTCCCTTATCCACTGTCCTGACACCTCGAGGGTTTATTTCTAGCTGAACCACGCTGCTTCCATATGTGCCTCTGCCACTGGCTGCTGGTCATTAGAAGTGGATGCTGTTGTTGGTCCTCCTTGTGTGTAGTCAGAAGTCGGCAGTCCTTAATCCCTCACTTTAGAGGAGCCTATTGGCAATTACAGCCCTGAGGGAAGGGTCAGTTAACTCCTTCCTCCCATCAGCGAGGTGCATGGAGCAGCAGTTCCGCCTGGTTACAGCCTCAGCGAGGTGTGAAATCAGGCACATGCCCCACACCACTCACAAGAGACACAGAGGTGTCTGTGGAACGGGTGAACACAGTATAACTGCCTGATGATGGTGGTGATGATGATGATGGTGATGATGATGATGATGATGATGATGATGATGATGATGGACAAAAATATGGCCCTACACAGAGATGCAGGTGCTGAGTCATCTTGCTGGGGAAGGACACAGCTCTCAGGGATGGGAAATGAAGGAGCAATGATTTGGTTCAAGTTGCACCAGATTGGATATTGGGAAAAGTATCTTCATCAGAAGAGTGGTGAAGCACTGACCAGGCTGCCCAGGGAGGTGGTGGAGTCACTGTCCCTGCAGCTGTTGAAGAAATGGGTAGATGTGTGCTTCAGGAGATGGTTTAGAGGTTACCGTCGTGTAGAGCTGACAGATGGACTCGATGGTCTTGAAGGTCTTTTCCAACCATGATGATTCTATGATGGGAAAGGGCTGTTGGGAGCACCCTGCAAGGACTCAAAACATCGACGTGGATCAGGGCATGAAAACCTCCAACAGACTTTGTTAAACTAAATTGGAACATTATTAATTCAATCGTTTCTCATTTTCTTCTTCCCCCCTATTCCGGGCTGCTGGAGGAACAAGTACCAAATGTTTGAGGAGAATTTCAGCGCCTGCTCACTAACACACAGGGGTTTGGGCTGTGAGTGTGAAATACAATTAACTACCTGGAGAAGCACAGTGCTCATACAGGATTCCCGTTCCCAGCACACAGATGGGCTCTCCCTTAGACATGGACATTATTTAGCAAACATTTCCAGCAAACTGAAAGCCCTGAATTAGCCCTGGCTCCAACAAACCCCAAAGCACAGAGATTTTAATGACCAGGAAGACGTGAGCTGAACCTTTGTGCCCCCTCAGAGCAAACCATTTGCAAATCCTCCTGCTCCAGAGGTTTCCCCAGGTCTGCAAAAGCTACAAAAATATTTTTTATGCAAGATGGACTCTGGAGCGAAATGCAGAACTGTACAGAGAAATCTCAATTGACCATCTGGCTCTGACGTTCCCCAAGCTCGTAGCCATTTATCTCTGTCCAAAAACATGCTTCAAAGATGCAGCAGGAACCTTCCTTTGTGGAGAGAATTTCTGAGTCTGTGTTTGGCTTTCAAACATGTTAAACTAAACACCAAAGCCTACGGGCAGTACATAAACACCAGAGAACAAATGAGCTTGGTTCATACCTGAAATGAAGCTTGATTTTGGATGCAGCAATGTGTTTATTTTCTTGGAGAGAAACAGGTCCTGTCCTTTCAGCTGTTACAGATTTTCTCAAGGGAATAATTTTTCTAGCAAACCTTGTTCCTTCCGTAATCCTTTGTAACAACTCACCGACTCATGCTGCCCTAGCTTTAAAAATACATTTTCAAAGCCCATTAGCAAATTCACAGGTTTTTTTTATACACTGAGAATTAAAGTGGAAACATAAGACCTAGCAAATTATTTTCACTTTATATACAGTCTCCCTAGTAAACAAGTGTTGCAAGAGCCTGTGTGCTGTCGGCGAAGCACTGAGGGATGGAGAACAGAATGTGGCCACATGTGGTTTTATTCAGTGAGTTATTTATATAATCTGAAGTATAGTAACAATCTCCTTGGATCCAGAGGCTCCCAGCTCCACAGCCCCTGCAGACAGTGCTCCTTGGCTTTCCCACTGTGTCTACACGGACACCCCTGAGCTCCAAGCACTTGGCTTCCGCGTGTCACTGCGCGGTCAAGCCCTTCACTTCCAGGAGGGAACTCGGACCCACGGGGCTTCCAGGTGTGTTTCTAGGGCTGCATCCCGAGCATCCTGTGGTACAACATCCCGTGTCCTGGTGCTCCCTAGTTCAGCATCCTGTGTCCTGGTATTGTGCAGTTCAGCATTCCATGTCCTGGTGCTCCCCTGGTGCTGCAGTCACCCAGTATCGCAGCTCACTGGGGCAGGGCAGGAGGGTTTTGCAATGATAACTGGAGGATTTGGTGTCCCAGGAGCCAGTGTGACCCCATCCTCTCTGGGTCTCACCTCCCTCTGACTTCCCAGGGGCTCAATTTAATGTTTAGAGATGTCTGAAAGCACTGTGACTCTTCCTCCTCTCTTCCTCTGAGGAAGACACCGGTGCTGGGGTTTGCTCTGCCTCCCTGGGGAGGCTGCTAGGAGCATCACGGGGAGGAAGGCACTGGTGCAGCGGGGCAGGAGGAGCCAAGAAAGCGGTGGTGGATGAAGGTGTCCCTGCCCTCAGGGCCCACCTCCTGTCCCAGTTCCAGCCTGTGGGTCCTACCTGGCATGGGTGGGAGCTCTGTCCGTGCAGATGTGAGGTCACCTATGTGACACTGCAGACTGAAGAAGGCCAGATGAGGTCTGGGTGAACCCACAGTCCTCATGGAATATCTGATCTGCTCACCCTAAAGAAATGTTTTTAATCTTGCTGGCATTAAAGGTTACAGTCAGTTGTTCTCCAGGCAGGTGAATGGAATTCTTTATTGTGGCTATTCAGTTATATCTTGAATAGCAGCAAGGATTATCTTCCAGATTTCTGCATCTCACTCGGAGCCCCTAACATGTGTTTATAATTTTCCTCTCCCTTTCAGGCAATGCCAGCAATCTCCTGAAGTTCTTAAACTGAACCTGTGAAATTTAATGGCTAGCCAGTGTATCTGACATATTCTTCTAAAATACTGCTTCGAGTATGCTTCTCATACTGATTTATGATCTTTTTTCTCCAACAAAGTATCCACTGTATTTTATCACTAGTATTTCTCATGCCATTCTTTGTCAGAAAGGAAGGTCAGGCCAATGATGCTGCTATGAATTTCCAACGAGGAGCAGTAGGTGGCTGGCTTGGATTTCTTTAGTCTGTCTTTGCTGGTTTGAACAGGCAAAGCCTTCGCCCTGCCAGGGACTACCAGAGGCCTTGGGATTATCTTCCAGGTTCTGCCCCTGGTGCTGGTTGCAGATGCACGGGCAGGAGCAGGTCAGGGTGCTGGGCAGTGGTGCTGGCTGTGGGGTACAGCAGCCAGCCCCCCACTGCCTGGCTCTGGGAGGACCCTGCTGGGGTGGTTGGCATTGCTGGGCTGGTGCCGTGCAGGCGTTGGCACGTTGCAGCGTGCGCAGCTCAAACGTGTTTCTCTGCTCTTGGTGGCTTTTTTATTTTATTTTTTTATGAGCCAGTAGTTTAAAGCTTGAAATAAACAACGATAATTTCCTGATTTGAGGGGAGGACGCTGCTTCTCTTCCTGAGCCAAAGGAATGACAATTTGTCGGAACATAAAAATACCGTGGGCTTTCCCTACCCACAGGCTGCTCCCGCGGTGGCCAGCGGGGGCTTGGGATGCTGCAGCTGCCTGGGACCAGATTTTGGGGAAGCTCCCATGTCCCGTTGTCACCCGGGGTGCCCCTGAGGCCGGTGTCTGGCATGGCATGGGGACAGCCAGCTCAACGCCGGGGCAGCGCGTGGGTTGCAGGCGGCAGCAGGCAGGATGCTGAGCTTCAGGGATCTGTAACTGCCCATGTAGGGTTGCGGTAACGAGGGAATTCAACGAATCCACAGATTTCATATCTCCACTGACCCTCTGTGGTCCATAAATGATCTAAATACTGATTCCTCTTGTCTGTGGCCAAGAGGGAACAGTTAGTTCTGGTGTTTTTGAACAAGGCGGCATCGGCTGGCAGTGGATTTGAGGCTTTATGGAGTCATCGTCTCTGTTTCTCAAAGGTTTTTTCAAGAGTAATTTCTTTCATTTCCTTTAATTGCTGCCCTCAGCCCGCTGCAGCCCTTCCCTGCTGTTGTTGACCCCCGTCCTTGCACGACAGTGCCGTGGGGCTGCTGTCCTGCCACGCCGCACGGTGAAGGGCTCCTCTTCCCGTCCCTGGGAAGCTGCGAGCAGGCAGGAGGTGGCACTGCCAGACATGAGCTGCTCTGGAGGGGGTTTACAGGAGGGATCCGGCTGCACCACTCACGGGCACACGTGCCAGGAGGAGGCTGCAGAGAGACTTCTTTTATTTTCACAAGGTCACCCCAGCCCTGGCACTGCTGCTGCCGAGTGTTTCCAGCTTCCACATGAACCAGCACAAGGCAATCCGCTGCCTTCCCCTTCGCCGTGCCCCTGAGCTGAGCCGTGCTGGGCACTGGCCCTGCTGCCATCCTGCTCCTGTCTTGTGGCACAGGGGTCCCTGCCGTGCCCCCGCTGCCGTGCCACTCCTCCCCTGGCTCCCCACGGCCTCTCCTCCATCCCACAGCACAGGGGTGGCTGCTGCCTCCTTGCCATCCCCAGCTGCCCGGTACCGTGGCCCTGAGCACCCTGAGCACGGCCTTGGCAGCCACCGAGCCCAGGACCCACATCCCGGGACAGACAGGCTCTTTTCCAGCTGAGCAGAAATCCACAGCTTGGCTCTCTGCTTCCTCCCATCTGCCCAAGTTTATTTTCCTTGTTTTCTGTTTATGAGCTGGGCGAGTATTGAATTTCCCAAAGTCATTGCCATCCCTTGCCACAGGTCTCACACACAAAGACTCCCTCGGTGCCAGGATCCAAGTTTTGCAATTGGACCGGTTCCCTTTCCCTCCAACCATTGTGGAAACAGCCTTTGTTTTGCTTCTGGATCTTGTTCACCAGGCCCAAATCAAGGGCCGCTGTCCAAAGCCGGGGTTTTTTTGAAATCCGATTTCACTGCTTTAATGAAAACAGCATATTCCAGGGGACAGGGCCGAGGCCCCTGAACAGTAGGATTTTGATTTTCTTTTTTTTTTTATATCTCTGCAAAAGCTGCGCTGTCCAGTCCTGCCAGTTCCCTCTGAAGAGCTGGAACTGGAGGGATGGGGGCACGAACGCTCCCGAGGGGACCTGTTAAAAGAGAAACCTGGCTCACAGTCTCCATCCCAGCTGCACACTGACCGCCAGGGCCGAACGCCCCGCACCCGCCGAGAGCTCGGGGAGCTTGGCACGGGTGGGGGCCTCCCCGGGATCAGCTATGGGTGAGGGGGAACCACTGGTGCCTTGAGCCAGCTCACCCAGGGGCCCGGTGCCTCTGTGTCCTTGAGGAATGTGGCTCCTTCCGCTGTGCCCCGGCCAAGGGCAGCCGGGCTCCCCCGTCCCGCGCAGGGCAGTCGCACCAACCTCGGGCTTCCCCGATGAAAACCCCATTTATTCCAGGCCTGCAAGAGAGGAATCCCCTTAGCTGCATGCTCAGGCATGTGCCGAGACTGCCCTTGTGTATGTCAGAGCCAGGGAACGGTTCTGTAATCACCCATTTTTATTTAATTGTAACGCCCCTGTCCCACTAACTGTTCCAAATGCTCTAATGGTTCCTAGCTCTGGGCTCTAAAACACGCTGTTCTTTTCACCCTGGTCCCCGCCCTTCAAGCACAAACAATGGTTTTGCTGGTTTTTGAGCCTTTTGTGTGCCAACGGGATGTGGGGAGAGAATCCCCTCCATGCCAAATCCAGTTGATAATCAGAAACAGGAAAGGAGCTCGATGCCAGCTTCGGGGGAGCTGAGCAGCGCTGCTCTGCTCGCCGCGGCGCAGCGGCAGGGCGGGAGGCGGCGGGAGGCGCAGGGGGGGATGAGGCCGAGGAGGCCGAAGGTCCAAAGAAGGGCTCCGGCTCTGGCTGTCGAACCCAACGGGCCCACGCACGGCAGCGGCGATGCTCAGCACCCAGATGCACAGCACCAGGGATGGTCCAGGGACCACAGCAGAGTGGTCAGGGCATGTTGCTGGGCACACCCTTTGGGGAGGTGCAGGGGGGGCTGTGAGCCTTGACCCTGCGCCCCAGCAGAGCTGTGAGCATCCCCTGCCATGGCGGTGCCACCACCTGCACACCCACCACTGCCCTGCCAGCAGCCGGCGGGTGCTGCGCTCGTGGCGTCGGCACTGCTGCCCTCCACGGTGGCTACTGGGCGTGGGTGGGTGGCAGAGGTCCCCATGGCACCCTGGATCCCTCTCCTGGCCTTTGCAGAAACTGGGCTGGGAAGCTGGGCCAGTGGGTTTGTAGGGCACTAATGGCTGCACTTATTGGCATCCCAGTGTCACCTCCGCTGTCCCTTGGGGCATCAGCTATCTCCATCTCTTTGCTGATGGTGGAGATGGGGAGGAGGGCTCCTGGCTGCAGCTGAGGAACTGGTGTTATCAGTGCTGGGGGCACTTGGGGCTGGTGGCCAGAGGAAGAGGAGGCTGGCTCCCAGGACTGATCGTTGCTATAGTCTCTGCAGGTTCCTACATCTCCTCTTTTATCCCTTCTTTATATATATTTCAGAATGATATAAATTCTCCGCTATGAACCCCGCTGTGTGAGCACAAAAGAGAAGTTGCAGGCGGGCCCGAGAGAAAGGGAGGATAAAAAAAACCACAGGAGAAAATTAATAAAAGCATTTGAGAAAGGGAGGGGGTGTCTCGCTGGGAAAGTGTGTAGCACACAGGGCTCCCCAAAGCACATCAAAGCCTGACTCTGAAATTAGCCCAAGTGTTGGGAATGTAAAGCAGGGGATTCTCCCACTGGGCTGTGGATTGAGAGTCCCCCCACGGGCTGCAAGCACTGACATTTGTATTTATCCAGGCTAGAAGCTCCATCATGGAGCTTTTCAAAGGGCACTGCTGGGACCCAGCAGGCCACCTCCCCAGCACGGCAAACACTGCACTTTTAATTACTGCTCCGAGACGGCACATGTGCCCGACCCCCACACTAATTCTTGTTGCAATTACAGCGATCTAATTGAGTTTATTCACTCTCTGCAGCTTTTGTGCCTTTCTTTCTCGCACTCCCTGCCGGTGAGAGCCGGGGCCTCCGTTGATCTGCTAGGTAGTAATACGGGCAGTGGCACGCCTCGGGGTCCTGCCAGACCTATTGTGTCCTCTGAGCTGCTGGTGCTGCTGGGAAATGCCAGATCCTGCTGGAGCCAGAGCCCGGGCCAGCAGCAGGGTGACCCTTTAGCCAGCAGCAGGGTGACCCTTCGGCCAGCTCGGACGCAGAGCTGCGCTCGTGGGTGTCACCGCGTCGGCGTGCGGCTCGATGCTTTGTCTGGAGGAGCAATTTCACATTTTAATAGGAAAATGACTTCCAATGAACAGAGAAATGATGCCTTGGGAGTTGCAAATAGGCTCTCTGCACGCAGGGATGGCCAGCTGTCCAACGTGGACTGTAGTGGTCTGCAGCCATGTTTGGGGGAAAAGATGGAATGTTTTGGCTGTGGGCAGTCAGGGGTCCCTGGGTCCCCCCCTCTTTTCTGCAGATGCCCCATGGAGGTCTGAGACTCACCCAGAAATTGCACCTGTCTGTTGGGAGGAAAGGGCTTTTGGAGAGGGGGGTCCCTGGGTGCTGCTGCCATNGGGTCCCTGGGTCCTGCTGCCATCCCTTTGCTCCATCATCCCACCAGTGCCTGGACCAGAGGCTGCAGAGCTTGTCAGAAAGAGCCTCAGCAGCAGCCTGGTTATTAACTGGGTACCCAGAACTCCACGCCCAGCAGATGCAATTACATTTCAGGATAATTATCTCATTACAGGCCTGTCGCTGCACCTTGCACCTGCGACACCCTCTGTGGGCTCTGGAGCCAGGAGCCAGCCATCATCTGCACAGTGGGGCTGTGTGGGTTAGAGACTCCCAGTGTGGTACTGGGAAGAGCCCCCAGTGCCGCCCCTCTGGATTTTATATGGTT
>VXBZ01007187.1:211196-222414 GCA_013399135.1 Heliornis fulica
TCCATTGCAGAGGTGAGGTCTGCACTGTGGTTGTCCCCTTCTCCTGGAACAGCCTGGAGCCCTTCAGACCCATAAAGTGCTGTCTCCTGGTCCATCCCTCTCTGGTCTGTGCAGGTCTCATCTCCTACTGCCTCCACTGCAAACATCAATTCACACTTTGACATCAGATCATCAGACAATAGGCAAGGACACACGGGCATCTGTGACAAAGCATCTCTGACCATCATCTCGTCCCATGCATGGAGCTGTCCTGCACTATGGCCACCCTGCCATCCCTGGCCTGGAAGACTCCAGATATCTGGAGCACTTTTGTCACAGTCCTCCAGAATGCTGAAAGGCACAAATAAATAAATAAATAAATAATGACAATTTCCTCTTTTTTTTTTTCCTTTTTTTTTAGGAACCCACCATCTCCCTTCAGCGCGGACCAACTCTGAGGCATTTCTGTGGGTTGTTGCAAATGACCCCCAAGCAGGAGGTTAATGCTGGTGGTTGTGGTTAGCAGTCACCCACGAGCTGGAGGCTTCTGACACCGCTAATAAGGCACATGTGTGTGAACGGAGACTACAGCATGTGGCAGCACCAGGATTTCCTGCGCCGGGGCTGTCTGAAGCTCTCGGCGTGATGAGCCGTCGGGACTCAGGTTTCCTGACCTGCAGGGTCAGGCTGGTGGCAGCTGGCAGCAGCACAGCGCCACCGTTGCAGCCGAGGGCCGCGATCCTCCTCTGCCACCTGCGAGGAGCTGCACGATGAACCCCTGGTGTGGTGTGGCTTGTACAGCCATGAGCATCTGTAGGGAATTGGGTGGGTGGGCAACCCATCCCTCCCTCTGCCCCACCAGTGGGTAGGCAAAGGTCCTCCCTTCTCCTGCTGATCTCCAGCAGCTCAGGTTTGGCCTGAGGTCCCACATACATCTAAGGTGGGTTGTGGTTCAACGCTGGTTATTGGCATTGCAGAGACTTGAGTCCAGGAACGTGGCTTGCAGGGCAGCGAGCATCTCCGGAGCCTCGCAGCTGACATCTCCATGTGTGCTCTGCTCCAGCAGCAGAGATCTGCCCTGCACACAGCAGCCCAACCTCTCATTCTTCTCCAGTCCCCTCAGGCCACAAAACGTCCAACTAAGTTCAACTCCAACTCAAGCAGCTGACTGGGGATGTAACTGCAGAGCAGAGAATAAAAGGCTAAAGCTTCAGCATTGGTGTGGTGACCACAACTAACCTACCCTTCTGTATCCCCCACACAAATATGGATCCCATCTGAACACCTGGTTCACTTAAGGGGGAGGGGAAAGGAGCATCGAGGAAGATGCTGTATTCCATAAATTAATGCCCAGCTCCCCAGAGAGAAGGTGAAGAAGTCTCCCGAGCCGGATGAAGGGCAGGAGGATGGCGAGATCCCCGTGGCACATGAGAAGGTGGTGGTGCTGGCCAAAGATCTACATATTTGCAAAGCCCATTCTCATCCCTGTCAATCAGAGAAATTTCTCAAGCCCAGAATCCTCAGGAAATTGTCTCACGTTTTCACGGCAGCAGCGCCGCGTTTTGTTACCACGCTGTACCGGTTCTCTTTGTAGAGGGGGCTCTACACCCCTCTTACACTGCAGCCACAGTAAATGTGTTCTTCACTTTCCTACAGTGCTTAAAAATAGCATTAAGTTTTTGCTGATCACATGATCCAAGAGGGAAAAAAAAAAAAGAAAAAGCTAATTGAATGATGCAGGGAGTAAAAACATGTGGCGCAGTAAAAACAAATTAGGTTCGCATATGTTTTGTGTAACCCTCAAGACTTGTCTGTATTAGATATCAGTAATGAAAAGAATATTAAACTCTAACAGCACAAAATACCATACGCTCAGGAATTCACAGAGGAACAATGTATTCACGTTGGATGCTCCTGAATGGAAAATGCCCGCAAATAAGCATTTTTTTCCTTAGCTGTGGAAAAAACTGTCCTTCCTCTACTTTTCAGTAACTTTTTAGTAAGTTTTAGGCACTGCTGCCAGGTCATCTGTCCCTGACAGTGCGTTTGCTCCATGAGGCAGCTGGTGTCCTGGGCACGTGGTATCAGGGGGCACGTGTTGGAGGTGGCCACGCTGCCCCCTGCACACATGGTGCCTGCTGAAGGGGTGCAGACAGGGGTTGGGGTAGGCAGAGCTCCCAACTCCTTGCCTGGGCTCTCCTCTGACTTATGGTGATGGCCACGAGGATACAGGCTTTACTGTGGATTTGCTTTGTGTGTTGTGGAGAGGGAGGCATCAGCGGTGGGGAGGAAGCATGCCCCTTCCCCTTCCCTATCCCTGTTCCATCCTCATCCTCATCCCTGTCCATATCCCTATCCCCATCCCTGTTCCCATTCCCATCCTGTCCCCATCCCATCCCCATCCTCATCCCATCTTGTCCCCATCCCATCCCCACCCCGTCCGGTCCCGCCGCGAGGCCCCGGGGTGCAGCCCCAGCCTTGGGGGGACGCGTGTGTTCATCCTCCTGTTTATGAGCTGCGAGTGGGAATCCTCGGCGTGACTCACCGCCTGCAGCCACGAGTCAACCACAACTGTAACTTTCCAGTTTGCATCGGAAAAAGGGGGGAGGGCAGCGTGAAGAGGGAGGAAGAGCTGGAAAACGTTCGGAAAAGGCCGCAAAATCTCTAAAGAGACCAGAGGCAGCTGAGAAAAACAACAAACAGTCTTAGAAGGATATTAACATTTTAACGAGAATTCCTTTAATTTAATCACAATAAGATTCACCAAGAGGAGGAAGAAACAGAAAACTTCATCTGAGCCCTCAACAAAATAAAAATCTTCATGCTACGGGCCAGTGCTCCTGCAATTAATTCCCCTCGGTGGAGCGTTTCCATGTGCACCTCCTGAGTCAGAGCTTTCACGCCTTGGCATTTGCAGAGCAACCGAAGGGATGGCAGAGACTCACCCACTTTGATCTTCTGCATCTTCTTCTGATGTTTGTGGCATCGCAGTCACTGCCACGGCCGCTCACTGGGACGTCCCAAGTGGAAACATGTGAGGTGGCGGGAGGCTCTGCCCCGCGGCCCTCTGGAAAAACACCCTGCAAGTCCCTGGAGGATGGCTGTGACTTCGCCCTGGGGGTCACCGGGCACAGGGCTGTGAGTGGCAGGGATGCCTCAGGGGGCTGGGGTCCCCAAAAATGGGGTGCTGACAAGGTGATGGGCAGGAGTGAGGAGGAGCGTGGCCAGATGAGCCCTGTGGCCGGGCGCCCGTGTCAGTGTGAGCAGCGTCTGCGTCCCGTCCCGTGAGACCCACGGAGTGTTCACAGGGGGACTTGGGGTGAGCTGTCCCCAGCAGGCAGGATGACCCTGCCCAGGGCAGCAGGGTGTCACGTCTGAGCCAAGGAAGCTGCTTGGTAAGTGCTTCCCTCGCCCTGCCCCAGCAAATAAAATAAACTCATTTGTGTTTACGTGGGAGCAGCGTTTTACTGCCTCTGAGATCAGCCGTGGTGCGAGGGAGTCAGACAATGCAAATGACACGTCCTAAACGGCATTTTTAAAAGCTCGAGGCGAGCTTGTAAAGATTTTATTTGTATACGAGGCTGTAATGAATAAAGGAATTGGCAGTGCCGCCTCGCCACCCTCCAAGAGCCCTGTCTGCCCCACGCACACACCCCGGGGGGCAGCGGCCGTGACGCCAGGCCTTGGCACACGGGTGGCCGCGGCGTGAGGCTCGGTGCGTGGCTGCGCTCACCGTGTGGGCAGAGGTGGCTCGGAGAGGATTGTATCCCCCCTCCCCCTGGGCACAGGCATTGGGGCTGGGGGGCACCTCTGCCGTCACCCTGGCACAGACTGGTGCAGACAAAGGGCAAAGCCGGCGCTGGCATCGCTGGGGACAAGGTGTCCTGGTTTCAGGGTAACCATGTTGGGATGTGTTTTAACAAAAGCATCTTTTGCATTTAACCATTTCCCTTGGGGAAAAAATAACAAAACAAAGCAGGGTGCAGAGATGCTCAGGGTTGGGGGGTCTGTCCCTGAGCACTCAGCCAGCCAGGGTGGCTGCACGGTGCCCTGCTGACACGTCCGCACACGGGCTCCTCGAGCAGCTCCTGCCCTCGCCGGCTTCCCCTGCACAAAACCCACCACTGCCCTTTCCCAGACGCCCTTCCCAGGTCGAGCAGGGTGACTTCACCGCGCTAATCCCGGGCAACTGCTGAACCATTGTCTGCCCAGCGCTGAGCTAGGATATTATGGCTGGGAAAACTTCCTTCCGAGCTGCAAGCTGTGTGAGCAGAACTTGTTTAAAATAGCTGCTTTGACAAACAAACAGGGACGGCTCCATTCCCATCAGCATCTCCCCTCCTCAAACATCAACATTTACGTTTGGGTAACAGGAGACGGCCCTCAGAGCAGCCGCAGCCGCGGCCACGCTGATCGTCAGCGATCCTGGCAAAGAGCAGGAGAGAGGAAGCCGCTGAACGGCCAGTTTGTGCGGTGACAGAATCCCAGGAATCCTGGCGTAGGTGATGCCAGCCGGCGGCTCCACCAGCACCCGCTCCCCAGACCTCGGTTCCACGGGGTGGCCAAGCAGCGAGGGGCACCGCGGGCACCGTGGGCAGGGGCTGGTGTCTTTGGGTGCCTTTCCTGGGATGGGAAGGAGTGTTGCTGTCAGAAAGCCCATAAACCACAAGGCATCCCAAGGAGGGACTTTGAAGCCCACATTGTTTTCATTTGGATGTTATTATTTAAAAAGTCACTTGCATGTTTTCTGGTAAAACAGCTTGCTGAAATGCTTCCTCTGCTTCTCCAGCTCAGACCAGAAGCCGACAGGAGCACACACAGGGCCTGACCGTTCGGCACGTGGGCAAGGGGTGAGATGGGATGAAGCATCAGCTCAGCAAACACCTCTGCAAGTAGCCAGGCACTGAGGTGCTGCTGGGCACTGAGGTGCTGCTGGGTGCCAAGGCACTGCTGGGCACCAAGGAGCTGCTGGACACTGAGGTGCTGCTGGGCACTGAGGTGCTGCTGGGTGCCAAGGCACTGCTGGGCACCAAGGAGCTGCTGGACACTGAGGCACTGCTGGGCACCCAGGTGCTGTTGGGCAACGAGGTGTTGCCAGGCACTGAAGCGCTGCTGAGCACCAAGGAGCTGCTGGGCACCGAGGCGCTGCCCCCTGGGCACCCCGGGGGAGCCCAACCTTCCCTCTCCCGCAGCCAGGGCTGGAGCTGGCAAAGCACAGGGTCTCTCTGGGATGCCAGAATGTGGCTGGGTTTTCCTGCTCTGTGCAGCCTCCCTCCAGGTGGAGGAGAGAAGTTTTGTGGAAGGAGGAGAAGCCCAAGGGGCTGGCTCAGCTCACAGCTGCTCAGTGTTCCATCAGGCATGGGTCACCCACCTGTTTGTAACACAGAGAGAAGCTGTGTTGTGCTGCAGGGAAATCACATCGTGTCTGGAGGTCTCTGATAAACAAAGCAGAGGCATGGCAGTGTGATGGGGAGGAGCTCAGGGGTGCTCTACTGCCTCTCCAAGCTGGTTCTTGAGAAGAAAGGGTAGCCTGTGCTTTGCAAACTACTTTCACCGACTGGTAAACCCAGAGGATCCCTGCTCCTCAGCTGGAAACTGCCCCTCCAACAGAGCAAATTAATTATGTCCCAAAGACAGCGCGAGAAGCGTCGAGGAGGCCAGCTGGAAGCAGTGCTGAGTCCAAGTTACTTTGCATGACATCAGCGGGCGCTTTGACTGCGATGCCAACGGAATCAGGGTCTGTCCCGGGTGCAGACAGCTGCCTCCATGGAGCAGAGAGAATTCAGGCCTCTGGATGGTGCTCCCAGTGCAAACAGTCCCCTCCCTGCTCTGCATTTGCAAGAGGATTTGGAGAGCATCACCCTGCACCACAGCACAGGCAGGCTCAGCCCTCTCACGCTGTGTCCAGAGCCGCTCTCCCAGGCAGTGATGCCGCCTTTGCAGCCCCATCACCCCGGAGCCCCAGCAAGGAGGAGCCAGGCTGGGACAGGGTGTCCTCCTGCATCTCCTGCTCACTGTCAGATAGCGCAGCCTCGAGGGGTTGGGGAAGGTTGTGGGGGCTGTTAAGGGTGCAGAGTCCCTTTGGTCTTGGGAGAGGGTGAGAATGGCCATGTGGATGCTCCTGTGGTCTGGGGATGGGGACCAGAGGAGAGATGAAGATGACTAAAACATCACCGAGGAGGCGACTTCATTACAGCCAAGAGCTCTCTGGGGCTCTTTGAGCCCTGTCTGCCTCAGGTGATGGGCAGGATGGGACCATCACCCCTGGGAATGAGCAGTGCAGAGTGGGTGATGGGCACAGGTCTGACACAGCTTGTCCAAGCCCGTTGCCACGCTGTGGGTACCAACAGAGCCCAGTGGCCATGCCCCAAGCCGGGGTGGCCTCACCCTGCACACTGCCTCCCCTGCGAGCAGCGCTCAGGTTACACTTGACACAGCGAAGCGGCAGCGAAATGGGTTTAATTTATTTACTCTTCAGATGTAATGATGGAAAACAAAACATGTTGCAAAAGTTGTTTGTTTCGTACCAGCTCTGCACAGACCCACTGAGGAAGGAGTGGCTCCTGGCAGCTCCTGCTCTTTGGAGACCGGAGATTACTGAGCTGACACGCTGTGCCAAGGACCAGACGGCTGCTGGAGACACCCTCCCTCCCCAGGGGCTGTGCTGGGCATGGCTGAGCTTCAGAGTGGGCCATCTCCCCTGCAAGGGGGGTGCCTGTGCCCGGGGGGGCTCCTGGAGCCAGCTGGGCTGCAGACCCGCTGCCGTGCAGGGGCGTAGGTGATGCAGAAAAGATCTTGAGCTGGTGATGAAGAAGGGGGGAGAATTAAGGATGCAAACAGAGCAAGGGTGTTACTGGAGGACGTGCTCATGCACATCCTCCAGTAACACCCTTGCTCTGTTTTGCCCCGTGTCTGGATCAAGGCTTGGCAACCCTCTGGACCTAGCACAGGGCAGGGACAATGCAGGGAGAAGGGGCACCCACCAATGAGCCTGCACATCCCAAGGCAGGATGGGGTGTGTGGATGAGGGGGAAGATGTTGGCAGAGCGCCCCCCCACCCCACTGGCAGCATGGGGGCTGGAGGTGCACGGGGCAGCCCTGCTGCACCGGGGCTCAAAAGCTGCTCGGGGTCAGGGCTGGGTTGGGAGGGAGGGAAAGCGCCTGCTGCATCCTCAAAGCCAGACCCTGAGATGCACCCTGGGGCACCAGACCCCTTGATCCAAACTGGCACTGTCAGCCCTCACCATTTACAAGGGGCTGCTGAGCCTGGGCATTGTCATGAGCCTAATTAAAAGTGCTGTAAAGGCAACACAGCAACACGGCCTGGGAGCCCAATGCTGATGGCACCCGATGTTGGTGCCCCAGAGAATCACAGAATCACCAGGTTGGGAAAGTCCTTTAAGATCATTGAGTTCAACCATCCCTGTCCTCCCCTAAACCACATCCCTGAGCCCCTCATCTCCCCATCTGTTCAATACACCCAGGGGTGGGGACTCCACCCCCTCCCTGGGCAGCCTGTCCCACACCCCCACAGCTCTTTGGGGGAAGAATTTCTCCTGACATCTCATCTGAACCTGCCCTGGTGCAGCTTGAGACCATTCCCCTTGTCCCATCAGCTGTAGCCCCGTGGCACCGAGCCCAAGCACAGCACAGCCAGTGTGTGCTGGCTGGGCAGGGCCAGGGTCCCATTCACTGGGTGCTGCTCAGCCCCCATCCTTCCCGCTCAGGTGTCTGTGGGCAGGGGAGGCCCCAGGGAAACCTGCAGATGTGCTGCCTCTTGCGCAGGAGGGTGCTCTTTCCCAGAACTTTGGTTAGGAGATACTCAGGAGTTAATTAATCCTTGAATTTTTAAGCAGAGACATATTTATGAGCCTTGTAAGAGGCTGGGGCCCGGACAGACATTTCTTTATTCTTTCTCCAGCTCAGCTGAAGGAAACCATAAGGGGAAAGAGCGACTGAGCCACGAAAGCATGGAAGATGGATTTTGGGCTGGTGATGGGGAAACAAAACCCAACTTGCATGGGTGGGAACAGTGGCTAAGTGACAGCTCCCTTCCCTCTCCTTTGTCTTCTCATCCTTTGTCTGCAGGGTGCTTGCTAGAGCCTGGCCGCTGGATGTGGCAGCATTCGACGTGCGTATGGGGAGCACACGTGTGGCGTGTGTGCGCGCCCACCACGAGCCTCCCCGGCTCGTTTGGATGGGAGGGGGTGGCTGGTGTGGTCCCACTGCCAGCAGCACACAGCATGGGCAGCACCAGCTGGTGCTTTGGGGTGAGGGTTTGGGCCCATGAACAGCCTGAGCTGCTCAGAGAACTGCTCAAGAGGACACTGGCAAGGAGGACACACCGCATGCTCCTCCCTCGGCACAGCCCTACACCCACACTCGGCTCTATCCTCTGCCCTTACCCAGCTGGCTGCCCCGGGACAGGCAGGGTCACCTCTCCTTACCCCACACATTGCAGAGCATCCTCTGCAGCCCCTGCTCACACACCTGCCTGCGCTCTGCAGCTCTCCAGACTGCACCATAACCGGACTGCGCACGAGGGACGTGTTCAAACAGCTTCTTTTTTCCCCACGATTCTCCTGTGCCGTCTCCCAGCACCAGGCTCTGTCCCCCGGGAGCCTGGCTTCCCCTGCCAGGGGGATCTGACCAGCTTTGCTCTCCAGAGACCTGGAGAGAATCTGTGAGTGAGCTGCTGTGAGCTGGTGGAAATTGCCACCAGTCGCCTGCAGCGCGGGGAGCGGAGGAGCGCGGCAACGCCGCTCACATCAGCTGAGACACCGATGGAGAACCAGCATCCACTGGGCTTCTCTGCTGCATCACAAGCAGATGAGAAAGTGTGTGATGGGGACAACCAGATGCATCAGATGGGCAAGGAACATTTTTCCAGGCTAAGAGCTCGGAACTGAGGCTTAAGCACTCTATCCCTTTCCTCAGAGTGAGCTGCTTATGACATTCCCTGTCTCTCTGCAATCACTGGTTTATCTATCCACCTCAGATGATGCTTCCTCAGCTTTACTGCGCATCTTGGCCAATAGCAGCAGAGAAATGTGGCCACCACATGTTGGCAGCAATTGAATCCTGGGCACATTTTTTCTCTGCACAGCCTTTAAGCTGTGGGAACCATTTCAAAGGAAACCATTCCCCCTATAACATGCTTGTGATCTGAAGATGTCTATTTAGATGGCAGCCCGGCATTAATTTAGCAATTCACTACAGAGTTTGGCGTGATGTTTAAAGCACTAAAATAAATTGTGGTGAAGTCGTTTCCCTCAAACCAGATTGTGTGGTTTACATTATTTGTCAACCTTAAGTACAACTGGCATGTTTGTATCACTCATGCAAAGCCCCATTGTGCCTCTCTAGAAGGGGGAAGAATACGCACAGAAACGCATCCAAGTTCCTGCCCCGGCAGTCTCATGTCCCTGGGAGATCTGCCCCGGAGGCACGCAGCCCAACTGCCTGGACGAGTGCCTGGGCTTTCCTCGGGATGATGGGTGTTAAGTGCAGGCTCATATAGGTTATATTACAAAGGGCCCTTTTAATCAGACACAGATTTGTACTTTCTGCCTGCAGTGCCTACAATCCACCGAGCCGCGATGCCTTAGACACGCACACACGGGCGCGCACGCGTGGAGCGGGCTTGCGTGGCCAGCGGGGCTGTGGCTGCTTGCCCACTGGGGATGGAGCTGGCCTGTGCTCAGTGGTCTCTTGCCCTGCCTGGCTTGCCCAGCATCATGGCCAGAAGCTGCAGAGAGGGAAGGGGTGGGTGAGGGGGATGCTGCCCCGAGCCTCTCGGGAGCTTGCCGGGGGCTCAGGGCTGCATTCTGGAAGCTCCTCTCTCTCCAGAGAGGCTGCTGTGGTGTCCCAGTCACACCAGCAGCCAAAGGTGATATCTTGGGGGGTGTTTGTCCCTGGGCAGGCTGAGATGTGGCCCCAGCACTGTGGGGTGTCCCTGTCAGCGCCTGAGACCACGGCAGTGCCACCAGACCTGGCAGTTCCTGCCATGGGGATGTGTGCAGGGTCAGATGGGGACAGCACAGCAGGATGTGTGGCACTTTCNCCCTTCCCTTGGGAATGGATGGTCCCAGCACCATCCTCCAGGAAGCAGCCAAGGCTTTTCCCCCCCACAATCACATGACTCCTCCAGCCCCCTGGAAGCTTCTTTGGGCTCACATAGTGGGTGCTGAGCCACCCTGGGGTGCTGGGGTCCCAGTCCAGGTCTGCTCTGCAGGGAAGGGGTAGGGTCCTTGCCCTCCATTCACTGCCTGCCCTGGGAATCACCATCCAGTGACCAAGGGTCCCTTGTCCCCCTCTCCCTGCACCACCCAGCCCCTACTCCACAGGTCTCCAGGCAGCATGTGAAGCACATTCCCACGGTGCTCCCCGCCTGGCAGGTGTGTGCCCACCGTGCTGACCCCGCAGCTCACCGCGCCGCAGCGTGCACTGGGGGAGCTGGAGCTCGTCAACCGCATCTCTTCTGCGGTATCTCGAATCGTAAGAGACACCCAATTTTCTGGAAATTGAATTCAGACAATAAACCACTCTGCTGCTCCCAAGAGCTGTCCCTGTGCTCTCTGGCCGTGTACACGTTCCTGCTCTCATTGGATGATGACAGAAACTCCCTCGCTCCGTATGAAAATTCAAAGGGACGGAGCAGGAGCGGGGCCAGGCTGCACAGACGCCTGGCGGCCCCGGCTGCAGCCTGGGGACATGGGTGCCTGCACCCTGCAGCCCCAGCAGCTGCACGGCCAGCACCCAGGTACCCCGTGCAACGTTCACCCGTGGCAGTGCTTCAGATGAGACACTGCCCAGTACAAACACATTGTACTAAGAGCAGCACAAAAGCTCCCAGCCGCGGCATTAAATAATTGTCGCATTTTTCTTGTGTAAGGATTAACGTTCCTGCTAACCCTGCAAACCTGCATTGAAACACTGTCACCCCCCGAAACGCAGCACAATCACCCAGGGATTAGGGTGTCTGCGGAGCAGCCTGTCCTCCCTATTGTGCGCTCCCGGCGGGGCGAGGAAATCCTGCGACATCAGCCGATGAGTCCCTGCAGCGGGACGCCAAATTCACTGCAGGGCCAGGCACAAGGCAGGGAGATGGGGGGTGAAAGAGGGAGCTGGGGGCTGAATGAGCGAGCTGGGGGCTGAATGAGGGAGCTGGGGGCTGAATGCAGGAGCTGGGGGCTGAATGAGGGAGCTGGGGCTGAATGCAGGAGCTGGGGGCTGAATG
>VXBZ01007187.1:222423-274970 GCA_013399135.1 Heliornis fulica
AATGCAGGAGCTGGGGCTGAATGAGGAAGCTGGGGGCTGAATGCAGGAGCTGGGGGCTGAATGCAGGAGTTGGGAGCTGAATGAGGGAGCTGGGGGCTGAATGAGGGAGCTGAGGGCCGAGCAGTGGTACCTGGAGCTGTCTCTGCAGTGGGTGGGTGGCTGGGAGCGTGGCTGGGCTGGTGGAGCCCATGCTCAGGGCTGCCCTCCCAGCACAGGCAACCATTGCTGTGGGCACCAGGAGCCAGCTGGACCCCCAGCCCCGTCCTGTCCTGCCAGCGGGTCTCCCCACTTGGCTCTGCCAGTGTCCAGCCACTGCCCGCACCGGGCTCCTGGGCATCCCAAGCCATGAGAGCACGTTCATAAATCTGAATGCTGAGGAAATCCCATAAAAATGTAACAGGAAATGCAGAGCCATAAAGGGAAGCTCTTGGCATTTCTTGCCGGCTGTCAGCAGTGCCCGCTGCACGCGCTGCACTCAGGCACCTGGCAGCCTCAGCGGGACTTCGGCCAGGACCGACTGGATTAGCTGCTGGTTCCCAGAGCCCTCCCTTCGGAGCAGGAGGAGAGGAGCAGGGCAGCAACAGAGGGATGCTCTCAGGACTTCAGTTTGTGCAGAGTTCAGTCCCACAGACGCACAGTGCGGGCAGAGGCTGTGTTGCAAGGATGCAAGAGGAAAGGAATGCTAAGGCAAACACAAGATTTATGTATCTGGGTCCCAGGAGGGTCTCACAGCGCTTATAAATGACAATACATATTGTCGTCCCAACCCCCGTGTTCAGTAGCGAAGGAAAAGAAGTGGGAAGCGGCTCCAGCTCTGGAGCCATTGCACAACAACAGAGAATGGAAAACAACCTCATCTGCTTGTCCCCAACATCTGGGCCCTGTATCAGCATCCCCACTCCCACCGCTCTTTCCCAAGAGAAAGAGCCATCCCCTCTGGGGGTAGAACAGGGAGGACGGAGAGAGAGACGAGCGCAGAGAAGGTGTGGTGCTCAGGGAGCAGAGCCTGGCGTCCTTCTGATGCACGGTTTGGACAGCACACCCAGCAAACACCCATCAGTCCTCTGCTCAGCGCAGACAAGGACACTTCTAACAAGAAGTCTCCATCGTGGGTGGGTGTTAGGTCCTGGGCACGCATCTCTGGAGAAGGGCTTGAGCAGGCTCTCGGAGAGGCAGCTGGGTTGGGGCTTGTCTCTTGCAGACCCTCACCAAGAGGATGTGCAATGGCAAAGGGAAGATCTGGAGACCCCCACAGCTCAGCAGGATCTGTACTTGCTTGCTCTTTGGCAGTGCTCTCAGTATTTGGAAGCCAGCACTTGCTCATTGTTACTGCTGTGCAATGGGATTTCGTGGTAGTTTTTCATCAGCTTCGCACGTGTGTGATTGTATGAATAGGGACTGAACCTCCCCACAAGTGACAGCAGCCTGGCTGCCCAGGGTCCGTTGGGGTTTGGGAGGAAAGATGCCCATTCTCAAACAGAAACTCACTGTATTTGGCTTCTTGTCTGGCACGACGGCTTCTCCCTCTGCTGTGGGGATGTGCAGGTGGCCACACGTAGGAAAAAGGCACCGCTAAAACGTGCCTTCTGCAGAGACCTTCAGAACGAATGCGATGCCAGCGTGCACATCAGGAGGGGGAGCAGGACACCCAAAGCCCCAGTGAATTTCCTTTTCATTGGGCAGGTGGGTCTGAGTGTCCTGGGAAATGAGGTGGGTGGCTGGGGGACCCCCCCAGGGCTGCACCAGGGACGCTGTCCTCGGCACTGTCTCCTGGGAGCTGCATCCCGGGGCACGCGCTGAGGGTTTGGCTGGTGGTTTGCCACACAGCAACCAGGGGGTCCCCTTGCTAAACCCTGCAGCAGCTTTCCCTGGACACTGCTGCTGTCGACCTTATGTGGGCTTTGTGTTTTAATCTGGTTTGCTTCATCCAGAGAAGCCTTGAGAAATGAGTCCTGCGGTCAAGCTGGCTCTCCATGAGCTCTTGCCTCGAGGCTGAGATGAGCAGAAGGGCTGGGGGCACTCAGAGCCTTGTCAGGACTGCTTCTCATTGAACTCTACTCAGACCATCCCTCATTTTCTATCTGGGAGTCCATTTTCATAAGCAAGTGCTGACTCTGGTTACCAGGATCCATCCTGAAACATCTGGAGAGAGTCTGATTTTCAGGAGATAGCAGCAGATGGGCTCAGTGCCTGCTGAAAATTAGTCCCTTTCCACATTGTCCTGAAGTTTCTAGTGGGTTTTGAAAAACACAAGCAGCTGCAAAACCCTCAGTCTTGTGAAGGCAGAAGGTGGTGATGACCCCGCTTCGCTGGTCTGGCTCCCGGGCAGGGCAGAGCCAGCCCAGACCCAGCGCTCGGCCACGCACGCGCAGCTGCCGCAGTGAAATCGGGAAAGTTTCACTGGATTCATTTTTCACCAGGGAAGGTCATGAGGTCCGGGATGGGTGTCCCACGCTGGGAGGAGAAGTCAGCTCATGCCAGCGCAGCCACCAGCGCGGCGGTCCGAGCCGCCGGCGGGCCCGGGCGGGCAGGGTTCCCACTCTGCCCGGCTCAGCGTGACCGGTGGCTATTGGCTATTCCGGAGCTGGTTTCCATGAGGGCTTCTATTTTATTTTATTTTTTATTTTTTTGGTAAAAACATTGAACAATTCTGGATTCATCCCCATGTGGACCGGGAAAAATTTTGAAATCTTGAACATTTTTGAGGGCTTAAAAACAATTTCCCACCCAGTTATAGCCACCAGTCTCATCAGGATGTGTTTGAAACCTCTCCAGCAGGAGCTGAGCAGAGCTGGTCTCAGCTGGATACTGCTCTCGACGAGAAATGCCGTGGTCAGGGGTCATGTTTCTTCAGAAAAAAAAAAGTATCTTCAATAGCTCAGGAAGTTATTAGTGTCTGCTAACAATAAGAGCTTTGGATTGATTCAATAGATGCTCATTTTAATTGTAAAATGCCAGTAATGAGAAATGTGCCATCCAATGACTCATTTTTCCCTTGTAAAAATGATTGGACATTTTTATTAGTTTTACAAATGACAGGACCTCGTATTTCTGAGAACACTTTATACAAGCCTTGCACAAGCCCACTCTCATAAAAGCGTGTCTGTGGTGACATCCGGAGCCACAAGAAGGGGAGCGGTAGAAAGGCCCAAAGTGGTGAGGACAGCCCACAAGTGGAACTGGCAGGACCGAACCCCAAGAGGGTGGGAAGGGGTGGATACAGCGCTGGAGACATGAGCTTCGGCGCTCCTTCCCAGCAGTGCCTCTTTGGAGAGGCACGGGGCAGACAGGGGGATGGGTGCCAGCCGGCGCCCGCAGGTCCGCCCGGCACAGAGCCCCGGCGAGGGGCAGCCGAGCCGGCGCTGAGTGGCCACCCGGGCGGGCGATGAGCCGGGCGCAGGGAGGGCAGGAGCCAACCCCAGCCGGGCAGCGCTGAGCCAAGGTAAGTGCCATCCCCAGCCATGGCCCCTCCGCGGCTGGCACCGGGCAGAGCGGGATGACGCCAGCTCCCTGCTCCCCACGGAGATGCCGCTTCGCCCCGTTCATCCCGGCTCCCGGCTTTATCCATCATGGTGTTATCTCTGCCTGCCCTTGGCTTGCTGGAAGGAAGACAAGGGGTCAAGCACGGATGGGGAGCAGGGGGCAGGAGGGCAGGGGACAGGCGGGCAACGGGGCAGCCTGGACCCAGCCCGGTCTGAGCGGCATCGCTGCTGGGCTGCACGGACGCGGCTGGTGGGGAGCGCCGGGAGGGTGTTCCTCCTTCTCCGGAGAATAGAAGAGCCTCTTTGGCCAGACCATGCTCTTTTGTGAAATCCAAGCAATTTCCCATGGAGAATTAATTTGCACAAGGGGGGGGGGAAAAATATCCTTGTAGAGAACTTCTCCTTTCAGTGCTTCGTTTCGCCTCTCTTGTGATGTAGTTTGTAGTTTTGTTTATATCTCCTCGTGACAAGTCATCCGTAGATCCGCAGGGTGCACTGTGAGCTGGCATGATATGACATAATGCAAGAGCTGAGATAGCCTACTGCTTCTATTTTAGTTTGGAGGATATTTTAAACTTTATGTTATCCAGGAAATTTCTGAAATATTTGTCCTCATTCCAAGCCAGAATGAAAACATTTTTTGAAATGTCAGAAGTTCCCGTGAAACAAGTAGCGAGAGCTTCCAGCTCCGCTGCCGGGTGCGACAGGACGGCTGCTGGGGAGGCCCCGGCCCCACGCAGGACAGCGGCAGCAGGAGCAGGCAGCGGGAACGGGCAGCGGGAACGGGCAGCAGGCAGCAGGCAGCCTCTTCCCATGCCAGCTGCAGCCTGGCACACATTTGCTTTCCAGCAGCACAACTGGGATCGTGCAGTTGTGATGGGGGTTTAGCGGGAGGGATGGTTGAAGTGAGGGTACCAGATGTGCCAGGCACATCCCCGTGCCCATAGCAGCAGGCACAGGGACAGGGTCAGCTCGGACCCAGCACGTGCCACAGCCTCCCAGCATCATCTAGGCATGGGGAAAGGGAGCGGGACGTGCTGGGGCAGTGGGGACAGGCAACCCCACTGCGAGCCCGTGCAGCATCTCCCCCCTGTCTGGGGCAGCATGTGGTGTTGGGTTGGGAGGGCTGTAGATGTTGGGCAGCTTCTCCCGGCACTGCTGGTGGTGGGTGCAGTGCTGGGCCTGTCTGTGGGCTCTCTCCACCCCAAATGCCCTTGGCTGACACGCTGCAGAGAAGCTTGAGGCTGTGTGGGGCAGGGAAGAGACTCCAACCCCGTCCCCGTGCTCCCAGTCAGGAGCGTTCCTCACACCCAGACACTCCAGGTGGGACCCGCGGCTGCTTTGCAAACCCTCTCTGGTTTTGTGGGAGGGAGGGTGAGGCTTGGCCAGCAGCGGCAGGGCTGTGGGCAGGAGGGATCTGCTCCCATCCCTACCCACCGGGACCAAAGTGCCGCAGGACAGGCACTGCCAGGGCTCTGCAGGGACCCGTATCTGTGTGCAGGGGTGGAAAGAGCCATCGGTTCTCCAAGTATCTGCCTTTGCTCCGTGCTGAGGCCGTCCATCCTCCCGGCTTTGCTTTGTGTACTCTGCGAGCTGACAGTGTGTAAAGACACACTGCTGGGCTAATCCTCCAGCAGCTCCCGGCGCGGAGACCAGCTGGGAACTGGCAGCTCTCTCCCTTCTCCCGCTCCAGTCTGCTGGAGCAGCGAGTGGCTCTAACCAGCAGCTTGCAGGTTTTGACTGACAGCAGAGCAGCGCTGCAGCTTCCCGCAGCCGGCACTGCACGGGCACGTCCCTCGTCCACCCGCGCCAGCCCGGCGACCTACGGGGCGGGCACGGCAGCCGTGCCAACAAGGTGCTTCGTGCCACGCCGAGTCCTGGGGGCGATGCCAGCCTCGGTGGTGAAATCATCTTGGCTTTCTCCTGGGTTTGGAGCCGTTGTTATGCCCTGGAGACGCTCTTAGGGAAAGGGAGCTCTTTCCACGGCACGGTTTGGTGTGGCTCCGGTCCACGAGCTGATGCACTGGGGAAGCAATAAAATTAAGGCTCTAAAAAAAGGTACCTTTTTGGGCACAGTGAACTTCATACTCTGCATGGAGCTTTTAGCAGAGAACACAGTAGCACCATGAGTCTCAAGGCGGCTTAAGACTCATGTAACATGAGCTAAGGAGACTTAAAGGCGCTTTAAAGACCAGGTCTCAAGGCGACTTCAAGACCACTCGTGCCATCTCCTCTGCTGAGCCCTGGTGTGCTGCCTTGATGAGCAGCAGACTCCACATCTGTGCTGGGCAAACACCAGGGAGACCATTAGGTTGGGGCAGATGCAGGGGCTGCCTCACCTGAGTGAGTTTTGGGAGAACAGGGAGGACTCTCATCCCCAGGGTGCATAGAGAGGTGCCAGCTTGTGTCAGACCCCAGATCTTTCCCACCGGTTGTCGGGTAGTGAACGTGGAGCTGAAATCAGTGTGTGCCAGCCCTGGGTCTGCCAAGGAGAAAGGTGTCACAGTGACACACCAGCGAGCCAGCCCTCAGTGGAGAGTAAATGAAACCTTGAGGGCTGTGCTGCACCCCAGGCTGCAGAATGGGGGATGCTGCTGTTAACTGCTGGCTGCCCAAATGGACACCGGTGTCCCCAGACCAGTTGGCTCCCTCCAGCCTGACTCCACTCCCTCCTGATGCCAGCCAGTGCCGCTGTGGCTTGGTTTGGGGTGAGCTGTGCTTGGTGCTGTGGGATGGCAGCACATGAGGTGACACCAGAGAGACTGTGGGGCACCCCCGAAATCTCAGCACCTCTTTGCTGAAGTCTCACTCGAGTTCTGGCACACCATGGGGAAGCTGGCAGGGAAAACCTGCTGGCAGAGCCATCTGCACCGTGCCCATTGCTAGAGTGTCCCGGGTTTGGGATTGAGGACCCGAGGCCATGCCCATGACCCCAAGGTGCAGCTGGCACAAGTTCTGCCTTCTCCATCACTGCTTGGGCTGTATCAGGGGATGGAGGGAGGGGATGGAGCTGAAGGACCAGCTCTGCAGCACAAAGGGACCTGCCCCAGTTCACCCCAGATGTCAGTGGCCAAGCAGGGACCTGGTGTACCCCAGCTGCCCCTCACTCCCAGGTCTGCACCACAGGGGCACAGTCACATGCTGGGTGGGAAATTTGCATGGAAGGGGTTCAGCTCTGGCAAAGACGGGTAGTGGCACCCTGGAGCAGGGTCTCCAGGGGCAGAGAGGGCTGCTGGAGCAGGTTGTCCTTGGGGTCATCCTGCAGCCCTCTGTGGGAAGGTACCAGGGCCATTGCTCCCTGTGTAAAGGGTCTGGGGTTTTTAAGAAAACTGATTTTGAAGCTGACTGGAGTCTGTCAGAGCAAATTAGTTGCAGTTTCAGTTATCCACTTGTTTCTGGTTCAACCCTGGGAAAGCAACTGGGCTACAAATGTTTACCTTATGAGGTAAACCATCAATATCCTTGAAACTTTGATTAAAAAAAAATACTGGACTAGAGCATCTTGTGGGTTTCTTTTTTATTTTTTGTTTCTGATTCGTTTCACAGTATGCCAGATGCATGGCTTGAGTTAGGGCTTTGGCAGGGGCTTTTATCATGATGGATATAGTGGAGGATAGAAAATAAATTTGGTTATCAGAGGATGCCAGAACTCAACTTCCTAGCACATACATTTAATAATGCAAAAGTTCTCCTTTAAAGGTCTCCTTAGAACAAATCCCAGTCATCACAAAATCCATGGAGATAAATTAAATTACATTTTAATAGTGGAGAACTCATTCCTGGGCCGGGCGCAACAGTGAAAGTATGTTCTCCCTTAGACAAAAGTAGCCTCATCTCCCAACAAAATTCTGAATGTTACCATATGAAAAACTTGATTGGAAACGAAACCCCGAAGCTCCCAGGGCAGAGGCACTGCGAGAGGCTGTCCTGGCTGACATCACATCACTGTACCCTTATTATCTCCCCTCACTGCAAATGAAAAGGCATCTCCGAGAAAGAGCATCTGAGATGCTGGAGCCGCATCCCATGTGGCCGGCCACAGGCACCTCTGCCCAGCATCACCTAAGCTCTTCCTCAGGGAGCAAAGGCACAAAGCAAGATGCCCCCAGGCTTCCCACCCACCCTTCACGCACTTCAGAGCCCCACAGCAGGCGTCGGTGGTGGCCGCTGTGCCGCCCAGCCCGGTGCTCCGGCGGCCGCCTGCGGAGGCTGCTGGGTTGTGTCTCGGAGGGTTGGTTCCTGCTCTGCTCTCCTAACACCAGGCTCGGTCCGCTCACTTCTGCGCCCTGTCGTCTTGAAGGCCTTCAGAATACGGGTATTTAAAGTGGATGGTGCTCCAATAAGCGCCGTAGAATGGGGTGGTGTGGGGCGATGTGGGGTGATGTGGGGTGATGCAGGGCCGTGCCTGGCAATGCAGGGGGATGGAGGGGAGGGGGATGCAGGGCACTGCAGATGATGCAGGTGATGTGGCATGATGACTGACGAAGCAGGGGGATATAGAGAGTGATGCTCAGGGATGCAGGGTGATGTGGGGCGATGCGGGGTGATGCCTGGCAAAGCAGGGTGATGTGGGGTGATGCGAGGGGGTCGGGTGGGCATGGCCAGCAGTCTGGGCCAGCCTCACCTTGAGGCTTTGCATGATGAAAACTTGTAAAAACTGAGAGAAAGAGGGAAAAAAGAGAGAAAGAGACAAAGAGAGAGGAGCTGCCACAGCTCTTCTGCTCTTCCCTCCCGTCAAACTGTGGGCAATCCTGCCCTTCTCTTCTTCATCTTCCCCTCATCCTCCTCATCTGGGAAGCCCCTTCCCCTTGCTCCAGCCCTGGGAACTCTCTGCCCTGCCCCCCATCCCCAAAAGGAGGACCCCAACCCCTCTGCCCATCCTCCTCCCTGCAGTGCACGGGGCCGGGTCTGCTCCTCGCAGTGTCTGTATAATTACCAGAATCCCTCGTCACAATTAGCTCCTTGCAGAGCACTGTGTCCAATTAACTGCAGAGCTTAAAACACAATACGGAGACACGTCCCATCCACTCCAGCCAAGCTTTTGGCTCTGCTGGAAGTCCTGAGAAGCCCCAGTGCAGCAGAAGGCAGACCGTACGCACAGCCCTCGCGGGGCTCCCCCGGCGCAGTCGCAGCAGAGAGTCTTTAATTGTAATTAAAATAATTACAGGTGTAGTGCCAGTGTCCCGGAGAGGGCAGCGGAGCAAGCACGTTTCCACAGCTTTTGCTGCATGAGCATCTCCTCAACAGACATTTTCAGCTGATTTCTTTGTGCTGCTTTCAGTGCAGAGTTATTCCTGCCTGCGTGGCCTGGGCTGACCTGTGTGGCCGCTCCCAAGGGCACAGTGGGGACACGTCACAGGCACTACTGACCCCTTGGTGACGCTCCCAGACAACCCAGAGCACCGGCGCTGCCGCCCTTGGTGGGTCTGCGGGAACCTCCACCTCACGTCTGCAGGGTTCCCAAACTACCACAGGGCTCCAAAACTGCCCCAAAACCCCAGAACCACTCCAGGGTGCCAAAACCACCCGAGGACCCCAACAGAGCCTCAGAGTCCCTCATGCTCTCTGCGAGGGGACAGTGAGGAGCCTGGGCACCACGTCAGCCCCCGGCCAGCACATCCAGCTCCAGGTTAATGATGGGGGCTTGGGCCTCCCGGGGTCAGCAGTGATGGGAGCCCACAGCGATTATGGGCTCCCTGCGTGTCCTTCCTCTGGGGTTTTGTCACACATGATGTCTCACATCTGGGATTGGACCAGTTGGGGGGGGTGGCAGTGCTATTTCCACGCCAAGCTGCAGCGTTTTCACCCCCAGCCGTTTCAGGGCTTACAGCTATTGTGTGGGTTTTTTAATGTTGCAAGAATTTATATTGGGAAAAAAGCGCCTTCATTTTTAATTTTTTTTTTCTTTTCTCAATGCCCTGGGAAATGTCATCCAGCAGGAATGTTCCCAAGAGTTGTTCATGGCAGAGAGGAGGATGGGCTCGAGCAGGGGTCTGCATGCCCAGCACCCGTCCCTGTGCCTGGCCTCCCAGGACCGGCGCCGGGCTGTGGCTCCCCAAACTCTGCCCCACTCCCCCAAGGAAGCGGGACCAGCCCAGCCCCATGGCAGCTCCAGCTCCTGCCCCACGGCTGCTGGCAGTGGATGTGGAGGCAGATGGGAGGGAGCAGGAGCCTGGAGAGGGACAAGCTGCTCACGGAACCGCTCCCGCCGCAGAGGCTCTATCCCGCACGTCCTCTCGGCTGTGCCAGTGGCCTCTTCCACTTCCAGCTCGGGATGGAGTTACAAGAAGTGCTGCAAGGCCCAGCCCTGTGCTGTGCAATCATCTACACTTGTCTTTCATAGTGTCCCAAAGCCATTTACTTTTCCCGACCATCAAACCCCCCAGAGTGATACTGGGAGAGGATGGGCTTTCCCCTCAATCCCCACGGCTCCCGTGTCCCCTGCCCTGCCCCACTCACGGGGGGCTGGCTGTCCCCTCCCATGCTGGTCTGTCGAGCAGACCCTGCTCCAGCCCAGGGAGAAGTGTGATGGGCTTTGGCAGTGGGTTAGCACCGTGTGGTGGGTCGGGGCTTCGGCTGGGTTTTGACAGCCAAGCTCTTATCCCAGCAGTGTGATGCATCTCAGGGGTGCTTGTGAGAGCAAGGGGAGGACGTGCCGAGACACGGCAAGCAGGGTGAGAGGCAGATCTTCCCCAGGAAAACAGAAGAAAGGTTGATATTGATCGCCCCACTGTGAAGGTGCTTGGTGCCCTTTCCCAGGCTCACATCCCAGACCACAGCCACTCATCCTGGGACAGAAGGGGCTGCAGGCAGAAATGTCCACGTTTTGTTTTGCTATGACTGACCTCAGGGGGGTCTGCATGGGAAGGGAGGAGATGAGCTGGTGAAGAGCCCCGTTGTGTGAGACAGGTCCCATTGCCATAACCACACCACCACACCATGCCCATGATGGAATGCTGGGGAAGAGGGAGGTGCTTGTGCTCTGGCACGGAGGGATGGCTCCACCTTGCAGATGGGAAGTGAGGTGACCTGCCCAGTGACTGGCACAGGGATTGGGCAGGCTCTGGCTGATGGGAGCAGGCGCAGCTTGGCTGTGGTTGTCGTGCACGGTCTGGTGATAACACACCTCCAAATTCCAGCCCCAGGAGCAGGTACCAAGTGGAAAATAAAATGAGGAGAAAGGAATAACTAGGAGATGTCAGTCTGCATGTCTGCATCTCCTCTTCTGCCAAGGATCCAGAGTGGTCCTCCACCCTCCTGTGTGCCAGGGGATGCTGGGGGGGATGCAGGTGGAACAGAACCCCAGTGGAACCCCAAAGCCCAGGGTCCCCTCACCATCAGTGCTGCCCTCCTCCCCAGCCTCAGGAGTTTTGTAGAGGAAATTTTATAGAAAAAATCATAGCAGCTCCTGCTTCTACAAACACAGCACGCTGCTGTCTCTGCCAGAGCTCAGTGCTGGTTTGCCTCAAGGAATCTGTGAGATCCGTCCTGCTGTGATCTGTAACAATATCGGGATTAAATTAGCTTCCCTGAGCTGCAGAGGGGTCAGCGTGTGAGGCCCCCCGGTTAATCCAGCAGGCCAAAGAGAACAGAAGCCTCCCTGGATCGGGAAAGGAAAACAACGGGGTCTGTTTGCAATCCGTGGAGCTAATTCAAACAGCATTCCTCAAACAACAGGGGAAAGGGCCCTCGGAGCGAGCGGGAAGGGAGCCTTTCCCAACACGCGCATAAGGGCGCTCCTTGGACAGAGGCACAGTGTCCAGCCTGCTCGGGGCACGGTGTCAGAGAGCCTGTCAGGCACGAGAGAGAGACCCTGAAGAGCAGGGCAGCTCGCTGGGACACACACATCCACTGCTCCTGCTCTGCCTCCCTGCCCCGAGCCTGGCGAGCACAAAGCAGGTCGGTCCTACCAGACCCCTCTTGGTCTGCCCACGGCAGCACATGGGGTGCAGGTGGGCACCCAGCAGGCTGCCTGCATCGTGCCTGGGGTGGGATGGGGCATGTGGGTCTTGCTCTTCCTTCATCTGCGAAGAGTGTTAAGTAGAAGCTGTTTGCACGGCTCGGCAGCTCGTGGCTGCTCAGCACCGGTCTGGGTTGATGCTCCCGCGTGGAGACACCCTTCCCGGGACGGACGTCACCGGGCGAGGACAGTGGGCACCGCTGCCTGGATGAGAGCCTGGGCTTGCTGGCTCTGCCCAGGGAACAGGAGGAATGCCTGGGTGATCCTATCAGAAAGGCAGCTCCCCTTCCTCTCGCTCCCAGATCTCCCTGAGGAAGGCAGGACCTGCGTGCCCCAGAGCCTGACCCCCCAGCGCAGCCTGCACGGCCTGTGTCAGGAACTCGATAGTTGTCTTTGCAACCAGAGCGGTTGTTTATGCAGTAAGTTAGGCACTAGGGATAACTGTATTACGGGGTCTGAGGGCTGCAGGTGTTCAGATATTATTAAAAACAATTGCCCAGGCTATCAATCATCCTGCAAGAGATAAGCCTTCGGAGGAGCAGGCTCCGTGTGGAAGCAGGGCCCAGTGCGGCCGCACGCCGAGGGTCACGGCGAGGAGCGACACAGGCGCCTCCAGAACGTTCTCGGCGAAGCGTCTTTTTCGCTTTTTGCTTATGCTGAGATATTATCAAAGGCTGACGAGGCACCGGGGATGAGTAATGCACCTTCTGTGGCAGCCAAGAACTTGTAGGCACTGGTACCTGCCTCCACACACAGGGTTAATGTCGAGGGCACAGAGCCCTGGGTCTGACAGAAGTTGTGGTGCTGAGTGCCAGAGCTGCTGGGTGCAGAATCGACACCTTGCACTCAGGGCCCTCTCCTCACCTTCAGCCACGCTGAGGGATGTGGCTCCTAGCAGGAGGCACCTCAGCCCCATTCTGGAGTGCCCGTGGTCCCCAGGCAGGGTGGGTTTTCCATGGGGAGAGATATTTCTGCTGGCTGGGAGAGGCAGAGGAGGATGCAGGGCAGGAGATGATGCTGGAGAGGGATGAACTCAGACCAAAAACCAGGAGGTTTTTAATGTAGAGGGGAATCATGTGCTCAAACAGTGGGCAGGGTGTGTGAGGGAGTCAGTGTTGCCTCTGCAGAGACATGGGAGTGAGGGTCTCCCTCTGGCTTTGAGCAGAATGGGCCATGGAGCTTGGCCAGGGATAGGCTGGAGCAGGGTGGTCCAGGCTGCGCAATACCTGTGGGTTAGACCCACCACTTGCCTTCCCACCTCATTCATCTCAAACCAATGAATTCAGGCAGCCTTTGTCTTCTCCAGAAATGTCCCAACATCCCTTTCCCTGCTCAGCATGTTCCCAAGGGTGAGCTGTGGGTGATGCTTTCCCAGCACTGGGAACTGGGACTGCTGCTACCGCCTGTGTGCTGCTGTGCCAGAGGAGCCCGGGCTGCCCGGCACCTGCTTGGCAGGGACTTCAGTGGCCCTCAAGGAAAACCTCCCAGATCAGCCACTCTGCTTTCAATCTGGAGCCACTTGGCTTTTTTTACCCTGCTAAAACGTGGGATTTTGTGTCCTTTTGTACAAGAGAGAAGCAGCCTGTTCAGGATTAATTTAGGATCAGCCTCAACAGCCATTAGCTAAAGAAAAACAAAACGGTGAATTCGCCGCCTGTCAGAAGGGGAAGAAATGTGGGACTTGATGCTGGATTTATTGTGGAGGGTGTTAAGGCAGGATTTAGTGTGATTTACTGTCCTCTGCAATGATACCTTCTAACACCAGGGAGCTGGCAAACAGGCTCCTTTGCCTTCAGTGATATACTGCTCCCTTCGCTAATTATTGACGTGTCCGGTAGCCCTGTTCTTGCAGCCGGGTTTGTCAGCGTTTCCATTATAGAGCTCTGTCTTTGGGGTTTATTGCTCAGTTATAAACATTTTCTCCAGACTGAAACTTGATCTACGGCTGTCAACTGGAGCTGCAGAGCTCTGAGAGAGATTAGAAAGGAAAAGTTTGGGCTATTCAGTGCAAGCCTGAAATACAAGGTCTCCAGTTTGTAAGATTTTTCACCCTTACAGTCATCTAAGTGATTTTGGCCCCATGCAATGTTTGATGGAGCTGCAGAATTTCCCAGAATAGAAAAAAAAAATCATCTCCAAATATAAATAGAAAAGTGTTTTAATAATGGAGAATCGCAAGAGGGGCTGCTTTGCATCTGCCCAGTGTTCCAAACACGTTCACTAACAGTCTGGTGAGGTAGCGATGATCTCAGAAGGAGGAAACCAGGGACATTTAACGAGGTGCCAAAGAAAATTCAGGATGAATAAAACTTCCACATACACGGGCATTAACACAAACACAAAGCGAGGGGAAAGCTGCGTAAAAGGGGAATTCTCCTTCCTGCCTGTTTTGGATTATTCCACATCTCTGTGCTCAAAGCAGCCCCCACACAAGCGCTGTGCAGAGCAGAGCTGATTGCAAGTGTGTGAAGAACATGGACCTGTGGGACTCTTCTACCCCTGGAGTGGCTGGGGGCTGTCCCATCCCGTACCCCTGTCCTCCTCTTCCTCAGGGCTGGCAGTTCCATACAGAGTCCCAAGACTCGTGGGATGTTGGGGATGCTCAGGGACCCTCATCAGGTGTGGCTCATGGGTGCGGGGGTATCAAAGGGGACCTGCTCTGATTCCTGGAGTGGGGGGACTCAGGAGCCACTGTAGGGCCCATTGCAGCCTTGGCAAGAGCCTGTGTCCCCGGTTCCAGCCAGGAGCCTGCAGGCTTGGGGAGGATGAGTGAAGATGCTGCTGCTCGTTGCTTTGAGGGTTTTGCTAAGCGCTGCAGTGAGTCACCGTGGGTGTCGCACCCATCAGCCTGTTGTCCGGTGAAGTCCCTCATTGCACCTGGGAGCTAAGGCAGAATTAATTACTCATTACAGCAGAATTATGGCATCTGCTCGAGCGGGTCTTACGCCTGAAATAAATACTAAAACGTGTTCAGGTGGTTGGAGCTGACCCACAAAAGGGGGAGGGCAGTGATGGAGAATTCAGTGCATCTCCTGCAGCTCCCTGACTCCTGGTCATTGCAGGTCACTGCTCTGGGCTTTGCAGAGATGACCTTGTGCTACAGCCAAACACACCTCACATGGAGAGTTTAGAAGATACTGCCACTGATACTGTCAGCACCACCCCTCAAAACGTACAGCCAGCAAAATACCATCAGCCAGAGAAAGCCAGAGGCAATTGGGCAAGGAAAGTGTTAGAGAGGGGCAACTGTTGGAGATTCCTGAGAGAGGGAAGGTGAATGTGCCGAAGCAGCAGCCTCTCCCTGAGCTGCAGAGGCTGAGACGCCTGTGGCTCAGCAAAGCAGGGACATGTACAACACCCTCATGTGCTGAGGGCGATGGGCTGCAGTGGCAAGGAAGGGCAGATGGACAGGCTTTGCTGTCCCTCCCACCACACCCTTATGTCCTCCCAAACCCACCCTTGGGTGGGAGTGGGTCCTGACCCTGCAGGAACATAAGACATGCCCCTGCTCCTCTGGGTGCTCAGTGGTACCAAAGGGAAGCAGCAGCTCTCCTCAGGGGACCGCAGACATTCGTTCCCATATATAACTCACAGAGAGACACTGGCGTGGGGTCCAGTTTGACTCTGAGGCCACGTGTCCCAGGAACAACCCAGTGCAGGAGACACACGAGGCACTAGGGACACCCTGGGGACCCCAGGCATCCCTGGGACTGGGGTGCTTCTGCCTCCTCCATGGGGGTCCAGCAGGCTGGGGGTGCCCGCTGCCAAGCACAGCCGGGTCAGGATGGCACTGCACACCAGAAGGCTGGCGAGGGTGAGTTCCTGGGTGCCCGCGCCTCGACGTTGCCCTGTGCTCCTGTACAAAGCAGGGGTCTGTTAAGCAGGAGAAGGGAAGGGGAGCTGATGGCAGTGTGGGGAGGAGAGCTCCTGGCTGCTCAGGTGTGATGGAGGGCTCCCAGTGCAGCCCCACTGCAGTCACACTGTCCTCCCCAGCGTGAGCGTTTCCTCCTGCTCACAGCCAGAGATCAAAAACGAACCGGGCTTTCGAGCTCGTCGCCTTAGTGCCTCCCCCCCTCCAGAGCATAATAAGCTGCTTTTAATATTTGACATGTTTATTAACAGATGCAGTTGTGACAGCTGATGACTTCATACGCCAGTTACCACTGAAATGTTAGTAATAACTCGGAATTAACTGTCATAAATAAAACAGACTACAAAGGCAACTGGATGGTGTGTCACTCTGCAGCAATTTACTGAGACCCCGTTGGCTCTGGATACAACGCTGGAAGGTCCTTTGTGGAGCTCCAGTCCGGGTTTTGCAACAGTCACAATATTTTGGCTGGATATTGTCTTAGGAGGTGGTACTAGTGGGGTGGAATTCCCTCATGCAGGAGTTCGCACTAGATGCCTTTACAAAGCTGGATACTCTGGTAATAATAATAATAAAAAGCCCCTACCCGGTGGATGGGGATGGAGTCTACGGCATTGAGACCAGGATTTATTAACGTGCAAATTGCTCTGATATGATCACATACTTTTCTGCTTTGCATACGCAGGGAGCAGCGTGGGCTGATGGAGTATGAACTAGCCTGGGCGATCTTTACGAGCTGAGATCCTGCACATCACAGAAGGGTTTGTTTCTCTGCGCAAAACCTGGGAAGCTGTTAGAAACCTGCTCTAAAAGAAACAAGTGAACAAAACCCCCAGACCCAAATGCACCAGACTGCTCCATGGACTCGCCATGAACCATTTTTCGTTTTTTTTTGACAGAAACGCGCATGTAACTTTCTCTGGAGGAACCGAGGATTTTTCTAGTTGGTCTTGTAGTATTTTAAAACTGAGAAACCAGTAGAGTCTTTTCAGCAGTGATGAGGGAGTGACAAGCCAGAGGTAAGGGTTTCAGAATGCATGTTTGTTTAGATGAAGCTTTTGCAATGTGGGCTGCTAATGAGGAACGCGAGCCTTGTCAGCATCCGACTTGTGGGCTTGCCTTGTGCAATGTGGATAATGAGTTCAGACAATGAAAGCCGTGAGAGATCACAGCGCGATCTGTTGGGATCCCCGTCTCCCCCACTCCCAAGGTGCGTGTTGGGGGGGGCGGGGGAGCTTTGCGGGGAAGCGNGCCGGCCGCAGCGCGGTCGCTGCGTGCTGCGAGGGGGCTGCAGTGCCCTGCCCGCTCTGCCGCTGCCTCCCCGCGACGGGAGCGATGAGGGGACGAGGCAGTTAAGCCATTGCTGCCTCAGTGTCGTTGTGCCTAACAGCGGAGGATGGCACCCACGGGGGCACGGCAGGCACCCGGGGAGCGTGGGGTAAGTACGTAACCCCAGGGTTTTCGCATGGGGGCTCAGCGGGGAAATGGTTAACAGCGGTCACGGTAATGATTAGACGTCCGTGTTAACACCCCACGCTGATGTGCGGGGGCGTGTTGGTGGGTCGCGGCGCTGCTGAGCCCGTGGGTTAGCGAGGGCTCGGGGCGCCCAGCCCGGCAGGGACAGGGCTCCCAGCGAGGACTCGGGTCGAGGTGATGTTTATGCCTCTGTCTTTCTGGTCCTCTGGGGCGACTGAGCCGGGGTGCTGCGAGACACGGGTGAGGGCAACGGGGGGGATGGTCACTGCTGGGGTTTCTTGTAGGCTCAGGTGTGTGTGTTCCCTTGAACAGCCCTGGAGACAGATGGAAGGGGGTTCAGGTGCTGCAGTTTGGTTTTAAAGGGGTGTCAGAGTGAAAGGCATCAGAATAGGGTAATGCTGGCAGGAGCAAATGTTGCACAGCACGGCAGGCACGGAGCCTTCGCTCTCTGCATGGGGGTCAGGGGGTACCAGTGCCACGACCCTGAGGCAGAGCTTACAGGGCTGTTTGCGGGGGACAGGTTTATGCTGAGACCCCACGGGGACCCGGCACTTTTGCCCCAGGTGTTCTCCAGCTGGAATGATTTTATCCAAAGTCCACCTGTGACTCTGGAGCAGGGGAGCTCCTCACTGCCCCATCACCTCATCCCCATGGCGGTACCAGGGCCACAGAGGCTGGATGGGAGGATGGCGGCAGCACCCCGGCCTGGGAACGCTGGTGCTGTGACATGCCTGGAAACCACCCTGGAAAAAAGGCTCGTTTCAGCTGGATCAGCTCCCTGGCCCCAGCGCGGTTGCTGCGAGAGCAGCAGCACCACCCTGAGGGACACGGCAGGGAGCAAACCGAGGGTGCAGGGACACCCACTCTGGGGCTGCAGGGGTACAGATGTGACCCCCTTGGCACAGCCAAAATAAGGTGGCCATACCAGTGTGAGTAGGCAGCAGCAGAGCAGAGCGTAAACCCCGGGTTTCCATCAACAGAGCTAGACCTGAGCTGCCAGAGCACCTCTGTGCCCATGCTACGAGGACACTGAACTGTGGTGGCCACGGCACTGGGGATCGGGTGAGCATCCCATGGCCTGAGGGGATGGCACTGGGGTGGGAGAGCGGGAACCACGAAGCAGAGAGAGGAAGGAACCAGCCAGCACACACTGCGTGAGAGGGATGTGGTGTCTCCCCTGAAGACAGAAGTGCCTGTCTTTGCCTGAGAGCTTGGCAGCTCCAGATGTGGCTTTCCAGCTGTCCCCACCACCAACTGGAGGATGCTCCTCTGGGACTGCAGCCCACGTGCAGCCGGCTGGTGTGGACTGGCAGCAGAATGATGCAAACCAACCCGAGCAATGCCAGGAGCTCAGAGCTGAGTCCCCTCATGCCAGTGGTGCAGGTGGCTGTCACACCTCAAAAAGGCAGCACTCCAGCATGTGCTTGGAGCAATGGCTGGTCTGGAGAAAGCTCGGGCTGCCCTGCCCACTCCCTCCCACCAGCTGAACGCCCTGTCCTGCCCCGTGCCCAGAGCTGATGCTGGTGGCTTTTTCCCTCGTGTTGTATTTCCTTCTGCTGCTGACATCGGTGCTGCTCCTGCTCTGCAGGGCTCAGGTTTCCCAGGCAGTGACATTTCGTGGGGGAGCCGGTGCGGCCGGGAATCCCTGCAGGACGCTCACACTTGGCACTCGCTCCCTTTGCACATGGCCCAGCAGAAAGCCCCAGGTGCTCTTCAGGGTCTTTGCCCTGGGCTTTGTCTCTGCTTTCGCCTGGAGAAGCTGATTAGCACAGCGGCTTGTGACCCACTGGGCTCCCTAAGCCCTGGAAATTTGCTTTTTAAAAGCCTGTGTTTAGAGCCAGTTGAGGAGTATTGCTGCAAGCGCTGGTTTGGACGCATCTACATGGCAGTAAGCGGGGAATTGGGTATTGAGCTGTGCTTGTGCAGCCCTGGCTGTGCTTCCCAGTTTGCATTAGAGCCCTCACCCCCTTGGCTCCTTCTCTTTCGGGGTCTCCAGGAGCGGGGGCTGTGTGCTAGTATGGTGTGCGTCTGCTCTGCCAGCACGTCCCTGCATGGCAGTGGGGCCTGCAGGGCTGCAGAGGAACCCTTAGCTGGAAGAGTGAGGATTTCAGTGCCCTGGTCTGCTCCAAAATGGACTTTTTTTGCAGTTCCTGGCCTGAAATTTGCTTTGATTACCGCTGTCCTAGTGCATTTTGTCCCTGGCTGGTATTTGGTAAGCGAGTTATTGAACTGCAGGAGGTTTAAACCTACCTGAAGCTGTACCTCACACAAACAGGTTTGCTTTCTCAGACTCTGGCAAAATCCCCAGGCACCCTCCCGGTGTGCAGTACCGGAGCCATGTCTGCCGGGATGTCCCCGGTGCACTTTGAGGTGCTGCTCCGTGTCTGCAGGGAAGCGGCACACGTCGAGCCTGCAGCCTGCAGCCTGCAGCCTGTAGCCTGCAGCCTGCTTCAGGGCTCTGCTGCTTCCTTCTCCCCCAGCCCAGCACGCCGCCTCTCTGCGCTTGCAAGAGGGTAATGGAAATCCCCCAGTAAAAGGTTTCCTGTTGTTTTACAGCGCTGGAGCACAAGCGCTCCCGGAGAGAGGCCTGTGGCACTGTTAATCACAACACTTCTTGGAGCAGCTACTGTGCCGGGCACCGCGTGAGGCGGGCGAGGAGACAGCGCTGGGCGAACCGGGGGCTGGGGACAGCGGGGAGGCTGAGGGGGGCTACTGTGACAGAGCCCCGGAGTGACTCCCCCTGCCAGGCTGGGGCAGAGGGGTGGCTGCGGGCAGGAGCGTCTCCTCGGCGTATTCCCCGTTCGCGGGTCACAGCGCGGCTCCGCTGATCCGGGGAAATGCAGTGCAGAAGCTGGTGGAAGGAGTCAGACCTCAACAATGCTGCGGAGAACTCTGCTGCCAGAGTGGGGTTTATTATTTTATTTTTTTTCAGCAGAGTTTATGGGTTAGGGATTTTGCAGATCTTGGCACTCGGATATAACATCAAATGAAGACCTTCTGGTTCGGAAATTTGACTTAATGCAGCCTCCTTTTATTGCTTCAAGGATTAAGCAGAACAAAGTGGCTCTGCGTGTGCATGTGTAGAGACATTTGCTGGCCAGAGGCGCGTGAGACACCCCGTGGTAGCCGTGACGGCCGAGCCACGCGTGGGCCGGACCTTCTGCCACCCCGGGTCTTGTGCAGCAACAGCACTATCGCTGCCTTGCCCACATGAACACCTCTTGGAAAGACAGTGAGTTTCCCAAAGGGAAGGAGAGCACTGAACCTGCAGGAATGTGCTGCCTTCCCCCCGCTGTGGGGCTGGGGGAGCAGGCAGGGAGCTCTGGCCGTGACGGGTCACCCAGCACAGGCAGGACGACTCCGATGAGAGTCTCTGACCGTGCCTGGAAGAGGCTCCAGCTCCACATACCTGCTGACACTCGCCTTTCCCAGGGCTGGTTCCTGACACCCGTGTCTCCTGGCAGACCTGGGGGAGCGAGGGAAGATGGGTGCTTCAGAGCACGCTGGCACTGCTCCCCCTCCGGGCTGGGGGGGCCACGCAGCCACACCTGGGGCTGCGAGCTTCAGATGTCTTGGGAAGCTTTGCCTGCCGCAGGATTTGCCAAGGGAGGGCAAGGCACACAGCGAGATAAACGCGTGTGTGGGCTTCTGCTTGTTTGAAAGATGCCTCCTCTCCTGCTGGCTATATCCCACCTGCTGAGGTTCAGCCGTGCTGAACCGTGCTCGGCCGCGCTCCGGCGCAGGGCCGGGCTGGGGGGTCGCGATAGCAGCAGCACCTCCTGGTGCTGGGTGTGTGCCAGCACTGATGAAGCCTACGGCTGCCCCAGGTTTCAGTGGATGCCAGGGGGCTGTGCCACCCTCAGAAGGGACAGCTTGTCCCAGTGCCAATCCTCCCATCCCTGCTTGGTCTCCTTTATCTCCCCTCTGGGTTTGGTCCTTGCTCTGTCTGGCTCAGACACCGGCGCTGGGCAGCTCATCGTGCCAGGAGCGAGGACCAGCACATGCCCCACAAACTGCATCCTCGCCCGTGGCCCTGCTCTTCTTGGCATCCTGTTTCTCCTCCTCCTCCTCCCGTTCCCTCCCAGCACCTCTGATACCCGGGCGCTCCTATCATTAGTTGATGGTCTTATTGACACAAAGGCAGATCAAGGATCTGTGGTCAGTGTGGAGCTGGCTGTGGCCATAACCCCCCACCCCGGGGCTGGACACTGCCTACCCTGAAGCTGGGAATGGCTCTGGACAATTTGTCCTGGGTCATTCCCTGTGCCCGACCATGCTGGGCACTGCGCTCCGCGTCTGCTGGCACCAAACAAAACCGTGTGAACCCTTAGAAAACCACAGCTCTTCCTGCAGGCAAAGGCATTTCCTGAACCTGTTCTCCTTGGGTGTTTGCACCCCCAAAACAGACCACTAAGGTGAAATCTGGATTATCTATCCAGCTCCAGGACCTGGAAACCCAGATTCCCTGCGCTCGTAGCTGATGTCCAGCCGGCTGTTGGCGGCTGACATGGCAGTTCCCAGGAGTTCATTACCGCTGTGATCGGACTTTGTGCTGCCTCCAGCCCTCACACAAGCATCTGGTCCTTCTCTCCTCGACTCAGTAAACCTTTGGAGAGCCCGTTTACATTACAGATAGCCCGATCCATTCAGCAAGAGGCAATATATCAGCAATTTGGTTATTGTGGATTAGGTCTTGAATATCCTGGGGATATAATGTTGGTCTTTCTCACCTTGTGTGTAGGAGGACTAATGGTAAATTATCTGGATGGTTTACATTTTCTGGTTTGTATTGGAGCTCCCAAGGACCAATTTATCCTGATTGAATTGCAAACAAGGCTTACTGTCATTTCAGATGCAGGGGCCAGCTCTCTCCATAAATGAATTCAGAGCAATTCAGGTTACCCCAACTTCTGCCTGTCGATGGGATAACGGCATAAATTCTGCTAATGTTTAGACTGGGAATTGTTTGCAGCAACCTGATCTTGACTGATGGCTGCAATAGCAGAAAGAATCATAAGTTGTGTCCTGAGGTGAGGGTGGGAAGAGCTGGAAGCCTGTCCCTTCTGCTGCAGCCTGTGCCAGTGGGCACACCACAGACACTGTGCTGGCAGGGAGGTTTTGAAACATGGGGATGGTGCCGGTGACCCGCCTTGGTGTGAGATTTTCAGCATCCAGGATACCAGTAGCTTTTCTGTGCTGAGAAGGCAGCTGCAGCCAGAGGCCCAGACTGTCTTTGGGCTGGAAAACAAGGAAATGAGGAGGAAAAAGCATTTGTGCTCACAGCCTCAAGGTTTCCTTTGCCTGGGCTGAACAAGCCCGTCGTGATGGGGTACATGGCAGCGGCAGAAGCGTCACGCTGGCTCTTGGTAGGCTGGGGCTGGGTTTGCTCCCTGGGAATATCCCCGCTGCTGTCCCCACGCTGAGGGGACTTTGCCTAAACTGTGTATATTGTGTAAACACTGCAGGACGTGGAGGGAGTTCAGTGTGTGCTTCCTGTGAACGTGGCACTGGCAAACCCGCCACAATTAAAACCGAGGGGCTGCCAGGCTGGGGGCGACAGCACCGCTGCGGCACCGCCGGTGCTCAGCGCCAATGCGGGGGGAGGTTGGGCTGCTGTGCTGCACTGATGCTGCCCCGCTCACACCAGTGAGCATCCTGGGGACCTGCGTGCTGGGCAGAGCCGTCTGCCTCACCCCCGTGCAGTGCAGCCTGCTGCCATGCCCAGGACCCCGCACGTGAGTGTGGCACGGAGGGAGGCGGCGAGGCTGGGGTGGGATCCCCTCCCTGCCCAGCTCTCTGCTCTGGTAAACACTCCCAACAGCCCAGCTTAAGCACTTGACAGTGTTTATAGAGCAGCTTGCAGCAAACAGGCTTGGAAGTGCGGAACAAGTTGGTGTTTACACAAGTGACTAATTATTTATTTGACAATCCTGCAGATGAGCTGTGGGCTGTAACAACAAGCACATGGGCAGCATGGTGCTCCTGCCCCAGCAGCGCTCAGCAGAGCTGCAGCACGGGGAAAGGTTCAAAGCCATGGGGGCAGGAGGATGATGGCAGCTCTGCAGCGCCCCATGGCATCCAGCCTCACCGTAGGGGTCACACAAAGCTGGGGGAGCTGCCTGTGCTGTGGCTGCTGTGGGCAGCCCTCTCCATTCAGGTATTTTGCTGCTGTAGCTGTAACCACCCTGCTCCATCCAGTGGCCCCTCAGTGGGTCCCACACCCCACGGGGGCATGGGAGGGGGCTGGCACCCCAGGGCCCTTGTCCATCCCGCAAGCAGCGCAGGCTGCAGCCAGGTTCATTCCAGCACCGTCACCACTGGCCATCTGGGGCACTGGTGATTGCATAGTTATTACAGAGGGATTAAAACCATTTTCTTGGTGCATTCGACTTCACAGAGTGAATGTTGTTGCCTTTATTCCCACACAATGGCAGCTGGCAGCAGGGTTTTGCTCTGCCAGCTGCAGAGAGACGAGCGTGGCCCTGCCCGGCCGTGCTGGAGCTCTCGGTGCAGCCCACAGTTTGCCCTTCTTGCACTCCAGCCATGGGCCACGTGGAAATCCATCTCCTGGGTCACTTCCTGGGGGAGCAGCACACTGCTCGGGGGCAGCAGCTCTGCCCACACTGCCTGCCCCACGTGTCAGGCAGGACCACGGTCTTGGCCGTGCCAGGGTGAGGATGTGGCATGCGGTGGCTCCTGGGCTGGCTGTGCTGGGAGCCCTGTGTGCTGGGTTACCATCCAGCCATTTCCCATGGTGCTGAGCTTCCCTTTGCTCTCCAAGAAGTTCAGGCAGAGGAATTGGTTCGTTGCCCAGCCTGTCCTCCCAGCACTACCATCTGGTCACCCTGTCCTGCCATGTACATTGGGCAACTCACTGCTCGGCGAGGGCAGCACAGCACATACAGCCGCGCTCGCTGACAACCGCCGGGCTTCCCCCTCCACACGAGAGCTCCTGAGCCCTGGGCTCCATGCTCAACCCCACTCAGCACTGCCTCTGCCCACGCAGGCAGTGCTGACCCTTCCCTGCCGCTCCAGGGAATGGGAGCTGGGAGGTTTGGAAATTCCCTCCGAGCAGAACTGCGGTGTTTGGGCAGCTTGCGGGCGATCCCGCCCCGTCCCCAGACAGCCCCGTCTCTCTCCAGCTGGGGACGGCGGGTTCGCTTTCTGCTCGGCTCCACGACCAGCCCCAGAGGTGCCCACTTGATGGGAAACATCTTGAGCGCTTGGCAGCCCACAGAGGCCATCTGCTCCTCGAGGAGGGGCGGACGAGGGCGACTGGCACCGTTTTAAACAAGTCGCAGCTCCAACCGTACGCGGCATTGGCAGATGGCAAAGCCGTTCCTACGGGTGCTAACCCTTGCTAAGCAACACGGTGACTTGTGAGGATGGAGGGCAGCTCGCCCCACGCCACTCGGGGTGTCGCTGTACGCCTGCACCCCCCCGTGCGCCGCTCCACCCGTTCATCCCACGGCCTCCGCGCTCTCCTGCCGTGGGGCCGAGCCCAGCGCTTACGGTGTGGCCTGTGCAGTTAATGTGTTCTCCTCTTGCTTTGCAGTTCTTGCGAGTGCACTGGGACCTGCACGACGCTAACGCTGGCTGCCCGGGCCCCCGATGGGACTAGAGCCGAGCCCCCGCGCTCCTTACGGGGATGAAGGTAGAGCCATGTTACCTGCTACCTGAGCTCGCCGGCGCTGTGGTTTGTGGACATGGTCCCGTACCAGGCTTCGTGCACAGACTCTCCGCTCTGATCCCACCCGAGACGTTTTAGCGGCAGCAGAGAGATCCCCAGCTGTGGAGCGGGCTCCTCCGACCACCCCGCGACGGAGGGGCTGCGGCGCTGGAGAGTTACTATGCAGCTTGGACTGTTTGTGGTGGTGGTTTTTCTAAGCTCGATGGATCTAACAGGCAGCAGCAAAGTGGTGAAGGGCAAGAGGCAAAGACGAAGTACGTATGAAACGCTTCTCTGTACTTCTTCTCGTGATGCCACACGGGTCGGGCAGGTGGTGACCGTGTTTGCCTCCCAGGCAGCGACGGGCAGGGACAGGGAGGAGCTGCAGCTTGGGGCAGGAATGGACAGAGGAGTTTGCTCTGTGGAGCAGGAGTGGGGCAGCCTCCCCAGCACCCTGGGGCCCAGACCCTGCCCGCCTTTGCATGCAGCCTCTGGGTCCCCCACCATCAGCAGGTGCTTCCCTGGGAGCAGTGAGCTGCAGACAGAGGGGAAGGGAGCAGGGGTGCCGGAGCCCTGTGGCACTGCCCACTTTCCTCCACTGCGCTTTCTTGTCCCCCACAGCCACCTCATCCCCCCTGGAGCCCCCCAGACAGCAGCCATGAACGGGTGCCTGCTCAGCTGCTCTGGGGGTGTGGGCCATAGGGTGCCATGTCTGCAGTGCCATCCAGGGTGCACGGGGTTATAATTATCCCCCCAGCCCTGATGGTCCTTGGTCCCAGCTCACGTGGGGTAATCAGGCTGAAATGGCAGGAGAGCAGCCCGATGGGCTTGCCCTCATTTATGTAAGCCAGAGAACCATGTTACATTAAAACTGATTTAAGTTAAAGTATATAAAAGTTATTTTATATTAAAACTGGCACTGCTGAGTCCAGTGAGAACAAGGAAAACTTGATGTCATGGCTGATGCTCTGAAGCGAAATTTCCAGTGAGGGCCTGGTTTGTGAATAGCCACAGAGGCAAAGACCTTGGCACCACGGCACAGCGCTGTGGGAGGGATGGGGCCATTCCCGGGGGGTCCCTGTGTACGGGAGGCCAGGGCCCAAAATGCCAAAGGGACACCCAGACCCGCCAAAGCCTCCTGGCAGCTGAGCACCGAGGGTCTGCGAGGCTGAGGACCCCCATCCCCTTTCTGTTTCGCCTCCCAAGGCTGCCAGACTCCACTCCCATGGACCAGCAACCGTGTGGGACAAGCAGGAGGGGGGCTGTGGGGGTCCAGGGTCACCACAGGGGGAAAGGAAAGTTTTCTTACCTCTCAGTCTGGCACGTGAACACTGTGGTGCTCCACGCTCGCTTTTGAAGTGTGGTAAACACAGTACTTAAAAGAATACATTTTTTAAATACACAGCTTGTCTATAAACAAGGACGCTGCTTGCATAATAAACTAATAAAAATAACCTGCATTCTAGCCTGCAAAGAATGCTATTGGTTTCAAAACAAGCAGCATTTTATATGATAATTAAAAGCAGAAAACTCTCAAGACATGGGACTGAGTATTTTTCTTGGACTAAGCTTAGGAGCCAAGAGAACATCTCTATTTTGGGGGCAGTGAAATCTCCCACGCTGCCAGATACAGTTAATATAAGCGGGGTCAGGGCAAGATGTAGCCGGGGCCGCAGCCTGGCTCACAGTTGGATGGTTTCACTCCAGCCCAGCGTGGTTCTGGTCCCCTCACCCTGCTCCAGGATGGGATGGGGTGGGCAGGCACTGGCCTCCCCAGCTCTGTGTCCCCCGTGGATGTCTGCCCAGAACAGGCAGCCGGGGAGAGGGTCAGGACTCTGTGCAGAGTTGGTGGCTGCTTCTGGGTCCTGCTCCTCACCACTGACACTGTCATGACCCTCACATACCTGCTCAGCGTGGCGCTGGTGCCCATGGGCACTGGGCATTGGGCTGTGATGCCCATCCAGAGCAGTGCTAGAAACCACAGCAAGGACATCAGTGCAGCAGGAGCCCTTGGGCTGCCCTGGTACCTGCCCCTCCTGCCCGTGGTGCCAGTGTTTTGGGGTGAAGCTGGGGAGTGCAGAGCCCGGCCTGGCACGTGGGCACTAACCACCGCCTCTCCTTTGCTCTTCCAGTTAGCACCGAGCTGAGTCAGGGCTGTGCCAGAGGCTGTGACCTGTGCTCTGAGTTCAATGGGTGCCTGAGATGTTCCCCCAAACTCTTCATCCTTCTGGAGAGGAATGACATCCGCCAAATCGGGATTTGCCTTCCGTCTTGTCCACTGGGATACTTCGGCCTTCGCAATACAGACATGAACAAGTGCATCAGTGAGTACAGCGGGGTGGGAGGGAACTGGCGAAATGCAGGAGGGGGACGGTGCTTCGTGGTGCTTTGCAGGATATCATGTGGCCTCCAGTCAGGGGAGAGGAGATGCTGGGGCTGTGTGGAAGGGGAGAAGGTGGCCCTGAGCAGGGCAGAGATCTACCCAAGGCGTAACCCTGTGGTTGGTGCCAATGTAGGCTAATGCCCACGCAGCTGCGTGGCTCAGATGCTCCTTCTCTTTGAGCAGCCAGTAGCTACTGCCCACACAGTGCCCTCAGAAGCTGGGTGAGCATCTGCTGTCCCCACGTCAGCCCTTCTGCACAGGTTTTGACTTGAGTTTCAGCCTTCTTGATCACTGAGAGCCCCTGTGGGTGTCTCCATGCTGTGGTCAGGTGGTGGTCAATGGACCAGTGGTCCTTTAGAGCAGAGGACCATGGGTGAAGCCTTCAGGGATGGGTTTCCCCACTGCAGCATGCCCAACACCACCCAGGTATTCTGTGGATGTGGCATCCTGCAGGATGTTTGGGAGGCTCTGTTACCTGGGCTGCTGGACTGGCACCCTCTTTCTTTGGGAGGAAGGATGAGGAGGAGGGAGATCCCTTCCATTTTTAAAGTACTGCTTACACAAGTACTTTTTCTCCTCTCCTCTGCCCACTCACCATGGTCAGGCAGCTCTCTGAACCAGGTCCTTGGCCCGGGGCTACCTCTTTCAGCCAGAGCACCAGAAAGAAGCTGGACATGGAAAAATATGATCACTTCCCTGGCAGTTTCATGCCCTTGTAGTCAAATTTCCATCTCACTCTGTTTCCCTGCAGCCCATACTCTAGCTGCAGTTGCAGCAGTTAATATGGGACTTTATTCTTTGTGCTGTCCCAGTCTGGCTGCCTGACATTCAAGTTGAACACCAGCCCTGTGACCTTTCCCACCCTGCCGGCTTTTGACCTGGCAGCAGCCACTGCTGGCTCCGAAAGCTGCAACACAGCAGCTCTGCCCTGCACCAGGGAACAGTGCAAAGAAACCGGCTTCTGAGTAGCACAACCAGGCCTGGCAAGGCATCCAGGGGCTCGCCCTGGCGATTAGCAGACCCCTTGGAGCCAAGAGCAAACTCCAGTTAGCAGTCAGGAGCTTCTCGAGTCTTTTGTTCACATCAGACTACCTGACGGCTTTGTGTTTTGTTTTGGTTTTTTCCCCAGAATGCAAAATTGAGAACTGTGAGTCCTGTTTCAGTCGAAACTTTTGCACAAAATGTAAGGAAGGTTTGTATTTGCACAAGGGGAGGTGTTATGTCACATGCCCGGAAGGCTACTCTGCTGCCAACGGCACCATGGAGTGCAGCAGTCCTGGTAAGTGATGCTTGGGCACCACCACTGAGCTTTTTGTGCCTCTGTCAGGTTCAGTTGCCAGAGTTTGGTTTAGATGATAACTCCTCAGAGACGAGGCCTCACTGGACCAGTGTTGTGTGGGTGAGGGCATGGGCCAGACTCGAGCTCTTGAGAGAGCAGAGCCCTCTGACAGCCAGCCCAGCAGCACCCCAGCATTGCTGCTGCACGCTTGGGAAGCATGAGCTGGTGTGGCACGGAGAGGAGGGGGGTGCCTTAAGAGCTGCTGGGGAACCCCAGGTGCCCTTCAGTCCTACAGTGAGGGATGTTGCATGATGATGGGCAAGGGCTTTGGGAGGTCCTCAGCCAGCGATGGAGAAACGAGAGTTACTGCTGGCCTCTCTTGTTATCTGGCAGCACAATGTGAAATGAGTGAGTGGGGGCCATGGGGGCCCTGCTCCAAGAAGAGGAAGCTCTGTGGCTTCAAGAAGGGCAATGAAGACCGAACGCGGCGGATTCTGCACGCGCCCTCTGGAGATGTGTCCCTGTGTCCTGCCACCACGGAGGTGCGGAGATGCACCGTGCAGAAAAGCCAGTGCCCCGAAGGTGAGCAGACATGGAATGTCTCCCCCTCCCTCCCCAGCACCCTTTGTCAGGCACAAGTCTTCAGCCAGTTGTCCAGTATCATAAATGCGCTGTGCATCTCACCACCCCTCTACAGCCCAGGGAACACAACATGATGGCAGCTAGAAAGACCTCAGGGTGGAACTGGCACAGTCCCCGGGTGGGTGATCCTCAGCAGGGCTTGTCATGTGTCCCACAGGCTTCAGATACTTTAGCTGCTTTCCTAGGCAGAGCTGAGCAGCCGAAGGTGCACACCTTTGTGCTGCAGTGCCGAGAGCCGTCTTCTCCTCCACCGGAATGCTTAGGTCTGTGGTTTTCCCAGGAATTAGGGCATGTTCAGGATGAATGGTGGTTTGGTCATCCTCTTATGGGGTGGATGAGGATTGTGGCTGAGTTGTTTTGAGGGAAACTGGTTCTGAGCAGCAACCAACACCACAGGGATTAACCAGTTGGGCAGGAGGAGGCAGACACGGCGGATCTGGGCCTCTGATGCACGCAGCGGCGTGCGGTAGCTAAAGGGCTGGTGTGCACCACGGAGAAATGCAAATGTTAGCACTTTGCTGGAGAGCAACAGTTCCAAAGCTAAATCCAGATTTGATCCTTGCTCCCTGTTTACACTTAGGCACTAGTTGGCAGACGGGGCGGCTCTCAGGCACATCCCGGCGTGGGGAGGGCACAGGCCCTTCGGGCCACCCTGGCAGCCGCGGGCCACGGGCCAGCTGGCTCTGCCGGAGAGGCTCACAGTGCCCCTTTGCTTTACTGCAGGGAAAAGGAAGAAAAAGGAAGAACAAGGAAAGCAGGATAACACGAATGGGAACAGAAATCGGAAGGACACCAAAGACGCTAAGTCTGGCACCAAGAAGAGGAAGAGCAAACAGAGAGGGGCCGCAGTCCCCACAACGTCCGCTAGCCCTGCCCAGTAGCTGCCCCTTCGTGTCACCTGATGGCAAGACTTCATTGCTGCTATGTATATGAAAGCTTTATTGAACCAGAGCACTGCTACACACCACTTACACATGTCCAGACAGACAGACATATACTCCCAGACTGACCCGACGGAAACCACATACACGATATTTAAGGAGGCTGCACACGCACCCACCACCCAGGACCGTGGAAGGACGCTGCCGGGGAGCGGGAGCGCACGTGGAGGGACGCTCACCTCCGCAGGGCTCCACGGGGATGCTGCAGGGAGGAGAGGAGCAGTTTGAGTCAGTGAAGGACCCAGACATGAGACTTCACAACCAGAGGCCTCACTTTGAGACTGGGCGTGTGGCCCTGGCACATGGCAGTTGCAGCCGGTGCGGCGAGACTGGACCTGCACGGCCCCTCTCCCTGACCTGGGACCCAGACTCATACAAAGGCAGTGGCCTCTTGCTCTCCTCCCCCCACCCTTTATTTTGTGTTTTAAGCTGTATGACTTTATCATTGCGAATACATGTTAAACGTTTGTGGTAAGAGGTCAGTGGTATCTGCCCTGAACCTGCTTCAAAGGGTTATTTCAAATTAAAGAAAAACAAACCACAAAAACAAAAACCAACCAAACAAAAGAATGACAACCAGCTTCCTGAGTGTGTGGTTCATGCCTTGGCCCCTATGGAGGCTGGTGTCCCACAGGACAGAGACTCACTTGTGGAAGGGAAACTCACCAAAGCTTTAAGAAAATCCCAGCAAATGCTGCCAGCGGCACTGCAGCCACAAATCAGCTGTCCTGCGCTCGCAGGACCCCAGCTGTGCTCCGCAGAGCCCCTGAGGAATTTCCCACTGAAGGATCCGGTTAACATGCAGCAGATTGAGAAAATGAGAGGTTACAACAAACCGCAGGTTGACGAAACACTGTGACTCCGCTTGTACGGTCACAGCCACAGGACTCCATCCCGGGCTAGGGACACGCTCATCTCTCTGCCCGGACACCACCCAGGCTCATAGCAGGAGGGAAAGCAGGAGGGAGGGGGAAGGCACAATTGGGCCTCCTCTGCAAGAGAGAAGGAAACTTGTAAGTTTGGTAGAAGCTCCTGGTCTGCATGTCACCGACTGGAATTCCCTGGATTCAGCACAAGCGCTCCTACTCTGCAAGAGCCAACACCTGGGCGGAGGAACTGGGATGAGGACCGGGCAGGACAGGGACCTGGTGAGACCCATGTGGGGTGCACGAGAACGCTGCCTTCCCTGAGCTTTACCCTTGACAGTGTCATGAGGTGGCACACTGCTCAGTTTTCCTTATATTTTAAAATGTGCATCCTCGGTATATATATATGTGCAGACTTTTAATTCCTCTAGAATTCAGCAAAAGCCCTCTGGTCCTGAGGGATGGAGACAGGGGCATGCCATGGCTCCCAGAGATGTGCCCAGGGTGGATCAGTGATGTGCTGCTGAAGCTCCTCACCTCCCCGGTAAGGTGAAGGGCAGAGAAAAGCTCACCCCAAATTTAAATCTATCAAAACCTGTCTCTGCTGTGGTTGATTTCATACCACCTTCTCTGCTCTGTGGTCCTGGAGGGCAGAGCAAGCCAGTGAGTGTGTGGAGATGCCTGCGAGAGAGCCCTGGCTCACTCCGATGAGCTGCCTGCCTGTACCCGGCAATCTGGTCCTCTCCTGCGAAGAGCCGGCGGGCCGTGGCACCCGCTGAGGACTCAGCCCCATCAGAGGACACCTCAACTCTCCCTTTGCCCCGTTGGCTTTGCGGCTGGTTTGGCTCAGTGCAGGACGTGGGAGCTGCGCAGTTGTTTCAGCTCAGAGCTGTACCAAGCTCTCCGTGACTGCTCTGCTGGCAGCAGAACCTTTCAGCCCATCATCCACTTTGTGTTTAAGTAAACAAGAAGCCGTTATATCTTTTAAAGGGGATTCCATTTCAGCACAATGATAAACGACCAGCATACCAAGCAGAGAGAAAGAGGTTCTTAAAAGTCATCCTTTGAGTTGTTTATGGATCATGTTCAGACGATTCCTGAAAGCCTCCCAGCCTGAAGATCAGATCTCACTTGATTTTCTAGCCTCAGCTAGCCTGTGAGATAAACATTTTGTTTGTGCCGTGGCGTTGCATGTAAGCAGAACCATTTTTCCCTTCCGCTTTTTTTAGCAGCAATAATCAGTAACCCTTTCATGAACCTCAGCTTGCTAATTCATAAACGACTCCTCCCTCCCTCCTGCTGCAGTATCTCAATCCAGTTCTCAACGAGGATTAGAGAGACACAAGAGTGCATTACTAAGGTTTAACAGCGGAGGCTCTGAACTGACTGGATTCCCTACGGTAACTCATGGCAATATTAGCACAACTATTTCAAAACCAAACTGCACATAATAAATCAACACAACCTATTTTAGTGAACTTTCTAGAGGGTTTGTTTTAGGAAGAAAAAATACAATCTTCTTTCTGTTGTAGCCTTTTCCCCTTCTTTCTGCCTTTTTCACAGCAAAAAGGGAAGAGAAAGGGAGGAAGGCAAAGGAAAGTTTAAAAAGCATATAAAGAAAATCCAAGATTTTTCAGTATGGGTGATTTTAAAATTTAATTGTTTTAGAAAAAATTAGGATGAAAATATATATTAAAAAAAAATCAAAAGTCTTTCTCTAATCAGCTCGACAATTGTGCTTCTTTCTACTCCCAGAGAGCTGGTTCATTTACAAATCTAGAAACATTTTGCCTTTGACCAACCGGATTTGCACCATGAGCTCAAGAGTCCAAGACGGAGATTTCCTTAGCTAGGTTGACGTCATCTCAACTCCCACGCACATGAACGCTCTCTTCCAGCCCACCAAATAAAATCTGTTGTGGTGTTCTCTCCATGGCATCACTGTAAAATATGCTTCTTTAAACAATTAAATAAATGGGTTTGCTGAACAAGCTTTGTTTGCTTTATTCACCAAAACTGGAGTCAAATCCCAATGGATCAAATATGTCTTAGAGAGAAGGAGCCTCTCCCAGGTAACCTCTGCCTGCTGTCCCAAAGCCAAAGATACCTACACAGATCACAGTGTGGAAACGTTGCTGCTCCAGCTTCGGCGCATATTTGTGTTCTGAAATTCCAGCACCCAGTTTCTGAACTGGAGAAATAGTTGCTAGACCTACAGACAGACAGACAGACAGACAGACCCTTTTTTGAAACCCCATTGCATCTTCATTTTTGCTGCTGAACAAACAGGTCTGTTCGCTGGACAGAACTCCACTCTAAATCTGCAGTTTCTAGGTGGCTCGCTCCACCCTGCACAACTGGGAGGAAAGGGCAAGGAGTAATATATTAACAGCTTACAGTCACGGATTTGGAACTGTTTAATTTCTATCTCATTTGCCAAGATTTAGGAGCTGAAGCAGACAAATTTCACCAAACACAGGTTGGCTGTAGTATGTTCTTATCCCCTCTGTGTAATATAAATCTGTATTTTTCATCAACTACGGTCAGGTTAAACGTGTGCACGTACACTCTTCAAACAATACTTTACTAGCTTCTCCCCTCATGGAGATGGAGGCAATGTATATACTTTTTAGTTCATGTTTATGTTAAAATGATTTCTTGCTCAGAAGAAACCTTAGATTTGATTAAAGGAAATAGAGTAGGATAGTGAAAACAGGTTATCCCGAGTACTATTATTTGGATTAGTTTGTCTGAGAACATTAAAAGAGATACTTTAGATATATTTACAGATTTTATTAAATCAATTGTCTTCACAGAGAGAGATGTTAAGCATAACACTTTTTTTTTTACTCTATTGAGGTCACAGAAATGCCATCCATATTTAACCTGTCACCATAAACAAATCAGGCTGAAGGCATTTATACATGTGACAATATATTACACCCAACTGCACGTCAAACCATGGCTGACGCGGAGCTGCTTGCCAGAATTTCCATGATTTTTGAAGAGCAGCAGGATCATAGTGGGGAAAAAAAGAGGCAAGCAGGTAGTTAATATTTTGTTACTCAATGGCATAAGCCAAACTTCCTGGTTGGAAGCTCATCTGCATTCGCCGCTGAAACTGCCTGCAAAAGGCCACGTCAAACCCTGCGACGCGCAAACCTAACGCTCACAGTGCAGCACGTGCAGCTCTCCTGAAAAGAAGCCACGTTTCAGGACTATTAAAGTCAAATCACAAAAGTAAAACATTTGTATGTGAATGCCTCAGCTTCCAGATTGCTAGTAAACACTTTATTCCTATGGGAGAGATCTGCAGCGCTGGCGTCACTTCAAAGCACGCAGCAGAAGGCTCTGCACGCCTGCGAGAAGTGCACGGGACCAAGCACGCTGCTGGCTCCGAGGGCTCCATCCTGATGGGTGCAGCGCAGACCATGCTCTCAAAGCCCTTTTTCTCCTTTTGGCCTTTTTTTTGCTTGACTTCTTTCCCCTTGAACTTTCAGTGGCCATTTTGGGAACTCCAGGTCCAAGGCCATGATATCTGGGACCTCCTGGATCTTTTCTGTTAAGGAGCTGTCAAACCCAGAGGCGTTTCCAAGGAGCCTCCCACTCTTGTAAGCTGTATCCCTGAAAATCTACTCCTGAGAAACTGAGTTGGAAAGGCTACTGTGGGGATAAACCATCTGCAGTATCTTCTGGCAGTGCTTTGGATGATTTCTAAGGTCAGCTATGAAACCCACCTCTCTCCTTGGGGTCTGCAGGGAATCACTGCAAGAAGGAGAGTTAAGATGGCTGATGTGGCCTTTATCCTATTAAATAAAACAAAGCAGCTCAAAAACACGCCGAAAAAGTGCTCAGAGTACAAGTCCAGTCTTGTTCTGAAATCTCAGAAATCTATTTTTCCTGCATTTAATTGACAAAATCTGTAGATCATACAAGGAAGACAGTCCCTGCCAAAAATCAAACATCACTAGTTTTAATAATACAATGGGAATAACCCCTCAGAACATATGTAATTACAGCAATGAGTCATTCTGATGGCATCACATAACCACATTCACTGGGATTTTGACAAGGAAGAGGCCACATAAAATTCGAAACGATTCCATTTCAGCAATGGTCAGGCCAGTTGTGTTCGTGAAGCTGAGGCTGTTTGGCAAACCCGACAGGCTGGGCCTCCCCCCACACACACACACCCCATCCTGTCTGGCACACAGCATGGACTACATCCCACTGGAGCCAATTTAAAAAGGGGGAAAAAAAAGTTAAAAATTGAAACAGGAGGATGCATCAATAGCAAATGAGGGATTAGTTGAGTCAAGTAAAATATCTGACTTGTGTGTTATCAGATACAACGAGCCAAATAACCATGGCTACAGAGATACTGCTAGTCCCAGTAACGTAGTTCTGGTCAGGAAAAACTTGAGAAGGCAGAGCACAGCTGGAAGTATGAGCATATTCCCATTCCAGTGCAATTCCCGTAGGCCAGCAGTTTAATCTCTTCTTGTGATGGGAAATAGAGGATTGTAGCCCACTCCAAGTTGGGCAACAGGGCTCACTGTAACCAAGGCTGGGGAGAGAGCACCAGGACCCCCTGTTAAAGCTTCAACGGGAAAATTCAACAACTCCAAGGCTTTACCAAGTTCTCCACGAGGTAACCTCATGTCTAAAGCTAGCTATTTCTATTCCTCCCCAGAAAGAGGGAGGAATTTTCTGGATGCACTCCAAGCTATCTTGCTAACAATAAAAAGTGTTTTCTTAAGGAAAAGGAAGAAAGAGTGGGGGAGAACAGAGCAAGTATTACTCAACTATTTAGTCTAAAAATTTGAAAATCAAAAGGATCTTCTGACAGATTGATATCAACTCTAATAGAAAACACACTTGTCCTGGGAAAACTCTTCTACATGAGCCTCATGTCTGATAGCTTAAACAATTATCTACAATTTGGAATTAATTTTTTATGCCCACATCAATGTGTATTTTTAAATGCCCAAGGCATAGATAACTCTATTAAGAGAAAAAAAAACAGAAATTGCAGGCTTAAAACCAAAACAGACTGAAGATACACAACCGCCATTTTACAGAGCGTCTCCCGAGTCTTGACTCATTAGGATGTTGTGTACGACAGGGACTATGAGGTACCTAAAATCAAAATGCTGAGAATCATTAAAGGAACAAAATCTCAGCAGCTCTGTTATTGTTCTGGATTTAGAAGAGCATTAGCAGGACTGGAAGGAAGTTTGAACTAGCCGTGAATGCTCTGCCGCTAATGAGGATTTAGAAACGAAGGGCCAGACCTTCGTTTTGGGGAATGATTCCCCAACGTGCTGAGCAGTTTGGCCCCGGCCCAATCTCTGGTATAAATTAACACTGTTTCAGTGGAGCTTCGTTAATTCACCCAAGGTGAGGATCTTTCCAATTCCTGTTAAAAATCTGGCACTCAAATAAACATAGGCTTAGTCTTTAGACATATAATTTGCCTAAATTTCAATTAAGTTTCTTCCCTGTCCGTGCAACTCTCTCTAACGCCTCTAAAAACGCCAGTGTTATTTCTAACTCTAAAGAGCCGCTGCCAGTAACCCAGACAGACCAGCCCTGTGTGCCTATAAACCTCCACCAACGCCGCCGGGCCGCACGGAAGGGTGCTGAGCTTCGCCGGTGCTCCCGCCGGCATCCCCCCGCCAGGCAGCCCGCTCGGTGACCGCATGCGGGTGGAAACGAGCCTTCATGCCAAGCGCCCGAATGATTCCCATTATGTTTCTGCGAACAAACAACATTGCACAAACAATGAGGGCTCCTGTGCCAGCTCCCTCCTTATTGCGGCCTTCTCTTCCTTTGAACCGGCCCGCCGCTCCCCCGCTGCGCAGGGCGGCAGCCCGGGCCGGGATAGCAGAGTTTCACCCTCCGCCCCGAACGGGGCATCGCCCTTCGCCCGCCCCGCAAGCCGCGCTGCGGGGTTGGGGCCCTCCCGAGAAGCCGGGACACATCGTGGCGTGACCCCGGGATGGACAGGCCATGGGACGCCCCAGCCAGCGCGGCAGGGACGGGGAAAACAGAGGGAACCGGCGGAGGGGTAACCCGGGAGGGCCCGGGGCGGCGGGGCCGGGTCAGCCCCACGCGTTGCCATGGCGACAAGGGGCACACGTCGTTGTCGCGGGCGGAAGAATGATTCAGCGGAAACACGTCACGGCGTTGACCTTTGCGCCGGAAGTCTCTCTGTTGCCGTTTCCTGTCCGGTGTGGCGCGTGTGGTGGTGCGACCTCTCGGTTGATCCCGATTCGGCTCCGGTTGTTGACCCGCTCCGCGGGCTCCGCTCAGCAGGATGGTGAAACCACAGTACAAGGGCCGCAGCACCATCAACCCCTCCCGCGCCAGCACCAACCCCGGTACGTGTGGGGGCCTCAGGCCGGGCCGTACCGGGCTCTACCGCGCCGTACCGGGTTGTAGCGCACCGGGCCGTGCCGTACGGCACCGCACCGGGCTCTGCCAGGCCGGACCGTGCCGGACTGGACCGGGCTGTACCGTAACGAGCTGTGCCTAACCGTACCGAGGAGGGCCGCACCATACCGGGCCGTACTGGGCCGTATCGAATCGGTCCCTGTCGTACCGTGCCGTACTGTACCGAGCTGGGCCGTACCGTGATGAATCTGACGCTGTTTTGTCTCCGCAGATCGCGTGGGGGGCGCGGGAGGAAACAACATGAGGGACCGAGCCACCATCCGGCGTCTCAACATGTACCGGCAGAAGGAGCGGAGGTGAGAGCACCGGGTGAGGCAGCGGGACCTGACCTGGCCACACCTCTGTTACTCGTGCCACAGGGCGCTGGTGGCTCCATTCACCCTCCCAGGGTGATTTGCTGAGGGGGCACAGCTCCCTTTGCCTTCCCGGAATGTCGTGGACCCCAAACCCCCAGGGTTCCCCCAGTTCTACCGTTCTCAGAGTGGCTGAAGGGTTTGGCTCCCACTTGGCTCCTTCACTGAGACACCTCGTCTGTCCACCCGCCTGAGGCTGGCTGGCTGTGGAGCAGCCTCCACCTTGTAAACACACGTCTCTGCCACGTTGTAGACGCTGCGGGCGTTTCTGACAGTCCTGGTTCAGATTAGCAGCTTTGTGCTGGTTTGCCAGTTTTCTCTTTGTTTTGAGAGTGGACTGGGGAATACGTATTTTTTTAAAATTACTAAATTTAAGCCAGGTCTGAACTTGGAAATTATCTTACGATGAGTGATCTGCATCAGCTGATGGGTAGAGCAGATTAAAAATTTCCATGTGAGCCCGTGAGAGAAGAAAATGGTGGTTACTAATAAATTGAACACTTTTTGCACACTGATCAGCTGCTCCTGGTTTGACACAAGCAGCTTCATGAAAAGTCTGGTCAAGGTGGAACATGCACTGGCGGACATCACTTCTGTTCCAGGGCTTGGGTTAATTAGCCTTTAGAGGCAGTACCATCTCTGGTACCAATCTCAGGGGCACCTGTTGTGATGAAAGGATCCTCCTGGATTTTGTAGATGTATTTCTGGTCTGGTGAAGAAAAGTGCTGGAGAGGTTTGTGTATTTATGTGTGGTGTTCTTGTTTTCCACTTAGAAACAAATATGGTAAAGTGATAAAGCCTCTACAGTATCAGTCAACGGTGGCACCAGGCACAGTTGCAAGAGTGGAACCAAATATTAAATGGTTTGGTGAGTGTTTTTTTCAACTTTCAGGCTTGGCAAGCTTAAAAACTGATGAATTATTTGTGTTTGGAGGGTGTTTATTTCAGAATTGTCATCTCAGAGCTGTGTGGGACAAACACTGACATGGAAGGGAAGAACCCCCACTGTGGGCTTGCACTTTCCATGTGCTTTAAGTGTTTGCTTTCCCTACGCTCCTGTGTGGTTTTATTTGCTTTGGGTGTTTTCTGGTGTTTGCTGATGTGTTTGTGTGCATAGCTGGTCGAAGCTGAGTGTCCTAGGGATACTTTTAAAGTTCTTTAAATGGTGAGAAAGAAAGGGATTGTCTCAAGTAAAACCCTGTCAGTTTTGCCTCTAGTATTTTTGATTCCAGATGGAATATTAGTATTTTGCTAGAGTTCCTGAGGTCTTTGAAGCAACTGAGATGAGGAGTAGTCAGCTGCTGTACTTATTCTGATATGCAGGAAATACTCGTGTGATCAAGCAGTCGTCCCTCCAGAAATTCCAAGAAGAGATGGAAACAGTCATGAAAGATCCTTACAGAGTGGTCATGAAGCAGAGGAAGCTGCCCATGTCCCTTTTCTACGATCGGATCAAGCCCCATGTGAGTTCTGCTCGTCTGTGTAGAGGAAAGGCTGGCTTATGTGCAGCCAACTTATCTGTGGGTGGTTGTGCTGTCTCTGATCAGCCTAATGAAATGTGGTCAGGAGGCATTGGGAGGGGCAGTGAGAGGCAGTGATTTGGGGAGGGATGTTTTTGAGAGCCTGTCGCTCTGGTTGTAGTATGTGAAGGCAAAGAAACAGCATATTACTTCCCTGTAGTTTGTGAGAAGATCTGTTAAGTTACTAGAAAGTCTCATTTTCTGACAGGAAACTATCCCTAAAACATCCCAGGTTTGAGTGCTGCAGCAGTGTGCCACTTTCTGTCATAATAGCTCTTGTGACAGAGGGACAGTTTCTGAGGATGTTTCACCCTGCACACGAGTCTGAACTCAAACATGCGCTTTTTATCTTGGATCAGACATTCTTGTGCGTGCAGCCCTTGTTTCCAGTACATCAAGTTTTAGTTATTACCAGGTTTCTTCCATGATGTCTGAGCTATCAGTTTGGACTCTTGCTCGCTAATTTTTCACGTGGAAATGTTCCAGGTTTATGTCATAAGAACGTTAGCTAAATTAAGGAGAAAGTTATAAGAAAATAAAAGTGCATTACAAAACCAAATTACTTTTTCAGCGGTGAATTTTATGCCAGTCCAAGAAAAGTTGGCATTCATTACAGGCTTTAAAATCTACAATTTTGATTGTAATTATCCCTGACAAAAACTCAGCGAATTTGGCGAGATTTGTGCACTTGTTAGAGAAATAACAAATGATCAAAGATAGCAGCTGAATTTCTGTCACTGCAGCTTTAATTGTGTTTGACATCATTTATGGGGAAAGAACTGAAGCATAGTTCTTTGGCAAGTGCAGTGTGTTTTGTTGCTTATTAAATATCCACTTATGTTTCTCAGAGATTAAGCTGGAAGACTCAGACATAGTTAGGAAAGTGCCTGTAACCCCTGTCACAGGTTGTGGAGTTGTGTTGGACTAAGGTCTGGTTCACTGTGTGTCACGAGAGATGGAAAAAACAGTGTTTGTGGGGGTTTTTTACCAGCTTGTTTTCCTTAGACCTCCAGAGTTCACATTCTTGACACAGAAACATTTGAAACAACATTTGGCCCCAAATCACAGAGGAAAAGACCAAATCTCTCTGCAAGTGATGTGCAGTCTCTGGTGGAAAATGCTGAAGCTTCATCGGAATCTTATGATAAGGGCAAGGACCGAGATCTGGTGACAGAAGACACTGGTGTCAGGTAAATAGAAAGGTGAAATGATTCATTGTTTACATTTCTAAAAAGCCAGTTTTATTTTTAAAGAAATATCCAGTACATCCATCAATGCTGTTTCTGTATGAGGAGAAAGGAAAGTGAAATTACCTGAATTTGGGGGTTTATGATCCTGGTTTGTCCCTGCATAGTTAACCAAACTGCTGCTTCCTTGGGACCCTTCTGTCTTTATTCATAATTCACTGAGTTGCATCTCAGAACAGCTCCAGACTCACATTTTGTGTTAGGTAGGGGACTGTGCAGTGGGCAGGCAGGTATTATTGAAGGACCACGTGGTTGTAAGATCTCTTAAATGGGTGGATTGAAGGCACAGGGTGGCTGAATCACATCTGTCTGTTACTTGGGGCCTCGCTTCCCATTTCATCCCCTTCTCTAAGAGGCTTTAGAAAAGACAACAGTGTAACCTGTTACTGTGGTTGCTGATGTCTCTGGTGATCCAATTCCAGGGATGAAGCACAAGAGGATATATATAAGAAAGGACAGTCCAAGAGAATCTGGGGTGAGCTCTACAAGGTAAGTGGTAGTTAACATTTGCAGCAGTCCTGTCTGTCTTGTCAGATGCTTCAGCACAGCACTCGAAACCCTGTACAGCAGTAATCAGAAAAGCTCTGTTAGTGTTTATTGCTCTGTTGGGGAAACTTTGATACAATTGAATTAAGACAGTGAATCTCCTGGTGCAGAGCTTGTCATTCCCTTGCCTGCTTTCCTGTCAGCCTAGTCGAATGAACTTGAAACCATATGTCCTTTCTTTGGTATGACAGAAAACACAAGCTGAACAAGGGAGCAGAGATTCCTTTTGAAGTCTCTGGCAGTCTGAGCTTGACTCTCAAGACCGTGACCCCACTGAAACAAGCATCCTTAAAATACATGACCTAGAGATGGACTGGCTGAGTGACTGGTATTGGCTTCTGTGAGGTCCCTGGGGCTTCACCAGCACAACCCAGGCGGGGGCTATTCAGTTGCTTTAGGCTAAAAGCATCTGGCATGTGGATAGGGTGATCTTGGGAAGGCTCTGGCCCTCAGTTCCCTGTGAGTCACCTCATCTGCTAGAGGAGCAAGAGTGAGTTAGGGTTGGAAGAGCAGTCTGTGTGCTTGTGATGACTGCTAGGTGTGAAATCACTTGCCTTTTTGCTCTGAATTTCTGAATGTGGCTTAAAACCCTTGCACTTAGATCTAAATGCGCTGGGAATGATAGAGCAAAACAGATTTCAGTAGGGTGCTGCCAAAAATGTGGGAAATAGCTGTGAAACAAATTCATTTGGCTTGAAGTAAGTCATAAAACGACAGCTCCCTGCTGTAGATGTTTAGTGGATTAACAGCAGGTTCCTACTTGTTGTGTGTTTCATATTGATCCAGAAAACATACTTTATATTCTGATCTTTTATGAAACAGCAGAACTGAATTGCTGCAGAACAGATGGTAAACATTGTTTTTGCCTACTGAAGCAATTAATTGTCCCATTTGGGTGCAGTGTTTTCTTTCCCAAGTGCTACAAGCATCTTCCTGGTGCATAAGAACAGGTAAAAGCTATCCAACTGTCCAGCCTGAATTTGGAGGGGACTTAGGAGAAAGTGGGAGATTGATGGATTGTAGACTGAGCTTCACTAGTCTGCAGGGAGGTAACAGCTGTTGGTGACATATACAGGGTATATATTTTATGTACCTTGAAGTATATTTTTTGTATCAGTGATGAAGTTTAAAGCATGACTAGTTTTCACCTCAGAGGTATAGAAGTCTTGCTTTTGGTGAAATCTTTTTCATTCTCTGGAAATTTTTTTTTTCCTCCCCCAGGTGATAGACTCCTCAGATGTTGTTGTTCAAGTTCTGGATGCCAGGGATCCCCTGGGTACTCGCTCCCCACATGTGGAATCTTACCTGAAAAAGGAGAAACACTGGAAACATCTCATTTTCGTCCTGAACAAGTGTGATCTTGTTCCCACCTGGGCTACTGTAAGCACAGTCCTGCCTGCTACTCCTTGGGCCTCTCCTTTAATCCTGTTCCTGGTCCTGATGTTGTCCTCAGAGTGCATGGTGTAACTGGGTCAGTGGGAACTCTGCTTCCCTGCTATAAAAGTAACAGTTACAATGTGAATCTGTCCAAGTTTGGCCGAGTTGAGCAACATTCACCAGCCACAAATTCTCTACTTCCTCTGTCTGGATTTAACAGTTCAGCTGATGTCTCCAGAGTATGCTAAATGTTAGTGCTTTAAGATCCTGATCCACCACAGCTGGTTTGCTTTATATTGTTAAACTAATTAGTTTTAGCTAGCAGTGAAGGCGTTTTTGGGAAATTGTTTCTTTTATAACAACAATACTCGATGCTTTTAGCTAGTGGGTTGGTGAAATGCTTCAAAGGTTCTTCCATAGCAATTTTCATAGACAGTTGCATTTGTAACCCAAGTGAAGATGCTGTGTATTTCTGCTCATAAGGAGATTGTTTCACCAGCTCTGCAGCACAGGATGCCTGACCAAGCAATGTTTTCCTCTGCAGAAGCGCTGGGTTGCTGTCCTTTCCCAGGAGTATCCAACTCTTGCTTTTCACGCCAGCCTCACTAACCCTTTTGGTAAAGGCGCTTTCATACAGCTCTTGCGGCAGTTTGGAAAGGTACGGAATGGTTTGGGGGTGGGGGGAGGGAGAGCTTAGTGTGGATGCTTTTGTTAAGTGTTTAGGGTTCAGTTGTCCTGTCAGCAAAGGCCTCCATCAGTAATGCTCCTTTCTGTGGAGAGGAAATGGAAGATACTTCTTCAGAAGCATTAGAGTGTTTGTCAGACTGAGGACAGCTGGGTTTGGCCATCAGTCTGTGGCCTAGGCTTCTTGTAGCAGAATATCCCACTGACACTCTGAGCTCTCACTTGAATGTGCAGGAGAAAAGAAGACACTTCATTTCTGTTCATGTCCTCTACCCAGGGATTCTCCTTTCAAGTGTCCTCGGTTGTCCAAGAAAGACGACATCTGTTGTCTTTAGGTTAGATGGGGCTTGAGGAGACAGTATATTTTCTCTCCAGCTGCTCTCTGTATTTGCATGGTCTCTCAACCAAAGTCTTTTCTAAATAAGGTGCTCATAAGAAAATTTAGAGTACCCAGGAATGCAAGGGGTTCATGTCTTCCTCTTGAAGAAGCAAATATTCTCTCCAGAGTTCTGGGATGGCAAGCAGGCTGTACCCTAATAAGCTCCTGATAGAAAAGAGCTGATCTCTATGATCTCCTATTTTGATCTGGTACTTTGGAGTTCCCTTTGACTTCCAATATAGTGAGAACAGTAGCTTCTCGGATGGTCAGAACTGTAGTAGCAATTCTGTCTCTCTCTCTGAGGTGTTAAAAAGGATTTATTTCTCAACAGTTACACTCTGACAAGAAACAGATCAGCGTGGGCTTCATTGGTTATCCAAATGTTGGCAAAAGCTCAGTGATCAACACGTTACGGTCCAAGAAGGTCTGCAACGTGGCTCCTATTGCAGGTGAAACAAAGGTAAGAAGAGAGCCCTACAATAAAGATAAAAATAATTATAGGAGTGCATTGCCAAAGGTGGAATTCATGTAGGATGAGCTCAGTGACATTTTCAAGTCTAGTGCTTGAGCTGCACAGTGTGACGCTGAGTCTGAGGAGCGGCTGGTGGACAGTTGCTGCTTTGAAGCATGGCTACTGGGCATGTTCCCGAGTTCCCAGTCTGATCTGAATGCTCAGCTGCCCTGACACCATGTCTGTGCCTTCCTCAACCAAATTATTTGGGTGTATTTGTGCTGTCAGGCTCTGTTAGTGCTGGTTTTCCAACTCCCAAGAATGTAAACAAGGACAAGTTAACAGAAATCTTCTTTGCTATCTTGTTCCTTTTATTCCTAAATATCACTAAATTTAAGCATCATGGAGGACAAAACCTGCAAATTACCAGAGTCTGTCGCTGTCATAGTTTCACAGGACTGGGACAAGGAGTTTGTCCAGTTTGATGCAGAGCTTAGGGACAGCATCGGGCGATACGGAAGGAACAAGGTGCAGTGCATCTTGGCTGGCTGCTGAAAATGTGTCCATGCAGAGCTCCAGGGGTGACTCCTGTTTGTTAGACATGGGTAGTTAAAAAGCAGAATAGAGCTTTTTTTGACCTGTGGAAGGAGGTGACCCAGGAGAGTCCCAATCTCTTTCAGGTGTGGCAGTACATTACCTTGATGCGGCGGATTTTTCTCATAGACTGCCCGGGTGTAGTGTATCCATCTGGAGACACAGAAACAGACATTGTGCTGAAGGGAGTGGTATGTATTGGCACTAAAAGTCGTCAGTGTGAGTGTGAAGAAATGAATGCATGCTTCCCAAAGGGTTGATACTCTGCCATTCGTTTTTCAGGTTCAAGTTGAGAAGATTAAGAGCCCTGAAGATCATATTAGCGCTGTGCTGGAAAGAGCCAAACCAGAGTACATAAGAAAGACGTATAAAATTGATTCCTGGAACGATACCGAAGACTTCCTTGAGAAACTTGCTTGTAGGACTGGAAAACTGCTGAAGGTGTGACAGCTTTCTGCATTTGCAGGCGGGAGGAGCACGAGGCCTTTCACTAATCATGGGGCATGTGAATATTTCAGTGGTGGCAGGTAATGGAAAGGTGATGTGCCCTGCAAACCTGGACATAAATGGTTACTGGGTTCTTTCAGGGTGGTGAGCCCGACTTGCAAACTGTGAGCAAGATGGTTCTCAATGACTGGCAGAGGGGCAGAATTCCGTTCTTTGTGAAGCCGCCCAACGCAGAAACAGGTCCCCAGGTGAGAACGTGATGCTCCTGCCTCCTCTTCTCACGTATTACTTGTTTTCTGAACTCATTCACTGTTGCTTTCTGAGTGTCTTGTAGCTTGGGCAGTGCACATCTTGGGCTCTGCCCGAGTCTGCTGATTGAGGTGACACTTTGAGTTTGGTGAGGAACAGGTAGCAGCGTTCTTTACAGAAGTGTCTGAGCCGTTTTACAATCATCTGACTTCCTGAAAAGTCAGTAATAGCCTCGTCATTAGCCTGTCATCTTCGGCTCTTTCCAAAGAGATAAAACAGAAATTTCTCTCCATTGTGGGACAGACTCTGTGGATAATATATCCCTTATGCTCTTTCTTGTAGGCTCCTGCATTGGAAGAAGCAATGACATCAAGCCAAGACACTAATGAGGATAAAATCTCTGAGTCTGTAGCATCAAGTGTGGAGCCAACAGAAGAGAGGAATAATACAGATGGTGAAATTAAGCAACTCATGTCACACGTTCGGCAGAACTTTGGGAGGATTAATGTGGCACCTCAGTTCTCAGAAGAAGACTTGGTTCCTGTGGATGTGCCAGGCTTTGATGGAGAAGACAGTGATTTTTCTGGAGAGGATGAGCAGGAAGAGGGGAAGGAAGAAAATGAGCAACAGCAGGATCCGGTGGAGGAGGAATCGCAGCTGGCTGTGCCCGATGCCAGGGAGAGCTCCAAGGCAGCTCTTAAGGCTTTGGATGAGAAGATTGCAAAATACAGAAAATTTCTGGATAAAGCCAAGGCCAAGAGATTCTCAGCCATAAGGTGTCTGAATCTGTTCATTGGCTTAAATATTTCACAAGGGGGAGGGAAGGGTGTGCAAAAGGGTTAATGTGATTGTGCTGTGCTTTCATCCCATTTTTGTCTTGTTTGACTGGTTCCTCTGTTTTGGGCACACAAGTTGCCACAGAGTAGCTAGTTTAGCCATAAACACTCCAACTGGGACTAAGCAGCAGTTGGGTTTTGAAAGATTATTCCAAGAAGTCCTTCTTTCCAGCATAACTAAGTGTTCTCACTTTAGGAGAGCTACCTTGTAAGCTGTGGATTAGAGATCTGTTGGTGATCTGGGTAGCAGTATTGCACGCTTGGAGCTCTCCTTCATGTTGGGATTTCTTGAGCAGGACCACAGCTGATGTCCTCCTGGGTGTGAAGGAAACCTCCAGGTCTCCATCCATGGATAAGAGTGTCCTAGCTCATACAGCAGGCCCAGTTTTAGCAGAGCTCATCCACCAGCTTTGTGAGGTCTAAGATTTCAAGGCCAAGCTTTTGCATTCTGTCCCTTTGTGCAGTGCCCAAGGCCGGTAACTCAGAGACAAGGTTACTGTCATATGTTCTGTGGCTGTAAATGCTGTGGCTTTGCTGCTGATGGGTTACTGGGATCCTCTGGAGGTTAATGGCTTCTCTCAGGTGTTACATTTTGTGTTACAGTGTTCCTTTAATGCTTATTTCATCTTTTGTAGAATCCCCAAGCAGCTCAGTGAAAAAGTGTTTGCAAAGTCCATTCAGAAGTCTGAAGAACCCAAAGAAACTGAAGATGGAGGTAAAACACAATTAGATGTTCTTAATCTACATTTGGAAGCCCTGTAAAGAGGAAGAGGGGGAGTTAGGGAGAGATGCACTCGTTAACTCCTGACTGCAAGTTTACCCCTAAAGCTACTTAAATCTTTCCATAGCTGACTTAAGGGTTGCCAGATTACCTTGCTGTAGCCTTCCTGTACAACACCCATCTGTGTAGTAGGATGTGTCACTCTAGTAGCAAATGAAGGTAAAGTGGGGACAGTTGTATTTCCAGAGGTATGGTGCTACGGACAGATTGCAGTCTGAGCAACTTCCGTTCCCCACACTGTGCTGTTACACAGAAGGGAGTGGAAGGTTTTACCATCTTATAAAAGCACTGAGCTACTTCAGGCAGTAGGTTTTACTGTGGTGACTTCAAGAGTGTGGCTTCAGTTTCCATCGTAAGTTTGATTAAAAGCAAAAGCCATGTGGGAGAACCCTTTTCTGACATGACTCCGAAATTCTTCTGGACTGGTGCAGGGCTGTAAACAGTGGGAGAGTTCTCGTGGTGAGTGATCCTCTGGTGAGGAACATGGGTGGTGTTTTGGTAGAAGCTGTTAAAGTACAACCAAAGGAATGCTTTGCTGAAGTAGATGGGGTGGTGACCCCAGGCAGGGTTCAGCAAGCAGATGGGTGTTTGGGAAGATGCCTGAGTGTGTGCTCTCTGCTTGCAGGCAGCATGGAGAAGAAAAGAAAACGGAAAGCAGAAGAGGAAGATGATGATGACCATTTGGATGAACAGCCTTGCAAGAAACTTACATCTAAAGAAGTAAGTGTGATTTCTGGTAGTAAAACAGATGAGCAGAGTACAGAGCTAGCTTTTTTTATACATAAATTGCCCGTTACCTCTTAAGAGCTTTGAGGCTGGGCACTGATAGGAGGGAGAGGGCACAGGGATGGAACTGTGGTAGGAGGAATGTGAGGGCAGAGGGGCTTGCTGCTGATGAGAGATGTGATATTAGCATGTTCCAGCTGAGCAGGGTCCAGCAGGTACCACGACAAAGTAGTGGTCAGTGTTAGACTGAGTAGTGTGGGGGTCTGAATGCGAGGTGGGAGAATTTGGAGCTGGATGGGTGAGAGTCAGGGCTGTAGCCTGTTTTCAGAGAGCTGCTGCTGTTAGGCAAGTCTAAACAGTTACAGAATAACTTCAGTAGTGAGTGCAATAGTTTGTAGGATTGAAAGTGATTCCCAAGACTTGTGCAGCAAGGTTTTCTTGGAGCTTTGCTGTGCACTGAGGAGAGCCAAGGCCGAGCTGGGTTTATCCATGTTCTTTTGGGTTGGGTTTGTTCACGTCTTCCGTTAAAGGCCACTTAATGTGACTCTGCACGTCAGGTTGCTGCTTGTAAAGATTGAAGTGCCTTTTCCTCTGTCATGTTTTCAGAGCTGGGGTGGGTGGATTCCATAGATGTCCATATTCTCAGACCAGAAATTATTTATTTTACTTAAGGCATGTGGAATGCAAAGTGAACAACATTTGAAAGAATGCAAACAAATGCAGGCTAGGGACACTGTGGACTTGCTGATGTGTTCTGTGTGTATTTGCAGAGGAGACGAGCTGAGAGGCAGCAGCGCTCCAAGAAAGTTGGAGTCCGGTATTATGAAACTCACAACGTGAAAAATAAGAATAAGAACAAGAAAAAAACTGGCTTGGAGGGACAAAGATCAAAGCACAAAAAATACAAACATAAGCAATAACTGCTTATTCTATTAAATTTTACATAAAACAGCTCTAGTATGCAGTGGCTTTTTTAATATAAAACTTGTCGTTCCCATTCAAAGCCTAGCTTGACTGGGCTGCCTTGTTCCCAGGAGTAGCATCTCACTCTTTGTTTCTGCATCATCTGAAAGTTCTTTATGCAACTGGAGATGGTGGTATTTCCACATCACCATCTCGGGCCAGTAAACACGCGCTGGCAAAGCATATCCCGAAGTGTTACTCGGTGCTGGGGGCTTGTTGGGGTGGGTTTTTTTTCCTGGAAGCTGGCTTTATGGAGTTCTTCATGAGACCCCAGCGGGTTCTTTTTCCTGTGTCTGCATACAGCAGAGTGTTAGGTGGGCACCTCAAGTAAAGGTTTCACGTGTTTTTCCGTGGAAGGGTTTCATTAGAAGTGAGCACACAGACAGCCGTGGGTTTGCTCACCCCAGGTCACTGCTAATGCTTCCAACAAGGAGTTTGATGTACAGTTAACACCCACTTGCATGTACTCAGGAGTACCTCCCACCCCCAGCCCAGGATTACCTGTGATTTGCTAATGGATGGGACTTATATTTATTATAGACACTTTGTATATTTTGACAACAACGTTTTCAAAGTAATAATGTTACACAGAGGCATATAAAAATGTTTATTAGTTTATTGCTTTGAAGATCATCTAGCATACGACCAGCAGGCAGGTTCACTGTTCAAGGAGCTGGATGCTTGAGATGGCACTGAAAGGGGGTGTGGTAATTAATGAAACTCTTAAATTTCAAGTATTCAAGAGAAAAGAAAGAAAGACTACAGTTACACTGCCTTCAGTTACCGGTAAGTGATAATTCAAGACCGTTTTATGAAGACAAATCTTTGTTGCTAATTGCAAACTTCTTGCTCTGACAGCTCTTCTGAGCTCTGCCTGGAGGACAACAAAAGATCTACTTATTTGGTGCAATGATGCTTTCAAGTTGGGTCTGAAAAACAAATGAGACAGTAAGTCAAATTAGATTCAACCTAAAAAATCAGCCCCCATTGCTGTAAAGTGATAAATTGTCCTGATATTCAAAGCGAGGGGCTGAGGGATGCTGCAATACTTCAAGAGAAGCAGGCCAGGGCTGTTGTGTTGGTTTGGGTTTTTTTTTCCTTCCCTAACTATTCCATTCCTTACTACATGTTTTATAAATTAGCTTTTCATTCTTGGCATACACACTTGTTGCATTCTGAGAAGAAAAGAGCTGGCCGTGGTTCCATACAATGAGAGACTCGTTTTATAATGTAAAGCACCGAAGAGGAAATTAAATAAAAGCTGTTGAAACAGTGGTCTGAATTCTCTGGTTTCAGGCTGGACTGTGTTAGCTAAATTAAATATTTGGCGCTTTAGCATTTGGAACACAAACTCTGGGACAAAAGTAGCTGGGAACAGGGAGTTTTTCAGTTACTGAGACAACTTGACGCCCAATTAGTAGATTGATTGGAGAGTGACCCTTGCTTAGGGGGCAGTGTGGTGCTGGAAGCTTCCAGGACTCTTAGCTTGCCCTCTCCCTAGAGCTGCCATCAAAATAAACTACAGCAGCAGTATATACACAGCTGTTAAATACTTTTACTTCAAGAGAGAGGCATGGTTTCAGTAGCAACACATACTCAATCTAACAGTTACTCCAGTTTGCACCCTAAAATGCTTCAAGATGGCCTGAAGATGTTAATGGTTTAGAAGGAAGAAAGTGTAGGAATGGTGGAGAGAAGGAAAGCAGCTCAGTGTGAAAGAAAGGCTTTTGGCTGTAGCTGGAAACATGGGATGTTGTTTATGGCACTGTGTGTTCTTTACACAAAAGATTGAGTGTTTTTCTTTTCCAAAGCAAAGTGAGGAGCAGAAGCTCTGTCTTCACCAAAGCAGCATGCAAAAATAATTACTCCTTAAATGGTGCAGTCCCTCTGCATAAGTACACAGTTGGTTTTACTAGATAATATCTGATATTAAATGGTGTGTCTTGTTATCAGGGAGTCACCATTAATGGCCCAGAGCAAAGAAACAACAGAATTTGCTTGTCTAGGTTTACTGCTTTGTAGCTGAGAAAGGGTGCTAACTACTACAGCCTTGCACTCACATTATGCAGAAACAAATTCCTGGGCTGTTGGTCACCTTTGAGCCCTCGGCAGTTGGGGCTCAGCAGCACATGTCTGCTCTGCTCCAGCTGGTTCAGTTCATCATTTTCTGAGCAAATTCTCATCTCTCCCTGGCAAACGTGCACACGACTAGAGGTCAAACTGGCCTGTTTGTATTATCAGGGTACTAGTAATGGCCAAGAGCTGGCTGAGCAAGGAAGTAGTGAATGCAAAGCACCATTTTCTGTTTCATTCAGGATCTAAGGGAAGTGGGATGTGAATTCAAATGCGTTGTCGATGTAACACTTCCAAAACTGTGAGGAGAAAGGTGTTTTTTCTGCCTTTCTAATGACAAACAGATATTTTGCCATTCCCATTTGAAATTGTGTGGTTGGTTGGGGTTTTGTTTTTGTTAGGGAGATGTGTGTGTCGTGTTTTTTACTAACCTTCAGCTGTTGATTTGTTTGCTTCAGGAACTGAATCTCTTCAGTGTGTTTCTTCTCTTCTATTTGTCGCTTCTCATTTTCATGTTTTTCAACAGCTTTGCATTTAGCTCTCTCTTCACTCACTTGTCTTTCCAACTCCCGCTTTTCCTCTTCCAGCTCTGCAATCTTGGCAAAGAGTACAGGTCTCTCAAGTTCTGTTTGTTAATAATCAATTTTCAGTTAAGATGGGACAAAATTGTACATGGTACAGCCTCTAAGAGCGTTCCAGATACAAGAGCAGATAATTTATGAAGTGAAACTAAACTTGAGGCAAACAAGGCAAGTATTTTTATGATCTTTACTGCCATCCAGTGGAAATAGAAATTACTGATTTCATCTAAAAGTTTAGATGTAACATTCTTGTGCAGAAAACTGCTAAGAGGTCAACAGCCCAACTTACTCTTTTTTCCATCTCGGATTTGCCTTGCTCAGCTTGTAGCGCTTTCCGCATGCCAAATGCGACGCTGCTTTCATACAATGTCTGATAAGCTGCAATTGTCATCTGGATTTCATTCCTGACACGCAGCAGCAACAGCCCCCGCTCTGCACAATTAATTGTAGTTTCACGGATCAGCTCATCTTCAAAGAAAGCACACAGTGCTCCGGTTAGAGAACACGAGTCTGGCAGTGCTGGATGCACGCAGGGCTCAGAGCTGCTGCTTCACCCCTTCTCTGCACCACTGAACTGAAACACCATGAACTTACTGGAGAGTTTTATAACACGTTGCATTAAGGTGATAGCATCAAGTGTTAGCACAGAAAAGGGGAGTGGTGGTATAGAAACTACAGCAACGACATAAAGCTGTAACAGCAACACTTAAATGCTTGCAGCGATTTTTTGCAGCTACTGAGGAAACCTCTGGAAACACCTTGAAAACATGCTGAAACCAGCGGCATTTGGAAGATCTGAGACATGAGAGTGTGTAAGAGTTAAACCACTGTAGCAGATAAGTGAACAGTTTGGGTTAAGTACAATTAAGAGAAGTTGAAGCTCCTTCGCATCTCTTAGTGCCCTGGATGTGTAGGCCCACCTTGCCACCCTGCCTTCGAGTGTCAGCTCTGTATAAAACCCCAGCGCTTTGGCCAGCCGTGCAGGGCTGGGGACAGGCAAAGTGCGTTGCTGGACGAACCACCCCTTGCCCTGCCAGCTCTGCCCCTGGGGCTTAGGGCTCTCAGGGGCCGGCCGAGCTCCCGGCACTGACCGAAACACTGTGCGTAGAGTTCCCTGCGTACGGGGCAGATGCCGGTCTCCCGCGCCTGCCGCTGCCGCAGCTTCAGGTCTAGCTGCTCCTGGAGATGTACGACGTCGAGGCGGGTGCTGGGTGCGCTGGACACCTCCTGCACCCACCGCTGGTTCTCCTCCTCCCACTCCCTGCCACAAAAAGCACCGGGCGTCAGGGCCGGGTCCAGTCGGGCGCTGCCAGCCGCGGCTCGTCCCGGCCCCGCTCACCACGGCGGCAGGATGGCGTTGAGGAGCTCCCGCGGCGGCTTCCCGGCCTCGAAGAGAACCGCCGTCTGGGGAGGCGGCGGGACGGGCCCTGTCGGGGCAGGCGTTGCCTTTGGGGTCCCCTTCAGCGGGCGGGCCTGCCGAGAGAGCGTAACGCGGTAAGATCTGGCGGCGCCCAACCGAGCCCCGCCTCGCCCGGCCCCGCTCACCGTGGGATATCGCTTCTCCGAGCGGCGGCTGACGAGGAACGGCGGGTCGTACTTCAGCAGCGAGTCCGGCGGCGGGATCATGGCGGCCGCTGTTTGCGTTGCCGTGACGACGGCGCCGGTAAGGACGCAGAGCGAGCGCGAGCATGCGCAGAAGCTCACGGGGGCGGGAC
>VXBZ01007187.1:293351-319611 GCA_013399135.1 Heliornis fulica
GCAGAGGGGGGATCAAGAAGCAGAGGGTGGGATCAAGAAGCTTTGGCCGCATCCACCAGCGTTTCCTTGCCCCCGGAGCAGCCCCCCCCGTGGGTGGGCAGCACTCTCGCCTCCGTGTGAAGCAACAACTGCAGGCGGAGGAAACCCTCCCCCCAGGCCAACCCGCCGCACATCTTGTGACCGATTGCTCAACCCGAGCTGCATCGACTCCACAGCATTTGTGCAACGGCGGCTCTTCGGGGAAGCTCGGGGCTGCTCGGGGCTGCTGTCACCCTGGGGGCTGGGCTGGGCTGGCAGCTGCCACCCACCGCTGGGGGCAGGGGCTGAGCTTCGCGCTCCTCGGGGCTGCTCAAGGAGAAGCCAAGAGGGAGAGGAAAACTCTGGAGCCTTCGTGCAACTCCCTAAGGGAAAGGTTGGCCCCGAGGAAGGGTGCTGAGGGGAACTGAAAAATGTGTGGCTGGAGGGTGAGCACTGAGGAGGGGGCACTCAGGGGTGGGTGTCTGCCCTCTGCCACCCCCGGTCTCCCTCCTTTGCCTGCTGCCCTTCCCTCAGGCTGGACCCAGACCCTCTCCCACTGTCACACATCGGTATTCACTCTGTCACAGCATTTACCCTGTGGAGTTACACCCCACTCACGTTTCTCTCCTTCCACAAACTGGACCCCCAAACCACCCCGAAACACCCCGAGGAGCTGCTGCTGCGCTCGGGACACTTCATCCTCTCTGCAGGGAGAGAAACAGCCCCAGACTTGGGTGAAAGGGGCAGTTTGATGCTCAGGCTGACTCCTTGTAGGGTGGCCTGTCCCGGATGGGTGGCACTGCCACAGCCCCCACGTGACACGGGTGCGCTTCCATCACACAGCGGCCCCTTTCCCACGACCCGGCCGGGAGCCTCCAGTCACATTCCTGCCTCTGGAAACGCCTTAACTGGCCACATCCTGGAAATCCCCCCTGGGTGGGAACCAGATGGGTTCACACGGGAGTTCAGCCAGCAAGGAGGACACCGGGCAGCTGGGCAGGGGAGGGGTGAGCGAGCCCCAGTGCAGGCAGGGGTCCTGCAGACCCCCTCCAGTCCGCACTGGGCTGGGAACGGGGCTGTGTCTGCTGCCCAGGGCTGTCACTGCTCTGCCCAGGGGAAGGAGGAGCAGAGCCCGGCAGCCTCTGCCACAGCACAGCTCCCCCTCTGCTCCTTCCCTCTCTTGAGGGGCGATCTGAAGGAGAAGCCTCACGCTGCCCCCAGCAGCGACTGCTCTGCCCTGCCCGTCCTTCTGCTGGGCTCTCCCACGGTGTGGAGAATGCAGCCATATGTCGAGTACCTTCATCTATTTCTAGCACAGCAGGGAAGGCAAAGAGGAGACTGTTCTGTACCCCTAAACATGCTGGCAGACTCCCTCCTTCCTCTTTGCCAGAGCATACACCCCCACACCACCTCTGCATCAGAAGCTTTTCCTCCCCCACCTTTCCTGGTTCCCTTTCACGGGCTCATGACTTGAGAAGGTGCAGTGATGCCCTGCTGAGGGTGAGAAGGACCCGACTGGTGCTGGAGGACAGTGTGCTGGCTTTGCAAGGGCAGAGCCAGCGGTGGATGGGCTCTCCAGGCCTGTGCTGCAGAGCTTGAGGCCGTTCCACCAGCGTCTGATGGCCCCGGTGTCCACTGGAAGCTGTCAGCAACTCTCCTCCCTCGTGGCTGTGCCTCAACTTTTCAGGAGTCTTTTGCACCCTTCTCCAGCTCAGCCTGGGAGCTTCCCCTTTCAAGGGGGCCCAGCAGTGACTCCTCACCCCGTCAGGGTAGGAAGATCTGCTTGGAGAGGAGTCAGCCTCCTGCTGGGTCAGCGTGAGGCCTTGCCAGCTGCACAGGGCAGAGCCTGGGGGCAGGACAACCCCTCTGAAGCACAGGAAGCTTCCAGCAGGCTGTGACCTCCTTAGCTCAGTAAAGCAAGAGCAGGTAACCTATTTCAGAAGGGTGAGAGACCCAAGGCATGCACACAGCCACCACCACAGGTCCTCCCCCCCATGCACCGAGGAAGTGGTGAGCCACAGGACCTGTCCTGAAAATCCCACGGCAGCAGCACGGCGAGAGCAGCTCCTCCAGCCTCGAGTGGAAACTGCACAGGGAGGGGGGTGGGGGAGGAAAGCCCGCAGCAGTGACATTCCTGAGCAGCAGTCCCCACACAGAGCAGCACTTACCTTCCAACAGGGGATGCTCCAGGTGCTCGCACACAGACGCCTTGGGAGAGGGAGTGAGTCCGCAGGAGCAGCAGCTGGATGTCCACAGGGCTTTCCAGGGATGTGGTGGCACACACAGAGGATTGTGGGAATAATTTTGGCTAGATCTGTGTTGGGGATTGACACCCCCACCCCTCCCCAGCTGCTCTGTGCACTGCCAGGACTGTGGCTGCAGTACAGGGGTCAATGCCACAGCCAGAGCCAGGCACCACCAGCTTCTCCCTTCCCGGTTACGGTGTCAAACCCCTGCAGCTCTGCACCCAGCCCTCAGCTCCCCCAGCCCAGCCCTGATGAAATAAACACCCCCCAGCTGCACACCCTGCAGCACTCCAGTCACCCACCAGGCTATCCAGCCCTAAAGCCCTGCAGTGCTTTTCAGCTACAGTTGAAGAGTCTCGACCTGGTTAAAGGGTCTGATCAAACCTGTGACACTTCATGGCCCCCTCCCCCGGCCATCACACTCAGAGCCCTGGGAACACTTCAGGGGACACCCTCGGGAGGGATCCTCTCCCACAGCCAACACGACTCTGCAGACTGGGTGTCCAAGAGCACCCATTGATTGAGCAGAAAGAGCCATTGCTCTGTGTAAAGAGCAGCCATTTGATTAAGACAATAAAGTCATTTAGCAGCCAGATAAGGACAGGACAGCAGGTGGGAGGGGAGGGCTCCCACACAGCAACTCTTGTGTTGATATTCCTACTGCATTTCCTTCCCAGTTCATAGAGCAAAGTCTCAGCACATGACACCTACCATATTATCATGCTCCACATCTGGTGCAGATGTGGCACATCACTGGTGAAGTGTGCAGTTATTCCCAGACCATACCATGGGGCTGGCTGTTAAAAACTGGAAGTGCTCGTGCTGTCGGCCCCAGGATCATCAGGAGCACACACTGCTCACCCCCAGCCCTCACCACCATCAAGGTCTCATGCCATGCTGCCTCCTGGCTGCCCAGCTGCCAGCGTGCCCCAGTGAGCCTTGCTGGCTCATGGTCATCCCCCTGTCCCCCAGGTCCCTCTCACCTGCACTGCTCTCCAACAGGCCAGTCCCCAACCTATACCAGTCCCTGGGGTTGTTCCTCTCCTGATGCAACACCCTACACTTGCCCTTATTAAATTTCATTAAATTTCTCCCTGCCCATCAAAGGGAGAAAGGACAACTCCTCCCACCTTCCTGGAAAGCCAAAGCCTTGAACCAGCTACCAAAAAGCCAGCAAAGACCAAATCATTCAACTCAGCAGATTTTTATTTATATAACATAAGTTCTTTCTTCGCCATGGCTTCCACATGGCTGCCTCTGATCAGGACATAACTATATACTGCATATTGATACAGAAAGTTCAGCAGAATGTCAGCTTGTTGAGTATAAAATGTTAATCTTCTGATTGCAAGAAAAGCAGCATATATCAGCAATCCACCAGAAAAAACACACCACACCAGGTAACACAACGGCCGAGTTGAGACTAGTACTAATTAAAACCAGCAGCAAGCAGCAGGTTGCTGGGCAGTAACATTAAAAACCATTTCTCCTGTCATTTACAAATATGCAAAGTATCAGGTTACTTAAAATTAAGAAGCATTTTGCTTACTAACATGAAACATTACTAATCTGCAATGTCTCATAATTCACCAGGTATACAGGTTTCTGTGTCCCTGTGGTTTCTACGGCACATGGTGCCAGTCGGGCAGGTCACGCCTCGGACAGTCAGAGGGAAGAACAGTAAGAGACAAAACCCTTCCTGAAGAGGGTGCTCGGGAACAGCTGTATTCCACTCTCACCTTCACAATTTGTCACTCTAGGACCTCGGTTTAACCACAAGAGGGACATTAACAAACAAACAAACAAACATTAGAAAACCACAGATACAATGTGTATCAACAAATCAACTGCTTCTGGCCTGCAAGTGCAAGAAACATCTTTGCATCCTAAGCACAATGAAATTCCAGGACCAGAACCAATTACTACAGCAATTGGTTTTGCATATTTAAAATCTGTTACAGTATCTACAGTAAAAAACATCTTACAGAGTGAGAGGGAACAAGAGGGGAACAGTCTTGCCAAGTAAGTCTCATTCTGCCTTTTTGGATGCCGCTATAGTCTGACCAAGCTGAAGTGGACAGGAAAGTGTTAGTCTGGAAGATGAAGCCACAGCTTTACAGAGGAAAACATTAAGGAATCCTCAGGACAGGACCAGCAGCAGTCCAGCTGTTTAACTGAACACCCAAAGCTATTGCTGTCTGAAGACAAAAGGCACAGCATCATACACCCCGCTGGCAGTGCTGTGCGGGGACAGCCTCAGGTGGGCAGCCAAGGGCAGTGCTTTGGAGCAGCTCCTCCACCCGCTGCTCCGGGGCGGTGTCAGCACCCCCCTGCCCTGAGAAAGGATTGCAAGCCTGGCTCCTCTGATTTCTGGGAGCTGAGCAGCCTGCTAAGCACTTGTGGCACGTGTTGGAAAACTACCTCGTCCCAGGAAAGCATCATTAAAGAAGTGCACCAAGAAAACCAAACTGAAGTCAGTGAAACCTACCTACACACTAGATTTGAAATTCAATGTTTTCCACAGATCTGCATGGCAGGGTTTAGTCAAGAGGCTTAAGGAGGAGCTAAGAACAGCCCTGACAACGTATTTCAGTCTTTGCCAGTCTCACACCACTGCAAAGGTACCCCCTTACCTTCCACCAGCCCCCAGAGTCCCGTCTCTCCCTGAGCCTGATAATGCACTAAGCCATCTCCAAACTGAAGCGGAGGAATAAGGTCACATGCAGGAATTTAGGGTGTGCCAGACTCCCCATACCACCCCAAAGGAGAAGTCCTACTCTGCAGCTGCAGCCTCTTCAACCTTCCCTCGGAAGGTGGGACCCTAAGGCTGCCTCTCCAGAGGGCACACAGTCCCACCTAGAGCAGAACTCCAGTGAACATACCACATCCAGCATCCAGCCTCCAACTGGAGCCTGGCACTCCCAAGGAACAAGGAGCCCTCTGAAGGTGTCAGTGGCAGGTACAGAGTGCAAACACCGTCCCTCCAGCCTTCCACGTGCCTGGCTGCCCTGGCCCCTGCCTCACATGCCCGGGTTCTGAGACTTGTAGGTGAGGATCTCTGCAGCCAGCCTCTGGGGATCCAGGAGTCGAGGGAAACGGCTCATCACAGCATCAACCAAATGGGGGTGGAATATGCCACAGAGCTTGACATGCACATTGGCCCTCTCCTCTGCAAACTGGTCAGAGACCGCCCACTGGCAGGACTCCCCATAGGCCGGCCCCGGGGCTCTCTGCAGCGAGCGAGGATCTCTCACACTGGTAGATCTCACTGGAGGAGGTGGCAGCTGGTATGGCTCAGACCAGTACTCACAGGAGGGGGGTGGAGGGGCGTTATACTCGTTGGGCAGACTGTACTGCCCGGCGCTGGCCGTGTGTATGGCTACTCCGTAGCCTGAGAAGGAGTGGGGCGCTATCTCAGCGCCATGCTGCATGAAGCTAGCACCAGAGGAAGATGTCTTGTGGGAATTATGCTTGTAAGAGACCAGACCATTCTGCTCCAAGCTGGGGGAGTGTGGGTAGACGGGTCTCTGCCTACCGCAGGTGCAAACTGCCACCTGATCTGTGTGGGAATGGTCACAGTGACTGGTAGATCTGTAAGGCCACATGTCAGAGAGCTGGTTCTCCAGAGAACCAATGCCTGAGTCGAGATGCTCCTGAGAGACATAAGACAGAGAGTCCATATGAAGCTGCTGGTACCTGTCAGAGGACCTGTGGCTCCCACTGTTAGGAGGAACACTGCCTGACACACAGCCTTTGACCTGAAGTGGAACATCACTAGGCTTTGCTTTGTGGGCCAAGCTTTTCCTCTCCACAGAGACCTTCTGCAGAGAGCTTTTATCACTCTCTGTGGGCATAGAGCACATGAGCTCTACCTGGGAACCTCTTCTGCCTTTTTTCTCCTCCTTGGCACCAGTACTTCTAGTAGGAGACAACCTTGCATTGGCTCGGAGTTCATCAGCTAACGAGCGCTGCGGCTGATTGATCCTTTCAGGGTGGTAAAACTTACACTTAATTCCATAAGTGCATTTCTTCCCTGCAAGGAAAGGCAGAGCATGGAGTGACCAGCTGAATTTTACCAAATGTGTGAGTTACACCTGCACAGACCCCTCAGTCTTCAGGATCTGAAGGCAGGTCTTACCGTAAGGGCACTGCTGTTTCTTGTGTTCTGGCACCACAGGTTTCTTCCTCAGGAAGTTATCCAGGCTGGGGCCGTGGCGCCCTAAGGGGTCATCTGGAGGCATAAACCTAAAGAAAAAACAAGCATCAGAAGCAGTTCACTTTCTTGGGTCATTGTTTCATTTCTCTGAGAAACCTCCCATTTCCTTGAAGGTTAAAAGCCATCCGAGCCCGAGCAAGCTCTTATTTCACTGCAGTGACAACATCACTTCAGACGCAGCTCTGCTGCTGACCAGGATCAGTACTTGCTGTTGGGTCTACTAATGACTGTCCTGTGAAGAAATCAAGTCCTGGAGCTCTCCTAGGAACTCTACCACACAGCTCCAAACCACAAGCAGCTATTAAGGTGACTCCAACTCCTCACGCCCTTGTTCCTCACCACAGTCGGTCAGTTCCTCCTTCCCTTCCTTCTACCAAAGTGTATCTCGACGGGGTATTTTTCCCATTCTACACCCACGTTTCCTCTCCTCACACATCACTTGCCACTGCTTCACGAGAACAAGACAACGTGCTCACACGACCTTGTTTAAAAGGGAGGAACAGGAACATACTTGTCATTGACAAAGGAATACATCAGCAGACGCTCCTCGATGAACTTCTTCCACTCGGGACGCTCGTTCTGCAGGTCCCGGTACGTGTCGTTGGAGACCACGACGCCGTCGGACTCGTGCGCCAGCTTCACGATGAAGCGGTCGTCGTAGCACACCACCCGCTTGCCTCCAACCCGCCTGGAAGGAGTGAAGACCAGAATTTTCTTCTTTTCAAGGTCACGGAGAATGTACTGGTCTAGAACAAACACAACTGTGAACACCTTCACCCAGCCCAAGGGTCTTCCCACAGATAAAGTAACATCCCATCAGTTGTACAATCTAACTCTAACATCTCTCCATGACCCAGCCTGTGTTCTCATCTCGTCTCTTAGACCATCTGTCACACTGTCAGGGTGGATTCCCAGCCCTGATGCCTGCAGGACACCTGACAACACTCAGAGCACAGAGGCTGTTGTAATACCGCCTGTCCCGTGCACATAACCCTCTGCAAGTGGAGCATGATTTGCATTTCAGACTGGCAGCTCTTGTAGTGCCATTCTCCACACCTACATTTCTGAGGAGACACTTAGTGATCTCAGCTGTGAGCAGGTTCAGAACAAACTCCCCTCGATTTGAGCAATTCTGACTAACTTCCCATCAAGCTTTAACTTTTAGCCTTCTGTACAGGGTCACTTGTTACAGTCAAATACAGATAGCATGGAGATGTGTGCCTGAAGGAGGAAGAAAACAACCTGAGTAATAAAAGACAAGACCTTAGGAAGAGCAGTGCACTGCAATCTTTGTTCTCCAAATTATTTCTGCTGATCCAGGCAAGAACTTGCTTAGGGGAGAAGTTACTGACTAATTCTCACTTGTCAGCTCAACTCCTACTGCTCAGATCTTCCATTCATAATTACTAACTATCCAGAACTTTGCAAGCTCATTAAGTGACAAAGCAGTAAGCTTGAAAAGCTACTTTTGGTTTTCCTCTTTCCACACCTGTTATAAGTACGTCTGGTCGTGGCTGCTCCTTCCTCCAAGAGGGCACAAAGACTGTGATATCCTTGTGCCCCCTGTCCCAAAACCACTGGACAGCCAGAAGGATGCCTCTGCAGGAGAACACTTCTTTATTCCCATGGCTGTAAAACAGAAAATGTCAATATTCAGGTTATGGACACACTAATCAAATGATCCAGCAATGCAGACAGGCTGTAGCTAAGAAGGGTTAGAGCAGCACAAGCAGTATTTGCTCCTCATATCGTGTGAGCAGGAACACTAAGTTCAGCACAGACTTACTACTGCTTTTAGCACCACCAGTAAATACCCAAATCATCAGTGGGAGGGAAAAAAACAGCCATAGCTGTTGCAGCTGCTCTGAAATAGCTTTTGCTTCACCTCTGGACTCTACATCTTTATTTTTAGCCCTGAGTACAATGTGATCTTGAACACCCTTTGTCCCATTCTGACAGCACAAACTGCACCCTCACTCGGTGTATTCCTTGTAAAGGTGTGGAAAAGATGACATGTCAGGCACTCGAGGACTTTAGCACTGGGGAGAGACACTTCATTATATTCTGGCCCAAAGAGTCAATTACAAACCCACTATTTGCACAAAGCAGCAACTTCTCCTGTTAATAGGATCAGTGCTGAAGGTCTTAACAGCACTTGGCAGCTTGAGAACAAAGTTTGACAGAGGCACCAGAAGCCACATACCAGTGCAAAAAAGCTGCTGTTTAATTTTTCATTAGGTCAGACCACTAAGTGTCCAGAACTCCTAAAAGGAAACTACCACTCCTGTTTTACGAGTGCCAGTATTTACAGTGTAATCAGCTCTTCTGTTGATAATGGTCCTGGCAAGCTTTCAACAATTCTGTATTACAGCCCAATTTGTCATTCTGGGAATCTAACAGCCTGCATTTCAGGATGACACTCTGGTAAGAAGTACTATACTGCAGATAACTGGTCTCATAACTCAGTAATACTTTCACCACATGAGCACTACTCCACCTGCCCCGTGTCTTACTCTCTCCGTCTACACCTGAATGACATTTCCACTCCTACCACTCCTTAGCACAATAAGGAGCCCCTCCATGAAGTAGTTACTAGTCAGAAGAGCTTACAGCCCAGCAGAGACATTGCTAAGAAGCATTATTACTACAGCACAGCCACCAGAAAGAAACTATTTCTCCTCCTGTCCTCACTCAGCTGTTAAAATCAAAGAGTGGACCAAAATCCAAAATAATCATTCTATATGAACTATATATTTAACATCAAGTCTAGCACCTAAAGAGCTACCTAAAACATCTTCATTATGAGCCCAAACACACAGAAGGATGCATGAACTATCAAAGATTCTCTAGAAGCCTTCTGTGATGTCATATTGGCTCTGCTATAGACAGAAAGAGGTTGCTGTCATCTTTTAGAGAAAAGCAGAGATTTAAAAGAATTTTTTTTTTAGTCCCTGCTACCAATTCTCAAATCTACAGAAAGAAGCTAATTGGGCTGATCTGATTTGGCAGCAGCCAAGAAAAAATTCCCTTAGAAGGAAGTAAAAGCTAATTTCCACTATGATTTGCATATGTTTGTCAAAAGCTGTTCAGGGAGGCCGCTGTACACACTGCAAATGAATCAGCAGGGAACATCACACCATCAATACAGGAAGTTTCAGAATGGAATTCCCCTTCTAGCACATTGCTTAAAAAAGCCAGACTGCTTTTCTCATGTCAAACTTTGTCCTATCAGCAGCATTACGGCTGCCTGGCCTGCCCCGAGTCACATTTGCTGGGATCTTTCCTGTATTTTTGGGTAACTTTCACGGACAAGACACTGAACATTCAAATAGAACACAACCAACTCCACTGTCCAAGTCCAAGCACTTATCTAAGGTAAACTTCACTGCAGGAGTCACACTTATCAGCCCAGGTCTCACAACAGGCCCTTTTCCTCAAGTGACTGCACGGCTGCTGGAACACTGCAGCAGCAGCACTGTGCTCTCCCACAGGCACCCCAGTTACACCCTTAGCTCTCCAGCCCTGCTCGACTGCCATCAGAATTCCTGCTCTGCCCTGGGACTGGCAGGCTCTGCTGGGTCACACAGCTGTGCACCCTGTCTTTTCTCTGTCCTGTTCTCAGAACTGTCACCCATGGCTTAGAGAAAGCCACGCCTGCGAACGCACCTCCACTCAGCACTTTCCCCTCAGATAAAGGCTACAGTCACGCAGGCAGCAGCTCCGTGCGCACACTCCCGGTTGGTTTTGTTTTAAAGGTCTGTGTACATAAACATCATAAGACTTAAGCTAAAACACAGTGGAGGAGGCTTGCCTTTGAACAGCAACAACAAAGCTGAATTCAGAAACCTGGTGCATTACATTAGCAGCCCAAGACATCCTGTGTGGAGGCTGGGGCAGGCAGGACTTGCCATCATGGGGAACACAAGCTATGGTGAAGGTAGGGACACGAAGCCAATAAATATCCAGCCCAGAGATTCTGGGTGCTTCATAGATATTCATGCTCCTGCACTCCCAGGTTACTGCCCCAAGGCCAGGCTCCAGCTACAGGACCTGGGCTATCAGCACCAGAACACCCGTGATGCCAAGGGCGAGGCATTGGTGACACCATGTACCAGAGTGTCCCTTTGGCATCCCATCCTTTCTCTACATCATATGGAAATGTAATCAAAATACAAGTCACGATTTGAAGACAGGTCTCCAATGCAGGAGACATCTCCCTATTACAAACCATTCTCTAATTAAACCTGTAATTATTTATTGAGCAACTTCCTGCTACAGAAACTTACATAAAGCCATTAGGTAAGAGTAAAATGTATCTTCAGTAATCTGCCTCATAAACTAGGAAAAAAAAAAAAAGAGGGAAATGGCAATATCTCCCAGGAAGTGGACCCGCTCTCGTCAGAACCCTGTGACCCCTGGTTGTGGGCTGGCAGAGACCACGGGAGGGAGAGGCCGTCAGAGGCAGACGGCACCGGTACATGTGATGCTCATCCCCACAAGAGCCGTGCACACGGGTGAGGTGCCTTGGAAAATATTACCAGGACATCCAGCGGTAGCTGTTCACAGCGAGAAACTCCCCGGGTTTTCAGACTCTCCGTGCCTGTACACCTCACAGCCAGAGCCCTCGCCCAGCAGCAAGCACTGGCAGCCCCGCGGCGACCACCGCACCCTCCCACCCAAACCCACCTCATGGCCACGTTGCTGCCATCGATAACGATGGGCTTCAGGTTGTCGCTCTCCGCCTCCTCCGGGGCAGGTACAGGTGCTGGGGGCTTGTTGGCGACCCCTCCCCGAGGGACCAGCGGGGCCTCCTTGGCCTCCGGCGGGGCCTCGGCGCTGTCCCGCTCCGCCGGGCCGTGCTTCACCAGCTCCCCCAGCACGGTGTTGGTGTCGGCGTGGAGGCCGTGCTTCTGCAGCACGCCGTAGATCTCCTCCGAGGAGTAGCCCAGCTTGCGGAAGAAGTCAACCTTCAACTGCATCTCGGCACCGCCGCAGGGCTCCCGCCCGGGGCTCCCCGCCTCCTCGGGCGGCTCCGCGCCGGGCAGGCCGCCGGGGCCGAGGCAGCGGCTCTCGCACGGGTCTCTGGAGTTCATCCTCTCTCCGAGCCGGGACGCCCCAGGCCTGGCGGCCGGCAGCGCCTCAGGCCAGGCCGGAGCGGAGCAGACGCTGCCCACGATCATGGCTTCCCGCGGGGGACTCCCGGCCGCCGCTCCCACGCCGGACCTGCGGGCCAAGACGGGCGTTAGCGGCTGCCCCCGGTCCCGTCCCCTCCCCCACGCTCCGCTCCCGGCCTCCACGGGGCCTCACCGGGGCCCCCCACCCCAAAACCACCGCTCCGTACCCGCCCTTACCGGCCTGGCGCCGACGGGCCGCCACTGCGTCTCCATGGGGCCAGAGCGGCCCGGGCGAGGCCGCCGCTTTATACCGGGGCAGCCCCGCGCCAACGCATAAGGGCAGAGCGGGCGAGGGCGGAGCGGCTGCTGCTTCCTGGTCCGCCCCGCCCGGCCGCTGCCCTGGCTGGGGAAGGCGGCCCCAAGGCCCCGGCCTCACGGGGCGGCCTGCGCTCGGGCCTACCCACCTGCAGGGGAACCGAACCGGGACCTGGGCGCCGCCCTCGGATCCCCTCCGGTGCCTCTTCGGGGAGTAACCCCGGTAGATGTAGAAACAGGCCCCCGCTGCGAGCACCTGGCGTTTATGCAAATGGTGTTGCAATACGGGCAGATTTGCCCCGACAAGCGTTGCTCGTTAGGGAAATGCGCCCCGCGCTTCCTGCTCTCCCCTGGGGACAGCCCCTGCTCCCCGCCGGGGCAGCGGCCTTCGGCCTGGCCCGTGTGGAGCCCGGCCCGGGTGAGGCCCCGTCTGCAAAGGCAGGTGGAGGGGTCTGTGTGGTAGAGGAGTTGGTTCCTCAGAGGGTTTTCCAGCTTGTCTTTGGCTGCTGTGACTCTGAAGTTATAAACATTAAAACATCAAGGCTCCAGTCCTGGCCCTTTATTTTGCTTCCCTCCCATCAGAGGGATGGAGCAAATGGACATGAGCCTCTGCGTGCTAAAACATGCTCTGTGCTTCATGGGTGCCTCCTGACCCGCATAGGGTGTGAGGTGGCATCTCCCTGCTCCCCTCACTATGCTGAAGACCAGGCTTTGGCCTAGGGGCGGGCAGGAAAATGTCGCTCCATCCCCAGCTCGTGGCTGGAAAGCAGAGGGGACCCACAAGCTGAAATAGGAACGGGAGTGAAACAGGGCAGGTGGGTTTCATCACAGAATCACAAGGTTGGAAAAGACTATTGAGATCAAGTCCAACTGTCCCTGTCCTCTTAAACCATCTCCCTGAGCACCTCATCTCCCCATCTGTTAAATACACCCAGGGGTGGGGACTCCACCCCCTCCCTGGGCAACCTGTCCCACACCCCCACAGCTCTTTGTGGGGACAGACCTGCCATCCCCGAAGAGTCTTTAAGCCAAGCCTAAGGTGCTGGCAGCCTCAGGCAGAAGGAATGTGTGCATGCAAAGCCATGAATCAGGCACATTGCCAAAGGTGCTCTGTGCAGTTTCACACAGTGCATGAGCTGCACTTCCAGCACCCAGTGCTTGGCTGCAGCACACGGTGACTGAAGTCACCTGATGGACACGGCAGAGCATGGCCAGGTGTGCTCCCAGTGTCTCCTGCCATGGTGACCCCTCCGGCACCAGTGGTGACAGCCCAAGGGTGCCCACACAGGCCCCGCACCAGGCACGCAGTGTGCAGGAGGCTGGAGTCTGTGACACACGTCTCTTGCACCACTTTGATCCCAATGTGATGTGAGTGGCTGTGATTCAGCCGCTGGAGGCTTATCAACCCGGGCTTTGGAGGAGATAAGAGCCGACAGGAAGCATCTGTCAACCACCAGTACCTGTCCCCTGTCTGCTCACCAAAGCTGTCCTGACAGACTGTGCCTAACTGCAGGAATTGAACTAACATTTCACAACGTGGAAAAATTCTACATCTCTGACTTCTGATTAATCATTCCCAAACAATTTAATGAAGGTAGTTGCAAATTTGCTTCCCCGAGGCCATGTACCAGAGCCTGACTTAGGAGCAAGGGAACTCTCCCAGTTACAGGAATACATTTGCATTCATCTTCCTTGTGGTTACCCTGAAACAATCATTTTTTCTTGTCTCTGGCCCTGTCTGAAACCACACTGTGTACTCAACAGTAACACACACACAGAGGCTAGATTCAGATCAGAGATAGTATCCTTAGTCAGTACTTAAGTAGGTGCTTTCCCAACTCTTCTTTCCCTTGGAATCTACTCCAGTCAGCATGAATCCACCATTGTTTGTGTGATCCTGCTTCCAGGCTAAAGCCTATTGCATCAAAAAGTACAGCCACAGATGTGCTTTTTATAGGAAATACCCCAGTAGGAGCTACAAAGCTGGATCTTCTCATCTATGCAGAGCAGTGACAGCGACTGCGCGCAGCCTGTTCCGATTTGGTAAAAAGAGGAGCCAGGATAGAGAGAGGGTCTGTGGACTTCACCCTAAAAGTCAGAAGAGGTCGTATGCTGGCCACACCCCAAAACTCTCACTGGTTACTTTGGATCTTTCTTCTTTCTGGCATTTGCAAACCGCTTTGAAGAGCGTGTGCTTTGCTTGTTCGGCATCGCGAAGGGTGTTGTGGAGGCTGCAGCTTCGGAGGGTGTGAAGGTTTCCAGAGCGAAGCCTCTGCCAGGATCACTGATCTTCACTAGGTGTACAAGGCAGGAGAGCTCATTTCTTCCCAGAGGCGTATGAAGGGTCCCTGACACTGGGAGAGGGGGTGGAAGAGCAGAGCTGTCCCACTGGGCTGCCTCAGCCTGCTGCTGAGAAAGGCTCTTGGCAAGAAACTGGCTTTCACTTAATTGGTGTGATTTGAGTGTATTGACCTCCACAGCACAGGGGAGGAGGTACTGTGGTTGAATTCCTTGTGCAAGCAAGCCTGGAGTGTCCTCAGGGACAGTCACGCCTCTGCTCCGCTGTCGGACGGACTTCACGCCATGCAGCCTTGCCCGTGGATTCCAGGAACCGACCAGTCCTCTTACCCCAAACACTCCCGTGGGTCTCAGCCCCCTCTGCTCACCCAGGGGTGTTGTATCCAGCAGGACCTCAGTAAAGCCACTGCCTGGGGAACAGTACCCTGTGGGAAGCCACCACTGAGTTTGGAGCAGCGAGTTGTCCTGGAGCCGGGAATGCCGGAGGAGCTGCAGACAGAGAATCAGGCTGCAGGGAGCTGTATTCAGAGGAGACTAAAGAGCACCAAATCTGCCAGAGGCATGGGAATAACCATTTAATGAGGTTCAGAAGGGGTCCTGAGCCCCTCCTTGGAGCTGTGCAGATTTGCTTTCCAACTTGCATGCTCTGCTTCCACATCCAGACACCCACAAACACCCCTTTGCTGTGGGAAAGGTGCCTGGCACAGCTGGGACCGTGTGTGTGGGGGTGTGTCAGAGGTCAGCCCCTCATCTGACTTTCTTTCTGCTGAGCTGGTGGGGTACCAGGGGACACAGTCCTGGTCCCTGGGCTGAGGCTTCCACAGAGGGTTTTTTTGGGAGGCTCTGCTGTGGCTGAGCAGGAGCCAGCACCGCACCAGTGCCTGAGTGGCTGCACTGTCCCCTTTCTGCCGTGGGACGAGCACTGCTGGGCTGCCGAGCCGGGCTTGTGCCTTTGTCCCACTGCAAGATAGCTGTGCCCACAGGAAAGAGGTGGAAATCCCCTCTGCCCCACACTGTGCATGGGACCTTTCATGAGGAGGAACTTGTGAGAGCGAGGGGAGTGGCAGCGGGCAGGCAAGGCCAGACGCGAGACCACAGGATGAGCCCAACCATGCCAGGCTGGGTACTGAGGGCAGCCAGTACCGTGCAACCTCAGAAACCATGAGGGGTTTTCTCCCTGAGTTGGGCCATCTAGGAAGCAAAAAAGGAACAAAAGCATCCAGAGGCCATGGTGACAGCGAGGTAGCCCATTACAGTAGGAGCCCTGTCCCTGGCGTGGGCTCAGTCCCTGCAGTCCATCTCCTTCCAGGTGTCTGCTGACTCAATGTAAGCTTTCCCCCAGCCCGTTCTTCATTCATGAACAAGCCTTGTCAAATCCTGACATCACGTTTTTCTGGGGGTTTTTCTAGGGAATACCACTCCCATGTCCCAGATTTTAAAGGAGGAGCTCGTCTTCTGGCAAAGCCTTTCATCTCCCACTTGTGTGTTTGACACCGTCAAAATAGGTGGTATTCAAGGATATTACTGTCCTCTGGCAGGGGAGAAGCTGGCCTCGTGCCAGTTCCTTGGGAGGGGGTGCCAGTGCTGTGGAGGTATTGCTGACCAGCCTCAGCCAGCAGCTCTGTCAGCAAACTGGCCCTGGCCCTGGCTCCCCTACCTGGGGAAGCTCAAGGCAGCTAACTCGCTGTTAAAAATGGGCTAATTAAACCTTGTTTGTAAATGCCTATATGGGACCACTTATGTTAATTAAAGACAATTTAAATGCCCTTACTTAGTAGTATTTGGGAGTAAATTAAAAGGAATTAAGGCCACTTTAATTTCAAATGAGAGTTTTATGCAGAATTTTAATGCTCTTTATTCCACTCCAGAGTTAGTAATTTCACTTTCGCTTTCTGAATAGTCCTGTGTAGACAAGCCCTGAGCAGTGAGGGACAGGTACACCGTACCTGCTCAGAGCTTGAGCTGTGGCTACAGCCTCTCTGGGAGATTTGAACTGGGGCTGGCTGGACACCTTTGGCATCCTAAATCCCTTGCTCATCTGCAGAGTGACCTAATGGCCTGTGTCACTGCATTTACCAGCGTGCTTCTGGCTGATATGAACAATACCAGGAAGATGAACTAAATCCTCCCATTGCTTTCAATGCAGGGAATCCAGAGGCTGGCAGAGCTGCACCTGAATTTTCTTACAGTGAGCAGTAGAATTTATTCCACACAGTACTTGGCACATCCAGGAATTAAAGGAAAAAACATGGGATGATTTATGTCCTCTCTTTGGGAGAGGGTCACCGAGCCTCGTGAAGGAAAGCCGAGCAGTAACGCTGGAAGCAAAGCTTAGCACCATCCCTTTACAGCAGTTTGCTTTTATAGCTGCAACCACTCACATTTATGGAGATGCTGACTGAGAGACCATCTGCTTCTCTTGCTTGCTCCAATAAAGACATCTCTGATGGCAGCATCATCGCTGGTTGCAGAGTGAGAACCCATCAGCTGACACATTGCTCCAGTGTGCCTAGTGGCAGCACTGGTGACAAGGTCACTCCCCTCTTGCAGGCTGGCTTTGCTCCACTCTGCACAGGAGTTCCTGGTCTCCTGACCCCTGTGCCACGTGCCATAGTGATCTGAGAGGAGAGCAGGTAGTTCAGACCTTCTCAGAGCAAAGGAGAACGTCTCAAGGGAGAACCACAGGAGAAGCTAACCACAGACCTGCAGAACCTTCAGACTCCTGCGCTGGGCCCATATGCCCACAGTACTCACCATGTTCACAGCTGCCTTCCCAGTGCCGCCTCCGTCCACGAGTACAGGACTCCTTTGCAACTGCAGACAAATAGACCTATTTTTCTTGAAAATATCCTCTCTTGAACTTATTTCCTGGCTTTTAAGGAGATCCTCATAAGCACTCTGCAGAGTAACTTACTCCCTGCATAGCCCGAGGGCTCCCTGCAGAGTAGCCAGGTTTTGTTTCAGTGGCAGTAGCACACAATCCCGAGGGACCATGCCAGGGTAATTTATTTGGCTGTCACTGCAACTGCCAGTAAGCCTGACTAGACACAGCCTTAGGTACTACTCCGAGTAAGCAGCCTTGATCTCTACCTTTGGTCTTAGTGAATGATGGCAAGAAGTTACAGGTATTTTCCTCGGTGACAGGTGGTTTGGGCACACCTTGACTATTATTTTCTTTTGCTCTTCCACCAAGGAATTAAGACACCCTTTCAAGGGCTTTTTGACTATAAATGAGTTCCTGTTGAGGGCTGAAGGGACAGAGAGCAGGACAGTCTGGGTCTCAGTGCCGTGTGAGGTCTCAACTGCTCAGCCAGGGATGGTGCCCTGCAAAGGAGTCACAAAACAAACCCTCCCCACCGTGTGACACCCCCAGATCAGTGTGTGTCTCCTGAAGTCTTCCATGAATGGTAAAACCACACACCAGCAAGGCACTGGCAGAGCACGACTGGTGCCAGGGGAGCTCCAATGAACCCTGCCTCCAACCATCTTGGCAAGAGAAGGGCTTCGCTGGGCCTGGGAAGGACCCCCACATTCCAGGGAGGATTGATCCCTCTGCTCCTGCCCAGGATTCACCAGGATCTGTCTGACTCCTCCACAGAAGTACCCGCAGTGCACTCAGGTAGCCCCATCTCCTCCCCAAGCAGTGCTTCTGCCTTACCAACCTCGGACTTACCACAGCAGCGTCTAAACACCGAGAAGCAACAGCCCCGCTGCTAAACCATGATGCTGGGGAAAACCAGGCGGTTACGCAAGTGTCTGTGACAGCAGCTGTTTACTGTTGTGCCGAGCCCTTCCCAGCCGCTGCCCCTCTGCCGGAAAGCGTCAGCTCTTCCCTTCTCCAGCAGCATCCCCGACGGCTCCTTTAGGGGCAGCGTCTGTGGCCGCGGGCTGGCTGCAGTCTGACACACGTGGGAGCGTTCACTACTTCAGAGCTGAAAGAATAAAGTAGTTTGAACAAATATTTCATGGTATTAACGTAAGATGTTTGAATAGGCAGTCACAGAATATTTTATCCCACCCAGAGCCATGTGAAGAGCAGAGGATTTGTACCTATCGCTGAGCAAATACCTCTCGAGAAGTCCCCTCCAGCTGGGGAGCAGAGAGGCCTCGTTCTGAGGAAAACAGACACAACACGAGGGAGCTGGGCAAGGGAGCCGAGGGCAGCAGTGCTGGGAGCTTTCCTGCTCTGCCCCTCCAGGGACGATGGAGGATCCTACAAAGTGGACCTCACCTCGGGCAGGTGACACGGGGCTCTCCATGCCTACACTCGGGGCATAGAGGGGATGGGGGATGGACCAGCCCCCCGAAGAACTGGCCTGGGATACCCTTGCTCTGCAGGGAGGAGGGAGTCGTGTTTTCTCTTTCCCTGTGCCCTGCACGGGTCAGGACAGAGGAAAAACCCTCCCAAACCACTCAGGGCTGGGATCCCTGCAGCTCCCGAGGGAGAGCCCAGTGCCCGCTCGCAGCCTCGTGGCAGCGTGTCCGTGGCGTGGGCACGTGGTGACACTGGGCCCAGGTCAGCATGTGGGCTGGGAGGAAGCCGGGCCAGCAAGGCTGGCTTCACCGCCAGGCGCTGAGGCCGCGGGGCCGTGGCTCGGGGCTGTTAGTCACCTGCAGCCATGTCTCCAGATGAAGAGATCGGTGGCAAAACCCCAAAGTGTCAGACGCTTCCTGAGCAAAGGGACATGTCCCCGTGCCGCCTGCTCTCTGTTGTGTTTCCAGCCTGAGAGCAGGAATGTCTCCAGGTCACAGGGACGTGTGCTCACCTGCCCACTCTCAGTGCCCACAGCTGGATGGAGCAGCAGAAAGGGCCTGGATATCCCAGCCTGTGCCCTCCACCTGCCCCAGCTGGGATTACTGGTGCTAGCAGCAGCTGGCAGGCTGGTCCAGAGCCATGTCACATGCTGGTGCTGCTACTGGGCAGCGGGAGTGTTACAGGGCTGTTCCTCTGGGAATAACTTCAGCTGTCCCCAGGCTGGAGTGTCAGCTCTGGGCACTCAGGAGGTCAGGGAAGGACATCTCCACAGTCCCTCCCTTACAAGCCCTGCTGAAGTCTGTGAACCCCAAGGGCTTAACTCCCCAACCGCAGCTTTGGGACCCCCGTGCTGAGCCCCTGGGGGTGCAGGCTGGGTCTCCCCAGCGCTCCTGCCAAAGCTGCCTGAAACAGGACTCCCGGCTCCGCACAGCACCGCGCTGATCACACGCCACCGGTCAGGAAACCCCCATTCCCTCCTCCCCCCAGCCAGGTTGGTGGGCTCAGCGCAGACCCCAGACACGGGGCCGGGTGTCACCATAGGGCTGTGCCGCTGCCAGCCCTGCCTGCGCAATGTGGGACAGCGCTGGCCGCCCCACAGCCCTCCCATGAGACGGATGTGTGTCACCGGCGCAGAAAGACAAACAGTCGGCACAGCTCCCCCCTCGGCTCCCATGATGTCAGTGGCAGCGGCAGCCGCTCCGCCTGCCCATCAGATGTGACTCAGCCTGTGTCAGCGTGGCAGCCAGGGGCCCGGAGGTGGTTTCCTACCTGCTGGGGCGACTCGTAGAGAGGGTGTTAACTTGGCCCGTGGCTCAGTGGGGAAGCTCGGTCCCTGACCAGGAGCGCGGGTGAGGATTGCGCTGTCCGGTAGTGGTGAAGGCTCCGTGGTGCTGGCAGGGATGGCCTCTCCCTCTCCTCCACTGCCTGGCTCTGTGGGGCAGGACTGAGCTTTCACCACCTTTGACAGGGGATTCCTCTGGTTCTAGGAGCTGGTGAGCTGGAGTAGCCTCTGGCTGTTCCACGCTCTGGCTGCTCCAGGGAGCAGGGATTTCTGTAGCATCCTGGGCATGGGGAGGTCCCCCTGGTACAGCACCATGCTCAGGATGCTGTGGTCAGTGGCTTGGGTCCCTGCCACCTCCTGCACTGCCCAGCTCTGCTCCTGGTCTGTTCAGTCGTGCTGCGTGACCGCAGCGGCACAGCTCTGCCAGGGCCTGTCCTGTCTTTCCACTTTTACTCAACAGTGTACAAAAGGAATGATGCATTCATTGCAAAACAGCATCTGGAAGAGGAGGCACAGTACTGGGGATCAGCATGTGGGCTGGGAGGTCTGTTTGTCAGACTCTTTCAGTTAAGACCTCGCAAGCCTTTGACAAGGTCGTCCCGGCCCACATGCCTGATTCACATCTGGCACCAAGGGAAGAGGCCAAGGAAGCGACTGCACTTTTAGTTTTGCTCCTTTCTGATATTCAGATTTCCTTTCCCAACATTCCACCTAGAGGCCTGAACAAGCTTTTACAACAAGTCCAAACTTTCTTATTGTCACCAGCTTTGTGGAATGAGCAACTGGGATGAAAAGGCTGATGTGACACAGACAGGAGGTTATCGAGGGGCTCAGACCCTTCAGTGCCACCGTCCAGCCAGACTGATAAATGCATGTTGTATTTCTGGGCGTGCCTGTCCAACCTTACGTGGAGACATGGAAATATTTCCTTTGTTTTATAATCTTGAATTCTCTGCACAGTAAATACTGACAACTTCCGTTTGCTTTGAGCAGGAGATAAATCTGGTGTGCCTCTCCCAAGTCCCTGCTTGCTATCCTGCCTCCCTGCCAACACGACAGAGCCTCACATCCTTCTCTTCCTTCATTCCTGATCTGTGCATTTGTGAAGGGTGGGAAGTTGGTTGGCTGCTCACCAGTGATGACCATGTTTTGGTAGAAAATGTGTTTTCATGAGAACAAGACTGGCTTTCGGTTTCCATTTAGGTTTTGCTTTACCAGCGACTGTGCTCATTAGTGTGTTGTTGAAGCACAGGGGAAAGGCTGTGCATGAAACAGCTGCTTGGGAAGTGCTGGCAGTGCTCACCCAGTGGTCTATTCTAACTTCTTGCTTAGGTAAGACTCCCAGCTCCCTCAGCCAAATACCTAAGGATGTATCATCGTGCCTCTCCAATAGTCTCAAGTTCTGGGTGTTGCTGTCATCATACGCTTTGGGTGACTCCTACACAGCAACAATCCACGTAGATCTGGGGGCAGCTCTTCCTGCAGAGCCCGTGGAGCCGCCCCAGCACGTCCCAGAAGGACTTGGATGGGCTGTGGAGAGCTGCAGCTTGGAGGTGTTGGAGTGGGAAGCAAAGGGTGTGGGAACAAGGGACGATTTCAAAGAGAAAGTGTCAAACCTTGCTGGGACCAACCTGTCCTTTAAGGATCACAGAATCACAGAATCTTTAAGGATGGAAAAGAACTCTAAGATCATCAAGTCCAACCTCCGACAAACATCATCATGTCTACTAAATCATGTCCCACAATGCCACATCTACACGGTTTCTGAACCCCTCCCAGGATGGTGACTCCACCACCTCCCTTGGCAGCCTGCTCCAAGGCCTGACTGCTCCTTTGGTGGAGAAATTCTTCCTCACACCTAATGTAAACCTCCCTTGACACAATCTGAGGCTGTTTCCTCTTGTCCTCTTGCTTGCTACCTGGGAGGAGAAACCGACCCCCCCACTTACACCCTCCTTCGAGGTCGTTGTAAAGCCCGAGCATCTCTGCCCTCAGCCTCCTCCTCCCCACGTTTCTTTTAACCAGGGTGATGCTCCCCGAGAGCCAAAGGTGCCGAGGGCCGGATAGAAACCCCAATATTCACCCGTAGCCCCGGTGCTCCCCCTGCCCCCTCCCGGGACCCGGCCGCTGGAGCGCGGAGCCCGACCGGGCCCGTCCCCCCGCGGCCCCCGGAGGGCGCTGGGCTGTGCCCGGCGGGGTTCCGCGGGGGCCGGAGGGCTCCGCCGCCGGATTCGTGCTCCCAGGCTCCCACCTAGAGGACTGAGCCGGGTGTTGCAGTCCCGGGCAGCTCTCCCGGTGCTTCGCCGGAACCGGAGCGATGCACCCGGGGGTAGTGCGGGGTAGTGGGGTAGGACCGGCTGGGAGAGTTTCAGCCCTGGTCTGTGAAAACCGGTCTGGAACCCCCAAAGAATCTCTTTGAATCCTTTTGAGGGGATGGTGCTGAGCAGGAGCCATCTCTGCCCGCTCGGGTGCTCAGCATCCCCCTGCGGGTCAGAATCACCGAATCACAGCATCAGTCCCAGGCTGGGCTGGGCTGGAAGGGACCCCAAGGACCATCGAGTCCCAGCCCCCTGCCACAGGCAGGGCCACCAACCTCCAGGCCTGCAGCTGGACAAGGTTGCCCAGGGCCCATCCAACCTGGCCTTGAACACCTCCAGGCTTGGGGCATCCCCCACCTCTCTGGGCAGCCCCTTCCAGCCCCTCACCACTCTCTCCATGAAGAACTTCCCCTGATCTCCAACCTGACCCTTCCCTCCTCCAGCTTCACTCCATCCTCTTGTTCCACCACTCTCTGCTCTTTGGAAAACTCGATTCCCTCCTGTCCATCCGCTGCCTTGAAGTCCTGGGGGGCTGCAGTGAGGTCCCCCCACAGCTTCTCTTCTCCAGGCTGCCCCAGCCCAGCTCCCTCAGCCTGTCCTCACAGGGGAGCTGCTCCAGCCCCTGAGCATCTCCGTGGCCTCCTCTGACCCCTCTCCAACAGCTCCACATCACTCTTGACCTGGGGACCCCAGCTCTGGACATAGCACTGTAGCTGAGGCCTCACAAGTGCAGAGCAGAGAGGGACAATCCCCTCCCTGTCCCCGCTGCCACCCCTCTGCTGATGGAGCCCAGGAGACCATTGGCCTTAGAGCTGCAGGAGCTCCCTGCTGGCTCATGGTCAGTTCCTCTCCCACCAGGACCTCCAGATCCCTCTCAGCAGGGTGACTCTCCAGGAGCTCCTCTCCCAGCCTGGATCTGTGTTTTGGGTCACTGCTGGGATGGCACCGTGCCGCAGCAGCGTGCTCAGTGCCAAGCTGCACACGAACCCGGTTCACAGGACTGTGGAGATCCATGCTCACAACCTGCTGTGGCTTCAGACATTTAGATGATTCTCCTCTTTCTGTGATTCTTTGTAATAATAATGAAATGACCTTTCAAATGGCAGTGGGTGGGAAAATTCAGTAAAGCTGAACAGCAATTCAGCAGCTGCTAAATACTACTGGAAATCAAGAAGAAAGAAACCCTCAGTTTGATGTTAAGGGGTGGGTGGGGTGGGGAAAGAAGTGACTCAATCAAGTGTGAAGCTGGAAGTTTGTTGCTCATTTGCACCTATTTCCAGGTCCTGTTGGGCACAGAAATCCCAACAGATCAGAGAACAATCCCCAGTGTACAGGAGCCTCGACTGGCCCCAGCCCCTTTCTTCCAGTTTTTGTGTCAGAACATCTGCTCCGAAGCAGGGGACCAGGCGCAGGGGACCAGGTGGGTGATGACTGTCATGGAGCTTTGCTGTTCCCAGGAGCTGCTGGAGAGTGGCTGGGCTGGCACAGATAAGGGCTGAGGACCTTCTGAAGGCCCCTCCTGAGGAGCTGAGGTCTTTCCAAAGGTCCCTCTTGAGCTGAGGTCCTTCTGAAGGCCCCTCCTGAGGGGCTGAGGTCTTTCCAAAGGTCCCACCTGAGGAGCTGTTTAAATCATCTGTGGGTGCTCACAGATGGGTCTGAAAAGCCAAGGATGGTCCCTCTGCCCAGTGTCCACTTGCCACGCAGCAAACATCCCCTCTGCCCTTCCTGCTTTGGGCACCAATTCACCCCCACCCATGCAACACCAGGGCAGCTTTGGGACTGACCTGAGGCCACGGTGATGGTCTCACCCCAGCATCTCTTCACTCCTTTCCAGGAGGGAACAGCACAGCCAGAGCCATAGCTGGAGACATCCAAAGCCAAAGACATGTATGGCCCCTTGGGTGCCTTGAAGCAGGTCCCAGACCAAAGCAGCATGTGGGTGGGTGGGTGGTGGGTGCCAGGCAGAGCCTGCAGCATCCTGGGAGCGGAGCTGTCCCTGCAGCCTCCTCGCCGGTATCGCCGCGTTGCAGCCGCGCTGGATTTGATCCCCTACAATACACAGGATTTATCTCTCTCACTTTCATGTCCCTTTAAGGAAACACCACTTTTTATCTCATTTCTGCTGCTTTTTATCATCACAAAGAGCTTTTAATGAAACGAGAGAGCGTCTGTTTCCGCAGGCCGGCGCTGGCGTGGGTAATTTCAATATAAAACAAACAAGGCGCTTTCAAAATTAAAATTTCATGTGTGGCGCTTTCTCGTTGAACAGACTGCACAGAGATGGGCAAAACCAATTAACAGGAGGTTGGGATGCAGCACTTGGCGAAATTAAACAACAGGACTCTGCACAGGGAATGATTTGTTCAAAGGGAGATGGAGAAAGGAGGAGAAGCAGCGAGGCCGCTCTTGAAAATTCAGCACTTCTTAAAAAATAATAAATAAATAAATGCAAATAACAATAATAAAAATAATAAATAAATGCAAACAAATCTGTATCTTACCTCGGCTCTTCAGAGGAAGAGGAGACAAAGGTGGAGAGGAAGAAGGCGGCTGAGCAGCAGCACACAGGCACTGCCCGGGGCTGCTGCTCGGCCGTGATGAGCAGTGCGGTTGGTAACGCCACGGGGGTCCAGATGAGCCTTGAGGGAGAGGAAGAGGGGGAATGAAGGCTAATGACTCACTATCAACCCGGGCTCGGGGCTCACAGTCCCCGGGAGCAGGTCGGAGCTGGCCTCTGATTGCAGCAATCAGCGTGGAAGGGGGATGGGGTGTACTTGCCTGCTTGGCACATCGTTTCTGGGGTGAAGTGATGACTTCTTGAAGGTGGGAAGGTGCCTGGATGTATTTAATCAGCGGTTTAGCCGTGCTGGGCCAGAGCTGGGGGGGGTGTGACTCCTGCAGCAGGGTGTTCATCCAGTCACTGACACCCTGCAGCAGGGTGTCACCCTGCAGCAGGGTGACAGTGACGGGATGGACGCTTCTCCCCAGCCTGCCGCCCATCACCGGCGCAGCAGCGGTCACAGCAGGAGAGGGTCCCTCTGCCTGGTGAATGAAACAGGGAGCAGAGTTATTTGCTGTCCTTCCAGCTCCGCTTTCCCAAGAGCCAGGGGCAGAGGAGGCAAAAGTCACTCCTTAACGAGGGGCAGCAGCCCAGCCCCAGGCAGGAGCTCGCTCCTGGCACGTAGCAGCTCTCAGCTCCTCGTCTTGAGAGGAGATTCCCAAGAGGAATTGCTTGGGAAGGGATGTGCTGAGGAGCTGTTCGGTGAACCCACAGCAGCCTGAGCAGAAAGGGATTGCAAGCACTTTATGTCCACTTAATGTGGGAGATGGAGCTAATGCAGCACTATTTCAGCCCACAGCTATTTCTGACTGACAGCCTGGTGGTGACAGATGAAAGGGGAGACCCTGGGTCTGGGTTTGGAGTGGGACACCAGCTCCCAGCCAGTTCACAAGGGCAGGTTCCTTGCAGAGCTGCAGGCAGCTGGGGAATCACCCCAGGGTGCTGCCAGCCTCTGGTCCAGCCTGGCCACGGGAGCTGTGGCACGGGAGTGCGGGCGTGCTGGGGGTGGGCACAGAGTGGGAACCCTCCCGTGGCCGGGAAATGACACTTTTCACTGGGAGAGGGAGGAAAGCAAGCCTGCAGAAAGAGAGGAACAAGCTGCCAAGTCAGGTAATCCATCTCGGGAGCGCGGGCGTCAGGATGATTCATGGCTTCCAATTTACCCACAGTTCAAATCTAAAGTAAATCAGAGCGACCGTCCCCCGCCCCGCGCGCGACACGGCGCCCGCCTGCCGAGGACCATCCTGCCCATCCATCTCCCTGCTCTCCCAGCTCCCGACTTTAACGCTTCTCCCATTAGAGACAAACTGTTTGTGTGTTGACAGGGGAAGGAAGGAGAGGAGGTGCCCTGGGAAGGGAGATGGGATGTGAAAAGGTGTACTGAGGATGGGGGGTTTTAATGTGCTGTTCAGCTGCTTTTCTGCAGCCTCGAGTCATGTACAGCCCAGTGCTGCAGGGGGATTTGATCCATGGGAATGGGAGTGGCTGGGTGGGCTGGAGCATCCCACTGCATCCCAGTGTCCTGTCCCTGAGCAGCCCTGGGTGGGGGACACCCCGTGTTGGTGAGAGGCCATAAATCCATCTAGGGACTTCTGCAGAAGACAAGCTGCAAAATAAAGCAAAACAAAAATAAAAGTG
>VXBZ01007189.1:1538-14358 GCA_013399135.1 Heliornis fulica
GCCATCCAGACAGTTTTTTACCCAGCAGAGGGTGCACCAGTTCAGGCCAGTGGTAGCCAGTTTCTTGAGCAGAACACTGTGAGAAACTGTGTTGAAGGCTTTACTGAAGTCCAAGTAGACCACATTAACGACCTTTCCCTCATCCACTAAGTGGGTCACCTTGTCATGGAAGGCGATCAGGTTAGTCTGACAGGATCTGCTTTTTGTAAACCCATGTTGACTGGGCCTGATCCCCCAGCTGTCACACATGTGCTGCATGATAGCACCCAAGATGTCACTCCCCGTGATCTTCCTTGGTATCGAGGTCAAACTCGGCCTGTAGTTCCCAGGATCCTCCATCTGACCCTCTTGTAAATGGGTGTCACATCAGCCAGCCTCCAGTCGAGTGGAACTTCCCCAGTCAGCCAGGAATGCTGGTAGATGATGGAAAGGGGTTGACAGGTTGGTTGTTTTTTTTTTGTTTTGATCCCTTTGTGAGTTTTCAGGACTATAGGAAGAATTAACTGTCCAAATGTATTCTGCAACCTTATTAATATAAATGTATTTTATTAATAATCATTGGTTTGGTAAAAGATTATTTGGAATTGGAAAGATCCTCTTCGAAAATCATCCTTTCACATGTTTTTAATGAAGGACATTCCACAGAGTGGAGAAACAAGATGTGAACTATCACTTTTCTGTTCTAGCCAATTTTAGCTTTGAAATCTATGAGATAGGAACCTAAATTACTAAGACAGCTTACCTTTTGTATTTTGAAAGAATTTGTATTTTCACATTAGTAGAATATCTGTCATATTTCATTAGAATAACCTCATCAAAAAAACACGTAACTAAAAGTCACAAATGAGAGACCAGGGAGTGAAATGGGGGTAGTTGTGTGGGAACGAACAGATTCTTACTCAGGGAGAGGTAGAGTAAATAAAATAATAAGTCGTAGTGGATAAAACAAATCATCTGGAGTGACCAGAGAAAAGCTGTGTTCAACAGAAACCCCTGAATGCCTTCAGAAATTTGTTTTTCATTCCTTTTCCCTTGGGAAAAAGTTGGCAGTAGCTAGCAGGTCACCTCGTCCACACGTTTTTCTTTGGGAGAAACATTGTGACAAAAAGCAGCAGTTCTTTGGCGGGCTAGTATGTTAACAGCCTGGCCAAGAAATGCACCCTCTTACTGTTAGTCTAACTTCTGTCATTTAAAAGACTCATTTCAATAAGTTCCATCTCAGACTTCTTCTTAAGATCATGAAAATAGTCCAAGGAGGTGGCCTGTACTTCTGATGTATGTTCTGGTTTATACATATTGATGAATTTCTATAGTCCTGGAGTTAAAAAATCAGTTCTCAGATGTCTAGTTGACCTGTTTAGGTTACAAACAGATGTTCTGCACAGCTTTTGTGTCCCACTCTGGTCTCTTTGTATTCTGCTTTTTATCACTGTGCTTTTCTCATTTCTTCAGAAGTCTAGTGTAGGGGTCAGAAAATTTCAGCCCTCGAATTCTTAAATTTTTATGTAATTATTCTGCCTTCATTCATGAAGAGGTTATAAAGAGGGGGGCGTGATGGCACATACAAATGAGTGGGAGATGATGGGTTATTTTTGTTGGGCTGTTGGGGTTTTTTGTTTATGCTGGTTTTGAATTCTTATTTTACTTTTAAACATCTGTTAAGATAAGGAGTGTTTTTCATCTTGAGTTGTTCTCCTCCCACATGAAAATCTCTACAGGTGTTGGAACTGCAGTATATATGTGTAAGAAGGCTACAGCTTACATGTGAATATACAAAAAGCCACAGCTCACATGAGTTGTAAAGTCAAATGTGCAAATGCTAGTGCTCAAGAAAATGAATTCTAAAGACAACACACACACACACACAAAATCTTTTTTTTTTTTTTTTTTAAAATAAAACCACTCATGTGCCTGATCAATAATTCTCACATTCATCAGTGAAACTCAGATGGCTGTGGAGGATCCTTGATGATCTGTATGGGACAGAGTTTCTTGGAATATAAGCAACAGGAAGCAAATAATTTTGTATCTGTAGAATATGTAAAATTAGAGCAGAATCAGACTGGTTGGTGTTTTTATATTTTTTTCACAGGATTCATACAGGTCGGTGACTTGGTAGGTAAAAATTTGTCAGTTCATTCAGTTTCCTTCTTTTGCAAGGCTGTGTCATTCATTATGCAGTTATTATGGACCTAAAGAAAACAACTTCCATGCACTGAATAAAACTAAAAGAGGATGAGCTTATGAACCTTATTTTCATTCTTTAGGGTGGGAGATCAGAAATGCATGCTGCAGAAGAGCAATATGACAAAAAGAAATACATTGCAAAGAGGAAAATGGAGACAGTTTATAGCTGGTGAAGGCCTACAGCTTGGGTGTACATATCTGTTCCAGACACTGTACTCTTCAGAAAGCTGTCTGTCTTTCCCATTATGCAGGTGATGGAGATAGGTGCCCTGGTTTTATTGCTCAAAAGTATTTTGATGGCTGTGTTCCTTATAAGGGAGAGAGAACTAAGTTTCTTCCTTATATCCAGGTAGAGGTAAGATTAGTCACAGAGGAAAAAGAGGTTAGTTCAAAAAAAAATTTAAAAGTTCACATTTATAGTTACTGAGGAAAGTCTGTGGTTTATTGTGATATATTGTGATCTAATCTAGGTGATCCTGCTTAGGCAAGGGGGTTGGACTAGATGATATTTCTAGGTCCCTTCTAACTCCTAACGTTCTGTGATATATTAATGTTAAACTTTTGTTGAAAGAGTAAATTTTTCATTGATATCCAGTATCCTAATTCAAAATAACAAAAAAATACATCATCTTGTATATGGTAGTAACAACAACATGCAGTTGCATATCGAGACATCTACCTTAGTGTCAGTCACATGTTTCTTGAACTAAGCATAGCTTGTTAGAAGAAAGTAAACTGGAATGTTTTTGTGCAGCTAGCTTGACTTAAATGAAGTACACAAAAGAAAAACATCACCCTACATTTTGTGTAGGCATTTTTGAGGAAGGCAGACACTTCCCTGTGATATGTTGCTTTCACAAAGTTGGGCTTTGCTTTTCCATATGTTTGGAAGGCTCCTAATCTTTTTAAATGCAAACCAGACTTAATTTTACTTGTAGGTAAGAAGAACTTGAAGCCCTCAGTGCTTTATGGGGTGTTCAGCTTCTGAAGAGTAAGAGTGAAAGCCTAGCCTAATTTGTCGTTTAAAGTGTCTTGGTGATTGAGATTTGTATTTTCTTGTCATGGTCACTCATTGCAATTGTCTTCTAATGTGTTGCAGAACAGGAGCAAACGCCTAGAGAAAGTCCATGTGGTTCTTGCGAATAAATCCTGTGATTTGGATTCACTTATTTCTTCTCTGGTCTATGCCTACTTTCTGGACAAGGTAATGGGAAAAATGGACCAACTAGTCTTAACTCATTTGTTCCAGATAGTTACAGACATCTTATTTGTAAGTTAGTTAAAACATACTATAAAAAACATTATTCTGGACAATGCTTCTGTTATAATTAGAGGTGAATTTTTTTAAATAGACACATTCTACACTTATTTCCATACAAAAATTGAGTAGATACTAGGTTGCTTATTCAACAGCAACAAAAAATCACCCCTGTACATCATTCTTTCTCCTTCCTAGTTTTACCAGTGATTCTGTAGGAGGCAAACAGAGAGACAGAAGAACAAGAAAAAAAACCCCAAAAGATTTTTTTTTTAATTTAACTAAAGAGGGGGGATTAAATAGGAAGTTCAGAATCCTCTAATTACTCCCTCTGTTGAAATGCCTTCCTAATGAAAAACCCCAGATTTTATTTTATGCAACCCTGACCAATGCATGTCTATGTTACAGGTCAGTCCTCCTGATGTTCTTTGCCTGCCCGTGTTGAACATACCAAGGAGAGATTTTAGCTACTTCACAGAGACAAGATTTATATTGGAGGAGCTGAATATCCCAGAGTCATTCCATATCTTCCGAGATGAAATCAATTTGCACCAGCTGAATGCTGAAGGGAAATTGTCTTTAACACTTGTAAACAGCAACATGCTGACAAGGTATTGCATTGTATATAAAAGAGGATGACTTACGTGGGTTTGAGCTGTTTTTAAAATTACATTTTACTTGTTTTCTGCATTAATATTGTTATTGCCACATTAACACAGAACGCTCCAAAAATGAAGATAAAATATATTTTGTTTCCCGTTATGGCCAATACATGTGACAAAATGAATAATCACCTTTGCATCACTTTTAATTGAACTCCCCTTTTAAAATCCCTTGTGTTTTGACCCAACTTTGATTAGACAATTTGACGTAAATAGTCTGGATTTTTCCCATAAATAAGAAATTAGATTTATTTTTTTGCTGCTTCTCAGTTGCCTTTCAGTAAAGGCGTTAAGACTCTAACATTGATTTGGAGATGGCCAGTACACTTGCATATGTTCTTTTAAGATGTCTGCTAGATTATTGCAGCCCTTAGAATCAACAGCATTTTTCTCAAAATGTTCTCACTCCAGAAGCTCAGAGGTACTCTGTGAAAACCGCAGTCTATACCCTTACGAGCGAATATATACATGACCATGGTAAATCTTTTATAGAGAGACTCTTTATAATGGTCTGCCTGTCTTGTCCACAGTGAAGGATGCTGTTTACTTCCAACTGTCTTTGGAATTTGATATAAGTAACATCCTGTTGTTCTATGGCCCCATCCTACTTGGAGGAATTTGTAGATCAGTAGGGGGAATCTAAAATGAGAAATATCCATAAATCTCATAGCTATTGATTCTTTAACTGCAGTCAGATCAGTACAACAAAGTACTGACTTTTTTTCTATGTAAAATTTATCCATAATTTGCTTTTTTGTTATTACTGGCCTTCCTGTGTTTCTTCCTTGTAAGTAATTATGATTAGCATTTTGTATTATTAAATATAGTTTAGTTTTGCTGTGGCTGTTATAAGCAGAAACATAAAGTATTTAAATGCAAAAAAAAATCTTTTGCAAGTTGCAAAAATATTCAATGGGAAAAATTCAAAGTCTCCCCTATAAAAAGAATATTTTCAACAGATTTAGAAATACAATTGTTTTTCAAATTACTGATTTTTAAAGATTTTGATAAGGGAAATGTAAGCATTTAAGTCTTAACACTTACGTATCAAGCAGTAAAGCCACTGTGAATACTTCATTAAAAAAAATTACATCTTTAGGACTTCATTATGACATTCTTTGGCTTTGTAGTGGACTTCAAGTAGCATTGACACTAATATTATAAACTTGGATTAAGAAAAATATGCATTATATTTTCTGGTTTGTCTAAGTGTCTAGAATTTTTTTTTTTAAATTTACTTGATAGTGAGGATAAAAGTTTGGAATCAGCTGTTGTCAAAGTCATCAATCCAGATGAGCAATGTGACGGCAGCCTGCAGTTACAAGCGTCTTCTTCCTCTTTAGTAGTAAAAGAGATTCTTCAGGAGGCTCCAGAGTTAATCACTCAGCAACTGGCTTATCTCCTCAGAGGTGAGAGATTACTCTTTATATTAAATACTGAAAGGTTTAATGGAGTGTTTCTGAATCTGCTCATGCAGAAAGAGTGTGATCCATTCTTTGGTTAACAATCCCTTTAAAGACCACGGGAAGCTTCATAAAAGAAGCAGGGAGTAAAGAGTTTGTTAAAGAGTAACATTATATTGAATATTAAAAATGTGCATTTAAAAATAGGCATGAGAGGTCTTTGCTGTATCACTAGACAAGAATATTAAGTGGAGCTGTCGACACACCAGCTGGGTAGCTGGAAAAGCTGTGCAGTTCGTCGATTCCAGGGGCTGTGCAGTGCTGCCAGTTCAGCTCTGCCTGCCTGTGGACAACAGTATGAATTGGAATCTAATATTTACATGTTAAAGCTTTTCATGATAGTGTTACCTTATTTTATAGGAAGACATTTTAACGGCATGGTGCAAAACTTTTACTGTTTAAAAATGCTGTGATTACATCTTCATTGCGCTCTCCTTTTCTTGTGTATCATGTGCCTAGTAGTGCAGCAAGGTTGAGGCTTCAACAGTCAGAAGTGTTTTTGGTTTTGTCTTCATATTTCATCATTTGTATTGTCTCTTCTTTGCTGCAGCAGCAACCCTTCAGTTGGAAATAAAACTGGGTTTTAAGAGAAGTGATTGATCTTTTTAAGTTATTTACTGGATTATAATGGTGTTTAATGAATTTTAGAGTTTTTGGGATTTAAATGATTTGCAGCTGCTAAATGTCCTTTTAAGAAATTAATGTGGGCATTTTTAAAGAGGAATATGAAAACTTGCCCACACTTAGATTTCAGAAGCTACTGGAGTCTTGGCTTGTCATTGTACTCATCACTGTGTTAACTAATGTAATGAGCATGTTCTGAGAAATTAAAAAGGGTAATTTTTTTTTTCTTTTTAATGTTTCCATGGAAAAGCATTAAGAGTAACACAGCATTTAGCCTCTTCTTTCAGTATCTTTCCATGCTAGTAAGCTCCAGAAAACATGCTGTGAAATATTTTTGTAAGCTCCAAATTTCTTTTGAGTACCTGTCCAGGAACTTAGGCAAATAACCAGGCATAGTAATTGAATTTTGAAGCAGAACCAAAGAAAACTTTGTGGATCTGTTAAGATACCTGTTTGGTGGTGGATAGAGTCAGGAGGCAATGCTCTGAATAGCAAACAAGAAAATATATTCAAGTACTATATGTGGTTGTAAGTGTCTGCATGTTTTGTCTCTCTAGTCTGTCAAAGGTAAAAAATAGAGAAATAGTAAAAGTGGTTGCGTAAGAGATAGTGCTTCCAGTTTTTGAGGAATATGTTAGCTAATTATTTTTTTTAAAATTAGAAACTTCATTTTAACTATTGTGTTTGGCAGCACTCATTTGAGGAACTTAGTGGATATCTGAGTCCCTGCATTCTTTCTTTTGCATGGTATGAGAAATGATTGACAAAGCCTAAACAACTGTATTGGGTCTGAGACGGAGTTAATTTTCCCCACATCAGCTCTTATAGTACCGTGCATTGGGAGGAGTGAGGAAGGTGCTGGTTACTCACCAGAGTTTTGGCTATCACTGAGCAGTGCCAGCACACATCAAGGCTGTCTCTCCAACATCCCTCCCCCTCAGCCAGGAGAACCAACCCAGGTTATGACCAAGGAGATATCCCGGAACATGTGGGGTCTGCTCAACAGTAAGAAGCTGAGAGAAAGGGTGAGGAAGTGGGGGGATATCCATGATTTACACAGTGCTTGCCTTCCGGAGCAACTGCTGTGCATACTGAAGCCCGACTTCCCGGGAAGTGGCAAGACATCTACTGATGGGAAGCAGAGAATATTTTCCTTTTCCTTTGATTCCACACAAGGCCTTTTGCTTTTGCTGTATTAAACTGCCTTTATTTTGACCCATGAGTGTGGGGTTATTTTTTCCATTGTATTTTTCTCCCCGCCCTGTCCTGGTGAGGTGGGAAGTGATAGAGAAGACCATGCTGGAGAAGTCTGTTTGTGAAGGTCTGCACTCCATGCAAGGGACACCCTGTATGTCATGGTGGAAGGAGGTGTGGCTGCTTAGTTCTCACTGACTGTGAATGCTTTTGTAGAGGCTCACAAGATGTCCCTTCACTCTGGTGGCACTCCATGTGTGTGCAGCCAATGAATGAGTCCTGCTGGGTTTTTTTCCTGCTTCCAATGCAAATCTGCATATTGTTAACATGTATTAATTTGGGGGGATGTTCAGAAGAGAAGTGGAAGTCAGAGTGCTAAGAATTAGGATTTTATTTTCATAAAACAGCTGAGAGGCCCTAACATCTGAGTTTCTGAGCTGGGAACCAAGTCTCTAGCTTTTCAGGGAGTATTTTGCTAGAAGACCTATACCCTTGGGCTTTGAACAGAGCCTGTTTAGAGAATGAGAGTGGTGTACAGCCATATTTGTCTGAAGTTAGAGCTTGTGCTGTCCCTGGATTTTTGCCAAAAGCAAACAATTATAGAACCTGCCAGAGTCTTGGGCCTGTATTATTTTATTTCCCTAGAGATGTTTACAAGGGGACTGTTGCCAAACTCAAGATCCATTAAACTGCTGAATCATTACATTTTATGCTGCAACCAGCTGGCAAGGATGATTCCAAGCACTCACTGTCAGGTACCTTGAGTCAGTGCACTCTCAAAAATGCCTCCTTATGTTTATTTGTATAAGGCCTTGAAGGATGCCACAAGGTGCACACTGCAACATGTAAGTAGAGACAGTTTTACAGAAAGGGCATCAGCAATGTTTTTTTTTTTAAATATGAATCTGCTTTTGCTAGTTGTAGGCTGTATAGCTGAGGGCTTTCATTGGGGCAGCCTGACTTTCAGTAGAGATTAGCTTGTTATTCTCACCACCCAGACAAATTTTAAGAAATGTCTTTTCTAAGGACTTTGAGAATTATGCCTTTTTTTTGTTTGTCTTTGCTTTTGTTCTGTCTTGGACACTGATCAGATGATTCACATGTTCCCTAATTGGTTCATCCCTAACAAATAATGCTAGAAAGACAGGAACATTTTGAACTGGACCAAACACTGCACTTTCTTGGACTGATAGTTTTACGTACAGAAACTTTTCTTGGAGGCATTGCTTCCCTCTCTGCCCTTTCCCTCACAGATGATGTTTTATTCCATCTTTATGACTTTCTTGTTAATTACAGTGATGATTGCTTGCTGGGGTCTGCTTTACAGTTTTGGTTTGTGGTTTGTTTTGGGTTTTACTTTTTTTTTTTTTGGGGTGGGGGAGGGTGTTGGTGCGTGGGATGTGTTGAGGTATATTTTTTCATGAGGGACTGTTAGTTTTCCCTTTTTCCCTTCCTTTATTTTTCCAGATCATGGAACAAAACCTCAACAGGAGAAATGCCTATATTTTCATTGTACTGTTTCTCTCAGCCGTAAACTTATAATTCAGGAGATGCTTGTGCTGTTCCTAATGTTTTCCCAAAACAACTTCTGCCTTCATTAGATCATGTTTAATATTAATGCACAGCAATTGCTTTTGGCAAAACTAGTGCTCCACTTCTAAACTGCTTTGCAAAAAATAATAAAATGCACATTGTTTTTAAGAGTCCTAGCCTATTTTCTAGTGACCTCTCCTTAGATAAAAAATATTTGTAATGTAGTGTGATGTACACAAATAATATTGAATCTTGTATTACCTATTATATATTTCTTTTTTTCTGTGCTTGTAAGCAGACAGAGCAGCCACCATTATGCTTTCAGAAACCCTGGGGGAGTTGCACCAGCACTCAGTAAAATCTTCAGGAGATTTCTGAGCCCATGTATCTCTTTTACAGTGGGTACTTAGAGGAGGGCATATGACTAAATGGACCACCGACCTTTGGCCAAACAAAATACCTTGAGTGAACTGTTTTTTGAAGCTACCTGGGAGAGAAGACACGCACCTTTCTTTCCTGCTGCTGAGCATAGTATTAGAGAATTAAGGAAGAGTATATGTTGATTTTAGGATTTGCTGACACCCTGTTCATTTGAGAAGGATCCTTTTCTTGCTTTCGTCCTAGTAGAAAAGATGGCAGTTGCAAGCACTACAGTAGCTTATTGTGACAAGTAGGAAAAATAACCTTTTAAAAACCTTTCTAAGATGTCTGCCTATGATGAGGCATTATTTCAGGCTGACTGCATTTCATTCTTGCATTAAGCAATAAATCATAAAATTTCCAAATTTGTTTTGAAGGTGTTATCGCTGATCAGAATATGCAAAGGGATTGACTCTGAGATGAACTGAGCAGTGAAAAGGCAGAGGTTTCCACTTAGACACCACAGTACAGTGCATGCCTAAACACATTCTGATTTTACGTTTTTACAGTAATATCTGTGTCATCCCCAAAGTGACATTTAATCCAAGATGTCCTTACTATGGAAGAACCCAAGAATTTGTCACTCAAATGAAAGCAAGAGAGAAATGCACACTGGTACCTGTAGAAATGCACAGTAGGCTGCCATAGTGTGTCCTAGGCAATCTTGGTGGGCTAGAAAACCATGTATTATTTTGTCAGAGAGATGCTTGTGGTGGTTTCTGGTGCTGCATAGCTGCAGTGGTTCAGGCAGTCGTTAAAATCACTGCCAGATACTGACCTGGTGCTAGAACTATCTTGCTGTAACCACAGTTTCTTGAGCTGGCTCTTCAGTTTCCTACAGTTGGAGGAATATGAGACTCTTCTGTTCAACTTCTTTCTTGTCTTGCTTCCCTATAATCTTTTGCTTGTATTTAGAAGGGCTGGGCTATGTTGGGCCTGGACCCAGTTTAAGTTGGTTGCCCAGCACTGAACGTTGCAGTAGAAACTACCTGTGCTGGATAGGAACATTAATTCTGTGAAATACTGTTACATAGTTTATTAAACTTTATTGTAATAGTTTGAGTAGTTTTTGATGTGTGAAAAACAGGAAAAAATACTTTTTCTTAAATTCCAAGACTTAGAAAGTCTTCAGGAACAAAGACTGTTTTCATATGGATAAGCTTTTATTATGTTTTTTGAAGGACATGGTCTTAGGAAGGACCCAAAACTTAGCTGAAATCCAGGACTGATGGGATAAAAACTGTTGTGTAGTTAATAAGCTATTCACCATCAATCTGTAATTAAATGATTAGTGGTATAAGGAGCTAAAATGAATCAGAAGTTGCTGATCTGACACTGAATCTGCTACATAGTAATTACTTCTGAATTATTAGGTAGAAAATGGAGCTCATGTCATGTTGACTTCAAAACTGATGAGCTCGATTGCGTATACAACTCACACCTCTTATTTTACTGCATTTCCAGTATTTGGTGTTAAGATTGTCTCTTCCTCCTCTTCCTCAGGTACTACCACTAAGCACACAGAGCTGTTGTTAAAAGTTAAAAGACACATTGTGTGTTTGAGGTCCTCAGATAGACAGCCTGGTTTATCCTAGTGCTACTGGGAGGCTGTACGATATATTCTGCAGCCTCCCTCATAATGGTATGGTCAATTTGAGCATGCAGTGTAGGTCCAGTACTTTCTGTTGGAATATCTGTTTGCATTGTGTGTGCTGGAGCAGATTCCCTTTCAACTCCTGGAGTAAGAAAAAAAGGGTGCTGAAAAAGCAGAAGACTGCTATTTCTAAAATAATTCATGCAACCTGATCCCTGAGGTGCTATTTATCCACGTGCAGCTCTGTGCTGACTGGGAATGTGCTGTGGGCTCTATAACTCATTCTGGTCACTGCTTTTTCCGAGGTATGGACAAGAATATGTACCATGAGCACTGTTACCTCCTTAGAGGTAGGATCAACAAAGAGATACTGTGAGATGAATTATCCTGGAGGCTACCAATTGAGAAACTTGCTTCAGATAAAAGGGACTGAAAAATAGGCTTTGAGGTATATATATACACACACACACACATATATATATTTTGGTGCTTTATATATGTCAGTTATTTACCTGTAGTCATCTGAAATCTGCTTGCTGTGGAGCCATGTTTTGCGTACCCAAATTTATAAATGTCAGTCTAGGTTGATATGCATGATTTTCATGCAGTCTGTATTTCTTTAACATTTTTAATACTATCAAATATCATTGTCTTAAAGTGATGGTGAGACTGACGTAAAGAAATGGATGCTGAGATCTAAAACAATATTGAAGTCAGAGTACCTTTAACAGAAACACAGAATGGAATTTCACGTATGTGACTTTCCCGAGATTGTTGCCTGATGAGGAGCATCTTTTGGCTTTTTAAGCATTAATTAGTATTTAATCCATACAGGATTTGTTGAATAAGGAGTAGTGTACTTAGAATGGCAAAACTTTTTGTGTTGCAAGTGCTTTGCAAATTTTGAAGAAATTCTTTTCATTATTTTATCTGATGACAGTGGAAGACAAAACCAGATAGGTACTAGATGTTTGGGTCCTAGTCAGTCTAATAAGACCGAGGATGGCTGTGTCCAAGTTTTTCTTTACCCTTCTTGTTTCTGTGCTGTAAAACCTAAACATTTTGGCTTACAGTAACTATCATAACTATACTGTACTGATTTGCTCGTTGACCTAGCATGATGCAATGCAATCATACACTTGTTTGAAATCCCTGTTCACTGTACAGTAATAAATAATACAAATGCTGTAGTATAAGATTTTATTATCCTTAATTTATCATGAGTAATTGGAAGTGAAGGTTATCTTTGGGTGTATTAGTAAGTGGGATGTCAGTCTCCAGGGAATGAGAGGGTGGCATTAAACTTTGAACCATCAGGATGTTTCACATCCAGGATAGAATATATTCAGCACCTAGTTGTCCAAAAATACATCAAACTCACCTCTGTATTGTTAAACCAGACCAATTATGGTGAAGTTATTTATTGGGTTATGTTAGTCTTAAATTTTAAAACAGAACGCATTATTTTGTTTGGCTGAATGTGCTGTGCTTTTTTGGTATGTTGATTAACAAGGAATTAGAGTCAGGTATACTAAAATGACCAATGACTTTTAATATCATCTAGTCTACCCTCTCTGCCACATATTTTGTTAGACCAGGTTGTCCAGAGCCCCATCCAGCCTGGCCTCAAATACTGCCAGGGAGGGGGAAGCCACAGCTTCTCTGGGCCAGGGCCTCACTCCATCCTCATTATGCAGAATTTTTCTGATATGTGTTGTAGAAATTCACTGACACGTCTGTAGAAGCAAGGTTGGCAATGTGGATTTACTGTTTCCAGATGTGGTGGTTTCACCCTGGCTGGAGGCCAGACTCCCACCACAGTCACTCTATCATTCCCCTCTTAGCTGGAGAGGGGAGAAAATGCATGTTGAGAGGCTTTGGAGTC
>VXBZ01007189.1:14711-27419 GCA_013399135.1 Heliornis fulica
TCCACCTGCTCCATGGTGGGCTCCTGCCTGGCCCAGGTACTTCTCCACAGGCTGCAAGTGGGGTCTTTTCGTCCTCTGGGCTGCGGGGGGACACCTGCTTCACCATGGTATTCTCCACAGGCCGCAGGGAATCTTCTCTCAGCGCCTCTTCCCCCACCACTTCACTGATCTTGGTGTCTGCAAAGTTTCTTACATATTCCCACTCCCTTCTCTGGTGGCAAAATGCGTCTGCGTTTTTCTCTCTCTAACATGTGATTCCCAGAGGTGCTGTGACCGGTGCTGATTTGTCTGGCTGGCCTTGTTGGCAACAGGGTTTGGGAGTTTGGCCTCGGAACCCCAGCTGGGATTTGCTTTGTTGGACCTTTAAACTTTCTAGCTGCTTCTTAAAGAAGCCACGTTTCAAACCCACCACACCAGGCATAACAACACTTGTTCTAATGCAGGCAGAGGTACAAGCCCCGGTGACCCAATGCTCACTAGCAGCCATGCTGCAGAGCTGTGTAGGAGGTGCAGAAGCATGTTGAACACCATAACCATCCTGGGACCAGCTGAAACACAGGCCCTGACAAGCCACCCAGCTCCAATCTCTAGAAACAACCTTTGTATTAGGAGGATGATTCTGTGTGAAAAGCATTCAATATCTAATTCAGTGAACTCATCAGTGGAAACAACTCCAAGAAGGAAAGGATTTGGACGGTGATACAGCAAACATTGTTTCTGTTTCAGCAAAGAACATATCTTTGCTATTTACAAGAGGCATTCATTTTTGTCTTTCAATGTTTCAGGAAGCATTCTCTTCAAGTGCATGTCTTTGGAGACTGACAGTATTACAGACCAGCAAGAAAAGGTACTGTCAATCCTAGAGGAGAAGTTTCCAGGTCTTCCCCCACGAGAAGACATTATCTCTGTTCTCCAGGAGACTCAGTTTAACCCACAAGGTAGTGCAACTTGCTTCCATTTTTCAGACCTTTTACAAATGTAGTTGTTAATGTATCAGAATATATTGCCTTGTTGTGTGTGGTGAAAACAGTTGCAGCATGCTATCTTCATTGACAGCTACATGTAATTATATTTAATTTTAAATTAAGCAGCTTACATTCTGAATCACTGAATTGTGACCTCTGTGGAGGTTCTACTGAACTCTGAAATATTTTTGTATTACTTTTACAGATAAAATAAACATTAATTTATTTAATCTATTGTTTCTACAAGTGTAAGTTAGTCAAGAATTTATGTTGATGAAATATAGGGACATAATCAGTGTGGCAACCCATGTCCAGAAATTGTGCTGCCATTGCCTACGTGGTGTAGACTTTATCTGTTGAACCTTTCCAAATTTATTGAGGGCTTTGTACAGGTGAAGTGAATTTGACTTTGGAATAAGATTAAGGAAGCAGTGGGAAAATCACAACTTTAATTTCCCTCTGCTAGAAACAGATGAACACAGTTGTTATTATTTCAGTAATCAAAAGTGTGAATGTTTGAACCCACAATTTGGTAGCTATCTTTTAGAAGGGATTCTCTGAAGGTCTGAAGAAAGCTGTCACAATAGCTCTCACGGGCTTTTTTGCTGTCTTTGTTAAGTACCATTTGCTATCAGGTTGTTAACAAAGACTGAGTATAGAATTACTGAGATACTTTTTGTTAGATATGTATGTACATAGTCCATGCAAACTTATTCCTGTTCTCTGTCCACCCATCTGCAGAATCCTGCCATCTGAATTCATGCCATCACCCTGAGACAACTGCCCTAGCTGGTAGTTAAAGCTAGAATGTGAGGTGCTTCCTTTGCTTTGTGAGGAGCTTCCTTTGCTTTTTCTTTCATTTAGGTCACAAGATAAATTAGGTCAGGGCTATAAATCTTCACATAGTTCCCTGAACTTCTTCCAGACATTAGTCAAGGAATTAGAAATTAAGTGATTGCAGCCTGGGTTGGAGACATCCAGACTTTTATGGAGTTCAGTCCTTAGTTCTTCCAGTTGCCTGAGGACACGTAATGTTTTTCATGTACTTGGCCCATGGGGTTTACCCTAATAACCAGCGCAAAGCTTGAGCAAGTAATAGAATGGATTCAGTTTGTGTAGAATTGTTTGCAAGTAATTTTTGCATGTCACAAGAGGAGGGCAAGCGTATATGTCATATATGCTTTCTTTGTCATCTCATAGCAGCTGTTTGCTGTGTATTACAAGCTACATATTTAGCACTGCATATATTCATGTGCCATTTGTGCTAGTAAGTTGCCTTTGAGTTTCTGAAGTCCTTTGATGGCACTAACCTCTGTGGAATATTTTACCTTATGTACCCATTATTTCAGGTAATATTAGGACAATTCATCAAAAAAAGTTCTCTTTTTCATGCAGAAATAGTGATTATTTGCATTAATTCAATAATTCACTTGTTATTAGAGGCACAGTGGGCTGCAGTCCACCAGAAAGTCGGCAGGTTATATAAAAATATTTTTAAAAGGACAAACATGTAGAATAATAAATATGTAAACTTTAGTTCTTCACGGCATTAGATTGAATACAGTAGCTGGAGTCTATACAGGAACCATGAGATTATAATTGTTTGTGGCTTAAGTTGGTATTTGTCTCCTTCTTAAAAATAACTTATGCAAACACATTTTGGATGTTACACTGCTAAACTTTAAAAGACTGCAAGCTTTAGTTGCAGCCCAACGCTGAAGTAAGTGACTTGCAGCTTTCTTTATAAAGACATTTAGCTTTCATGTCTTTATTTTTGATCATGTGATATGAACATGTTCCTATACATGTTATATATTTATTTTAGTAATGTTGGTTTTATTTTTCTTATAGGATGTACTAAAATGCAGAAGGATACACATTAAGGTCTAAGCTGTGGTTTTAGTTTATGTTGTTGCACCTTTCTGGCTGCAGATACTTGTACGTATTGATATTGTTGTCTTTTTTGAAGCAGGTGTAACTATTGAGGAAATTATGCTGAAGGACATCAAGGAGATTTCAGATGGAGAAATCAAAGTAGCAATTAGTACTGCGAACATGGCACTGGAGGTAAGATGAAATCTGAACAACATGGTTGGTTAAAAGCCCTATGGCATGTGGTGCAAAACCAAAAAAATTTGAATTATTTTCTCAAGATTATATGTGAGAAAAAATTATCAGTGAATTAATTAACTTTGAGAGAAGCTATAGGCATTTATCTTCTGACTTATATTACTTTGCACGTATGCAGACCTATTAGTCTGTCCTGTAGAGTGTTAGAACAATGGCATCAGCAAATTGCAGCCTTTGGGTGGATTAAAAGTGTGAGCTTTCTGTCATTCTTCAGTTGGCTGTTTCTAACTGGTGTTCTGTCCTACCTTTCACTTACAGCCCAGCATACAGTTTATAAAGCCACTCTAACACTCTCTGAGAGGATATTCTTTTATGCCTTCTATAAACCTATTTTGAAACTGTATAATGAAGCACATCCATTGCCACATCACCTAAATGAAAATGTTAGTAGAAATAAAAGGACATTGATGGAGCATAAAATTCCTAAAATTTTGATCTTTTTGATCAAAAATATAGTACTGTCTTTCTTAACCAGTCCCAAACATATTGTAGTTGCTCAGGGAAAACTCTTGCATAGTATGTTTTGTGTCTTTATTTCAAGATGGTTTGTGTTACGGATGTTGGTAAGTATTTACCTTGACCTGAAGTAGATATAAGTTGTACTGGCAATTAGGTAAAAATATTAATTTTAAAATAATAATTTTTAGATCACTGAACAAGTAAAGACATGGCAGTATTACCTCTGTTTGAAGTTTGCATACTAAACTACTACTAATAAAACTAAATAGATTGAAGAAAATGTCAATAACAGAGGTACCTTTACAAAGTACATATTTACAATTCACATATTTACTATCTCACTATTTGCTTGAAGATCACCTCTAAAAATTATTTGACATGCAAAATAAGTTTTCATCAACTTCTGCTTTTAACTTTTTTTTTTAAGTACCATTTGGGGTAAAATCAACCACTTTAAGAGGTCTTCCCTGTGTACAATCTATGAGATTTCTTACAGCATGCATTTTATGATGGAATTTTATAAAATTAAGATGCTTTTGTGGTTGAAGAAGTTTGTGGTGCAATACAGATAATTATCCATAGATTTTGCTTGCAAACTAAAATGTACAAAGGAAGCTGGAATGAATCAAAATCTTTGTTTCTTTCTCAGTGTCAAGCAATCTTTATTGGCCATCAAAACTGCACTGCTTTACAAACTTTAATTTTGCTTCTGAAAATTTTGGCAAGGTTGGGGGGAAAGGGGATGAAAGAGAAAAAGAAATGTCTTCTGTCAGTTTCAGTATTGGTAAGCATACAGAACTACTATTAAGACTTAGCTACATTTTCTTTTTATTTATTTTTCTTTTAATCTTGTTTAATGGACTATGTAGAGTGCAGGCCTTACACTCTGCTGATCTAGGCTCTAGCTAAACATGGCTGAACTCATCTTTACTATTTTCGGGCTGTGTGTGGAGCAAGGAGTTGGACTTGGTGAACCTTATGGGTCCCTTCCAACTGAGGAGGTTCTTTGGTTGTATTCTACATCCTGAAATGAATCATAACGTAAAACATGTCTTACTATTGGCCACAACTCCCAATTTGAATTTGGCAACAGTAGATTTTCATTATCTTAAATCCAAGCAAATTATCAGACTTTTTTCAATGATTATGTAACATTTGTTGCTGACTTACTTTGTTTAAGGAACATCAAGATCTGGTGGTAAATAAATAAATTTTAAAAACTAGTCATTGCATGTAAAGAACAAATCGATCTGTGTTTTGCTAATGGTAGATATTTTGATCCCAATCTGTTGTGTAATTTTATTATTAGCATTTTCTATGGTATTTTTCTGGAAGATTCAATTATCTCTCTTCACCTGTCTCTCTATTTCTGCTGTGAATAGTTTGCTTCAGAGCTAATTACAGTGGTGTAAATGGATTTTTTTTTCTTGTTGTAACGTTTACAAAGACACACTTTGTACTAAGTACTCTTATTTTCTCACTTGAGATGGAGTTAGAATCATGGAATCACAGAATGGTTTGGGCTGGAAGAGATCTTAAAGATCATCAAGTTCCAACCCTCCTGCTGTGGTCAGGGAGACTACACCTCTCACTAGACCAGGCTGCTCGAGGCCCTGTCCAACCTGGCCTTGAACACTGCCAGTGAGGGGGCAGCCACAGTTTCTCTGGGCAGCCTGTGCCAGGGCCTCACTACCCTCATGGTGAAGAATTTCTCCCTTATATCCGATATAAGTCTACCCCCTTCAGTTTAAAACCATTGCCACTTGTCCTGTCATGACAAGCCCTTCTACAAAGTGCCTCCCCAGCTTTCTTGTAGACCCATTCAGGTACTTGAAAGCCTCAATAAAGCCTACCCAGAGCCTTCTCTTCTCCAGGCTGAAAAACTTCAGCTATCTCAGCCCATCTTTATAGGAGAGACGCATGAGAAGCTCCAGCTTCGCATTTGCTGCATTGGTGCTCTTTGTTCAAACACTTTTTGAACTCCCTGATTTACAGTGCTTGGCAAGTACTAGACTTTTTTACTTGCTGTTATTAGAGCCAGGGATGATGTGGACTGCAGAAAGGATATGGCTTGTAAAAACATTCTGCACTAGTTACTTCACCCGCTGTCAGAAACATAAAATATGTAAAGGAGTCACAGACAAAACTATTCAGACCTGTGTTATTCAGTTTAAAAGTCTGTTATGAGCTCAGAATACAGATTTTGGTGACTTCAAAATTTTCTCAGCAATAGTAATGATAATTTGTTATTCATCCTCAAAGTGATCTTTGGATGTTACTTTATTAAACATTAAGGGAACGTGAAGAACAGGGTTGGCTTTGCTGCAGGTGTTGAATCTTTAATGTGTTTACTTCTTTAAAAATCTCACAAGGTCAATTTTCTTTTTTATTATTTTTCATATTTTTAAAATCAACCAGAAAGCAAAAATGTAATTTATTAATGTACTTTTCATAGGCTTGTATATGGTCTACCATGCAGGTGATTCTGCTAAGACCAAAAATGATGATCATATGGTATATTTGGGTAGAGTAAGCTTTTCACAAGCATGCATGCAGTGCTGTGTTGGATCTGTGTCATGAAGAGTGAGAGCGTTGCAGCTCTACCCTCAAGCTCTGATTTCAGTCAGAGTTTCACAGTGGCAAGGGCAAAGATCAAGAACTCAGTTGGTCTAGCAAATTTTCCACTTCACTCACACATACTCAAATTATTCTAAGATTTTCTTCTTTCTGTTTTCATGGCAAGTGTTGCAGATCTTTATTTAAAGGAGATTCTGAAAAAAATCACCTGTTCTTGATGGAGTGGGTGAACATTTTAGCAAAGCTTTGACCTAGAGCTAAGCTCCTTTCTCTTCTCTGCTTCTGATTTCCTATATTAAATGTATAAATATTTTCCCGTGTTTCTCCTCTGTAAATGAAGATACTAAAATGTTGATTCATAAATATGCTATGAATTTAAATTAATTGAAGTTTGTGTTAGATATGTTGCTAAATCCCCTGGTTTTATTAGTGTTGATGTTTTCCTAGTATCTGTGAGAACATTTTCTAAGTTCAGTACTTTTATTGGGAAGGAAATGATGGTAACTAAGAAGTTGTCATCGTAAGTTAAAACAGTTGCTTCTAGTACTATTGCAAAGCAGTATTCAGGAGATATGTAGGTACGTTCCTGCTCTGCAGCTTCTCATGAAGAAAGACATGAGTGCAAAAATAAGGGCATAGTTGATTACACGCAAAGATTATTTGGATGTATATACTGATATCAGTGTGTGATCTACATCCGTTGTCTGTTGGCTGACTAATTGCCAACTGACTGATTTTTCAGTGTCTTGATAAAAAAACTCTTCCAGATATTAAAGGAATGGAAAGTCTTGGTGTTACTGGTAAGGACAGGGGAGGCATTTTGTGTGGACGTGTTTAGGTTTTTATAAGTATATATGTGCAACGTTGCATTTCTTGAGATAACTACCTCTGGATCTGGGCTTCTTGGATTTAGGTGGCATTAAAGCTGCAAGTTGAAATCAGCCCTGTGTCCTCAGTGATGGTCTACAAGAGCATATGCTACTTGGTTTTCACATGCGTAACAGCTTTTTTTTTTTAAGACAGTGACAAAAAAAAAAAAGAAAGGAGATCCTCTATCACAGTTTTTTTTTTTTTTTGTGGCCTTTGCTGGAAAGTTTCCCCGAGTCATAATAATGATTACTCATAGGATATTGTAGCAAAATTCAATGCATGTGCTACAGTTAATTTCTGTTACATTATGTTATACCCTGAGAATATATTTTGCTTGTTCTCTGCTGGAATTCTCTTGGAAATGTGAAATATCATCTGAATGTGACTTTCTGTGAAAGTCATTTTTTTCCCAAGGAAGGTATACCTCCTTTGTAAACTGAACTCCATTCCCTGCTTTCCTAAGTCTAGTGCACTGAAGAGCAACAGTCCAGATTTCATGAGTATTCGGTTCAGTTGACATGGCCCATAATAGTGTGGCTTCATAACATGTTTGGTGAATGAAATCCTTAGTCTTTTGGTTCATAAAAATGTATTCTGCCAGCTCACAGAACTTAAAGTAACTTAGGAAGATAGAAAATCAAGTTTCTCCAGGGAGAAGCAGGGCAGTCAGTTGGAAACAAGGCAAATATCTCTGATTCTCTGCGATTGACTCTTACAGACAAGGTAACGTGTGCATTCTGAAAGCTGACAGATCTGTTGAGGCTCTTGTTCGTGTTTCTCGCCATGGCATCTGAATGTTTCCTAAAGACAGTTCCCAGGATGTAGAGGTTGTGTAACCTTTTTAGTATCATATGTTTGTAGCTACCTATGTGTGGGTGCCAACTAAGTGGTTTAGGGATGTCAGAGCTTCACCTGAGGCTGCTGTGACTCATGTTGCTGCCCCAAGAAAGTGACCTGCAAAGTCATGCTAGCACAGTGAGTTTGACTTCCCTTACTTATCATCTATTAGCTGAATTGAATTAAAAATGGTGGCTGGGAAGGGTTCTGGCTCTTGCAGTAACTTTCCTATTTGTATCTCGTGTCTCAGAGAAACTCACAGTGGCTGATCCAGCAACTGTAACTATGAAAATTTAGAAATGTTTTGGTGCACAGTGGATCTGCTTCCTGGTGAATAAAAAGTCTGATCTCACAGAGGCAGTTTAATCTTCAAGCTGTTTTGTAGTAGTAGTACTAGTATGGCATGCAACTATGTTACTAATTGGGACAATTTTGTTTGTGTGTTATGAAAAGTGATGCTTTTAATACTGCTGTAAAGCAAATCAAGAATCTGTGTCTCAGCTGGAGCCTGTCAGACAAGGCTAGGTAGATTATAACATGTTTGATTGAGGGCTTGAACTTTTGGTGTCTTTCTGTCTGTAATGACTGGACCAGTTATGTATTTGGAAACTTTTTTCTTGCGGTATAAATATAAACATGTTTTAAATGGCATCAGATTGGCCCATGAATTTGTTTTTAATGCTAAAAACAGAACAAGAAGAAAACCCCAAGTAAACATGTTAACATTTAATCTCCCAGTAATGGAATTGGAAAGAAAATTCTCAGCAACTTACAACAGTAATGCTGTTCAAGGATATTTTTCTGATGCCTGTTGTGAGAAGTTAGGGTATGTAAAATAAATGATGTATGGAGCTGTAGGAATGCGACTTTTGCAGACTACCTTATGTCTAAGGAACATTAAACATAGGGTTCTCGTTTAGCAAATAAATAACCATTCATTTCAATGGCTGCATAGTCTGGACTTTTGTGCATATTTTTGCAAAGATGAGAAGAGGCCATTAGGGATTTAATATAAAATAAATCGCCAAGGGGTCTTCTTGTAGTCCTAGTCTTTCTGCCACATGGTGTGTCACTAATGTGCATAAATGGGCTTAAATGAATTTGTTATCTGTATTACATTTGCAGTATGTATATATTTATATATTATTTTTTAATTGTGTTTAAAAATAAAACATTAAATACATCATTTCTGAGAGCTGAAAACATGCCATTTGTAAATAAATCAACCTTTATTAAGGTCTTAAAATGTCAGTCTGTGAGATCTGCCTGTAGGAAAATATATAACATAGTACAGAAAGCTCAAACATACTTTAATTTGCTTTTCTAGAAGTATTAGGAGGTTTTAAGCATCACCTTAATAGGACTGAGTAGTGCAGTCAGACAGGCTTTAATGTAAATACCTTACTAATGTTTAGACATCAGCCTTCCTGTGTTCTGGAAGCAGGCAGCTGTTCTGCTGGTGGCTCAGGTCAGAAGAAGCACCCCGGTGGGGTACACCGTCCAAGACGTGGACTGTGAACCCTCTGTCGTAGTTAGCTACTTGTCTCGTAATGGTATGAAAGGAAACAGACGGGGTCAATCTTACACTGGTTTATGTGCTTCCTAATTAACTATGTGAAATCAAATGGCAGCAAAACTGACATTGATTGTGGTGGTTATCAAGGTTGCAGTTTTCAAATCAAGACCAGATTCCTTCCAGGAGATATCATGAGGGTAATTTGAGCTGAATTTCCTCTACTCAGTGATGTGTTTCTGCATGAAGTCATGCAGGGTGTTGTGCAAGGTATTTGTTATGATGCTTCACAATGTGAGAAAAATGTAACTTGTAAAACTGAACAAGACCGTTACATTTATCCATCTGCCCAATTCAGCCTGTGCTTAAGTCATTAATTTGTGATTTATTCAACGGGCATTTTTGCAAGGTGTATATTATCATTTTATTCTATACGTATGCTGTAGCAGAAGCATCATAGATTTTGTGGTATCTCTTTAAGAATGCATGATGTAGACAGTGATGTCTGACCTGCAGTGGTATGTGTGTTGGATTTCAGTTTGTTTCTGTATCTGAAGTAGGCTGTCTTGGTAGAATTCATCTGTTATAATAGACATCTGGTCTAAATTTGGCCCATGCTATTATTTATGATTTTGCCTGTATTGTTTTTGTTCAATCTTGGTTCAAAAGTTAATAAAGTAAGTAAAATAATGGTATTACTGAAGGAATAAACACAGACATTAATCTGCTAACATTACAGTAAATATTTTCTTGTGTTTACAAGTACATTGTCTAAGAAGGGAAATTGTATTTTCTTTTGTTATCATTTATGAACTGCGTGTTTCTCTAAATTAAGATACAGCTGCATAATATGCACTGTCTCTCAGCTAAGTAAAATGCTGTCATCCGCAGTATCATTATTGGACTGCATTCCTGACTCCTCCAAAGCTGACTAATTTATCATTTGTGTACTCTTCTAGTTCTTGTCAGTAGCATCTCAGCTCAGCTGCTCATGGGGCATAGACACTGACAGCGGGAGGTGCTGTTTTGAGAAATCTTCATCGTAGGAAGAGCTTTATCCATTAAATACATATACTATTTTAAAAAAATTCGGTGTGAATACTAACTTGGACATATAATATTTTAGGATATGGCCATAATGCATTAAAATACAGGAACTGATAATAGGGATAGCAAGAATATAAATATTACAGAAAAATAAAATTTTATTTTCTGCTATTTACTTCATGTTTTTCTTTTTTTTTATTTTGTGGGAGAAAACTTAATTAGAACATTAAAATGTTGATCCCAGATTACAATATAATTCCAGATATAAATAAAAGGACTTATTTTGGATTTACTAGTGTTAGTGTTGCATTGCTACAGAAGACACTGATTCTGCCTAGAAGAGATGACAGAGATACTGGGTATGTCTAAACAAATTTCTGTCTTGGTGGCTGCTTCTGTATTTTTCATTTTGAAATAAAACAAAGCAAAAAAAAAAAAAAAAGCAAAAAAACAACCCAAACCAAACAGCAAACCACATTTAAAAACATTCAGTATTTATTTAGAATAGTGATATTTTGATGCAGAAAACCAACAAAATATGTCTGCTGTCTTGAAAAATTCATTTGTTCCATCTGTTTGACAAAGCAAGTGCCTAAAACACCTCCTGAATTGGAATATAAGCGAATGCTTATGACTTGTACGCATTATAGCTGCCTGTGTTTTTTAGCATACACCACTGAATTTTATACCTTCTCCTGCATATTAGGAGCCTGGTCCTGAAGCTATCAGTTATTTGAAGATGTAGGAACATTTTTTGAATTTTTAATTAGTCAGAAGAAGTGCTCTGTGAGATTTTTCAACATTTTCTCTGATTAAATGGTGGCAGAGAAGATCCTTCTTTTGACTCTCTGTAACTGGGCAAGCACTGAGGCTTTTTTGAAGTCAGGTGTTGGATCTGGCTGAAAATGTACAAGTTTATTTAATTGTATATGTATTTTCATATATTTCATTTATAAATTAGGGATCCAAAAAAATGTAAAATCCCTCACCATGTACCTGAGTACTCGGATTTAGAGTAGCTAAGAAGACCAACTGTAGCTCTACCAAAGAATGCAATATTTCTAGTAGACCTAGTTTGACCCTATAAAAACTGACATTCAGAATTTATGTGTATATTTTAAGGATTGCAATATCTTAATTTTTTTACCATTTTTTCCTTTATTTTTTCTGTAGACCCGATTAAATAAAGCATCAAATGACAATTCTTTCAAAATAATTTTACACTGCTTTAGGAATAAAGATATACTGATTTTCTCTGTAAGAAATTCTATGTATCAATATATTTTAATTTTAGTCCTGAAATCATCCTATTTCTGAAATAATTACAATAACTTTAACCAAAATTGCTAAACACAGATTGAATTTATTGATTATAATAGAGTGGGAAGTGTTCAAGTTAGGTTTGTAGCATCTTTTTCTCCAATCTGCCTTTCTTTAAAATTGCTTTTTCTGCAGTATAGATCTCAGTAATTTGTGGTTCTTAACTTTTTTTCCTATTTGTGATTAGTGGCTAATAACAAAATCATGCTTTGTCTGAAAACTTAGCTTAGGAATTTTTTTTCTTCTTTTTTCTTGGTTTTAAACAAAGCCACAGAGTTGTCATTTCTGTTTAGGTAAAAAAGGCAGGAAAAGACACTTTCTTCAGCTGCGATCATGTGTCTCTCAATGGCCTAGAGTTTCTTGTGTGCATCTGATGGCTGTATTCTGGGATTCTTACAGGCCGTTTTTCTCTGATGCAAGATAAATACAAAAATGCAATGCTTAGGCTGATCTAAAACAGAGGCCTCAATAAAATTCTTCCTAAGTTTGTTGAATGAGAACTAGGGCAGCTGATTATTTTATCTTTCCCAAACAAGATCTTACCCTTTATCTTCCCTTGCCTTGCCTGGCAAGGTCATGGAGCAGATTCTCCTGGGAACCATGCTAAGGTACATGGAGAACAAGGAGGTGGTTGGTGACAGCCAACACGGCTTCACCAAGGGCAGATCGTGCCTGACCAACATGGTGGCCTTTTATGATGGAGTGACAGCATCGGTGGATAAGGGACGACCAATGGATGTCATCTACCTGGACTTGTGCAAAGCCTTTGACACTGTCCTACACGACATTCTTCTCTCTAAACTAGAGAGGCATGGGTTTGACGGATGGACCACTCAGTGGATAAGGAGTTGGCTGAATGGCTGCACTCAGAGAGTGGTGTTCAACAGCTCGATGTCGAAATGGAGACCGGTCATGAGTGGCGTCACTCAGGGGTCCATGTTGGTCCCAGCCCTATTCAACATCTTTGTCGGTGACATGGACAGTGGGATG
>VXBZ01007189.1:27709-86370 GCA_013399135.1 Heliornis fulica
CTGAGAGAGTTGGGGCTGTTCAGCCTGGATAAGAGGAGGCTCCGGGGAGACCTTACAGCGGTCTTCCAGTACCTCAAGGAAGCCTACAAGAAAGATGGGGAAAGGCTGTTCAGTAGGGCCTGTTGTGACAGGACAAGGGGTAATGGTTTTAAAATAGAGGGAGGGAGATTTAGATTGGCTATTAGGAAAAAGTTCTTTACTGTAAGATTGGTGGAGCACTGGAACAGGTTGTCCAGAGAGGTGGTGGATGCCCCATCCCTGGAGAAGTTCAAGGCCAGGTTGGATGAGGCCCTGAGCAATCTAATCTAGTTGGGGGTGTCCCTGGTTCTTGCAGGGGTGTTGGACTAGATGACCTCTGGGAGTCCCTTCCAACTCTGATCATTCTATGATTCTAAGAAAAAGAAATCACACTATTTACATTGGAGAGATATGGGGAATTCAACCCTTTCACACTTGGGAGAATGTTATGATCAGTTGCGTAAGAAAGGAATAAAAAAAACTCAGGTTGATTTGTCCTTAACTTAGGTGAAACAGACCTCTGGAGTTAGTAGTAAAATCAGAGAACCTGGCAGAATTATATGTCATCATTGTCAGATGATTTTTCTTATTCCTTTGCATGAACTGTGAAACCAGTTGAAGAAAATGTCTCTTATCCCAGGTTCTGCCTTTGCAAACAAAAGCTATTGGTTGGTATCTACTTATTGCCAGTTCTGGTCCTTTTTACAGAAGGACAAACCTCACTACTAGGTCCTTGATAACCTGACTGCATTTCAGTGTTTCCTTTTTACTGTTGTTCTTGCCTCTTAATAACATTTCCAACGAATTTTCAAAAAACCATGACTCTATCTCCCTTCTCTCTCTCACAGGGCAAAAAACCGTGAACCAAACAAAAAAATAAAAAAAAGAGTAAATACTGTCCACAGGGAATATTCTTGCACCCCAAAGTTTTTGGTTTTTTTTTCCTCCACTGCAAGATTGCCAGAAAGTTACAATCAGCAATGGTGCCTGAATTCCACACCCAGAATTCGATTTCCTTTTCTTAACTTTCATGGATGCCAGACATCTGTGAATGCCTGTTCAGTCTCTCAGTGTTTGTCACAGACTAGAAAGTGAAATATCTGGAACAGATTAATTTTTTTTTTACCTAAAATGGAACTGTTAGGTCAACTCTTTGGTGTAACGCCATGGATTGTTTTACCTGAAGAATGATTTAGGGATAAATTTGAATTAATAGCAATTGTATAATCAATAACTCCTGGAATTGTGTTTTTGAAACCAAAAATATTAACTGAGTACTGAGTTAGATGCAGATTTTCTTCAGATTTCATCATGTGCTGAATCATATTCAACTGAAAGCCTAGTATTTTTGCCCAAAAGGTTTTTCATCTCTTCTGTATATAAACAGCATTAGCAGGGTTTTTTCTCAGCATTTACTGTTAAACAGGACTTTCTAAATAAAGGGACTAGAAATTATTCAGAAACAAAAATTGATTTTTCCTTTCACATTTCTCAGCTGAGTATTTGCCATATGTGTTGCTCAGCATCACACTCTCAGCAGGTCTAATTTATGGTAAACACACAGTGAGTGAACAGAAAAAAAAAGGCAATGAAAATATTAATATACTCCCCCCCACCCCATTATTTATTAAAATAAAAAACCCTCACAACTAAACATATTCAGGTTCAGCCCGTATAGTTGTGGCATTTAGTTATGTATATATGTACTTGCCCCTCTGCTGGGAGTTTATAAAGAATGAAATGCTGCACTTCTCTTGCCACGAGACTGATTTGCTGGAGCTGGCATGGCAGTGTGTAAATTATACCTTCCCTGCTCCAGTATGGCATGCTGCCAGCCCCACCCTCGGGCTGTGCTCTCTCCATGAAGGGCAATTGGTGAAAACATTGCTGCTCTCGCTGTGGCATAGGGTGCGTTAGCTTTTCCCAGGGCCTCCACAGGAGGATCACCAACTGAGTGAATGAGTTGATGCTCTGGTCCACTGCTAGGGTTTGGAGCAGGCAGGGAAAGATACAAAATAAATAATGGTATGGATTTTTCTCAGGATTCACAACCATGGAAATCCACAGCGTCAGTATTTTGAAAGCCCCCCGTCTCATATGAACTGCGGGGTCTTTCTTTTTCTGCTGCAGTATGTGCTTTCTTTCTCACTGTGGATTTCCGTCTCTGTCTTGGAACTTTGCTGCCATAACTGTGCTTCAAGGACTTTTTAGCCCTTGCTCAGCCCCACTTCTTAGCATGCCTGCGTGGCAAATCATTGGAGAGCGACACAAAATACGAAGCATGTACCAGCCTAGGTGAGCAGTCTTTCTACAGTGCTCCTGCTCAGGGAATGAGGTGGTTTTGGTTTGGTGATTTTTGTTTTTTTCAAAGGAATGTCTCCATTGTAGTATTTAAATAAATAATTAAGTCCCATTTACAGTTAGGAGCAGACATATCTGAGCAAAAAAAAAAAAACTCCACTGCATAAACAGATGCATTATTCTGAGAACAGAAATTGCTGCCATTATACGCTTCATATTGCAATTACAAAAAGAGAAAATAGCTACAAAAGAAAATGCTATTAAAAAGCTATAGTTTGAGTCCTGTCCTGTGCTTTATGGTGGTACAGCAGACCCTGATAATTCATATACTTTCCTTTATGTCTGGATACTTTCAGTTCCAGCAAGAAACCTGCACGTTCCCTTTCCAGATCTGAGGATTCAGCAAGATAATTGAGAACTGTTCATGGTTCAGATTTAAAAGAAAGTTCGTTAGTCCTGCATTGAACAACTGTGATAAAATTTCCTTTTAGGTAATGTTTGTTCTGTGTCTTCAAGAAGAAATACTTAATTCATGTCACCTGCAGGTATTTAGTTCAAATAAATACAAAACCCTATGAATCTGCTGAAGTGTTTTTCCTTAGGGTCATCTCTGCAGCTTGGCTGTAAGTTGCACAGGCAGCAAGTTTAACTTGTATATTAGTACTTGCAATTGCATTCAGTTTCCCCTTGCTCAGTATTTTGAACAGGGATTAACTGGAATGACCAGTTTTGTTTCCCTGGTTGTTATTGGGTATTTTATTCTCCTCTAGCTTGCTGCATCTTGTTGATCCTCTCCATGAGGTAATCTGTAAATACTTGTAGATGAATAAATAGAAAATACTGGTTCTTTTATCATCTAGTACGAATTCTTCTTTCGTGTGTATCATTGTTTGCCTAATTGTTTACAGTGTTCCAGTCAGTTACACTTGCATAGATCCTCTGAGGTACTGGGGTTGTGTTTGTTGGTATAAACCAATATTTACTCAGAAGTCAAACCTCAGTCTTACTTCCTGTGGACTTTGAGTACTACCATTGTAGTAGTAAAATCCAAAGTGAGATTTTTTTTCAAGATGCCCATGTGGGCAGAATCACAAAAATAGTAATTTTACTAGTTACTGATTAACTTGTTATACATTTAAATTTCTGTGAAAAACAGCCAGCTGAAGTCAGGTGTCACAGGTGACTGTTTTGGACTCTGTGGATTTTCTGCTTTAAAAATCTTAGAAAAATGTTAATTTACAGTGTCTTCTGTCAACTGTAAATGGCTGGGAGGTTAAAGTAAATTAAGTGATGAGGGAACTTTTTTGTACTGTACACAAAATAATATCAAACTCACATTCTGAACACTTACACATGGCACTGAATCTGGTTGTATTTTGGATCCATTATTAAAGACTCAAAAAACAAGCATATTTTCAAATAGTTTTCTGCACAGTCTGATGTATCTGTGCTTGATGCCACTATTCTTCACGAAATGTGATAATAATGTTATCTGTTAACATAAAAACAAAGTTTGACTCCACAGAAGCAGCTGGAGATGGATAACCACAATATGCTTAAATCTCTTAGGAACACAGTGTTTGACATATGCTGCTAAAAGTTCTTCATATTTAGGAATTCTTTTAAGCGAAATACTTGTGCTGAGTCTCAGCTGGTGTGCATGAAGGAATATTCATTTCCCAGTGGTAACATGGAATTTTCTTTTTTAACCTTTTTATATATATTTAATGGATTGAAACACTTTGAAAGAAAATAATAATAAAAAAGCATACATTTATGGACCTAATCTATTTCAAACGGGTTTTATGGTGCTGATTACAGCCTTTTCTCATATTTTATGTATAGGTAAATCAGAAGGTTATGGCTTCTGCAAGTTAGCAGGGAGCAGAAACAGTCCTTTTCTGTGACATCCAGGAAGGTGATCAGTCTTGAAATGAAATATTAATGTTTAGTGGGTGGATACTGCAGGTGATTTGAAAAGCTATTGTCTGCAGCTTGTCAAGAGGGTCATTCTAACAGCAGGATGTGCTAAAACTTCATATTTTGTAGTTGCAAGAGAGGGATATGTTAATCTCATAATATATGCTGGGTATTTCATGCCCTCAATTCCATTATCATTTAAAACTTTTGAAGTATTGTTACATTGCAGTGTTTTGTGTATATGTCATGGTCCCCTCCAGGTGGACACTTGATGGTTTGTTTGCTGTGATCTGGAGGTACAGAAGATCTAGGCAATCATGCTGAGAGGTTGTGTTTCAATCAACCAGTGCAGCTTTATTGTCTTCACGCAATAAGTAAAGGAATGAAAGGTAAAGTAAACAGAGGAAAGAGAATAGTTGACACTGCAGGGTCCAAAGTGTCGCAGGTCCGAGTAGCATCTCATCGGCTCCTCAGTCATTGTGAGCTTCAGTGTGGAACACTTACAGAGTTTGTTGCTAAGAAGTGATCTTTTATGCTATCCCAAGAAATCATTACCATACTACCCTGCCCTCACGCACATGTGTACTGCAGTCACTGGGTGGTCTCCAGTGGTCTTTGATGCAGATTTGTAGTCTTCTGGTTAAAAGCATTTTCTTGCGCGTTCTGATCTACATGGCTGTTCTGTCCTGATGGTTCTTGTTAAACAGCAATATCTTTGTTTAAGCCTGCCCAAGTGCACAGTACTTCCTGGATCCAAACAGTACTTTGTTTCCAGGTAATGTATCCATGGAGACTGCACTTCTGCTTGGTTTGCCAAGCTTAGTGGTTTTTGTATGGGTACAATTCCATTCCTTCGATCAGTGACTGGTCTCAAGTAGTCAGGCAGGCTGCTGCAGATTTGTGGCTGCAAATGTATCAAGATGTTAGCCAAAGTTTTGGGGTGCCTCGTTATCAAAGTTGAGAGAATTATGGGTTTTGGACTGACTCAGGCAATGTTTCCTCATCAGAAGTAGGAGTGGAAGTACCTGTAATAGTGGGGCTTTCAGAGATTTGGTGTCTGGTCAGAAAGAGTCGGAGAAGAGATGGTTAATGATGGCAGAAGGGTATTGTGAGCTACTGTGGCACAGAACATAAGGTATGAGGAGGGATATAAACAAATTTGAAACTTCATCAACTTGTAGTCTTTGAGAATCTGTCAGGTCCAAAGAAGGGCAATGAAGCTGGAGAAGCGTCTGGAGAACAGGTATTCTGAGAAGCAGGTAAGGGAACTGGTGGTGCTTAGCCTGGAGAAAAGGAGGCTGAGGGGAGACATTATCACTCTCTGCAACTACTAGTGGTGGGTGTTGATTTCTTCTCTCAAGTAACAAACAGTAGGACAAGAGGAAACGTCCTCAAGTTGCACTGGTAGAGGTTTAGGTTGGAAATTAGGAAAAAATTTCTTCATCAAATGAGGTGTGAAGCACTGGAACACGGTTCCTGGGGAAGTGGTGGAGTCACCAACCCTGAAGGTAAAAAGGGATATTAAGAGGCCAGTGTCTCAGTTTACATAACTGTTACCAACCAGGAGTGTAATTTTTCTCTTAAGTTTGACCATGCACAAGCAGCAAAACTGACTCTGTTACACTCAGTAGTAAATTCCTGTTCTAGAATAGCTAGTTCTGTGTGTGATCTGGCTTAAATTTTGCTATTGACAATGCAGTTTTCAGAGCTGGAGGAAGTACTTGTGGTGAAATAAACTGAAAGAAAGGGGCTTTAGATGCAGAGTGAATCAACATTGTCCGTAGGCTATTCTAGAAGTAAGATATGGTCCATTTTCCATTGAGGGAAAGTGTAATTGTAACCAGATGAGTAGTAATGCTGCTGTACCAGACAAAGTCTAAGACATTATCTTGGATGGTACTTTCAGTAAAATATTTTATTATGGAGGCAAAGTAGAATGAAATTCAAGATGATACAGATGTGGAAAGAACTGTGTAATTCCACAGAAGAAAGAAACCAGGGACAGAAATCTCATGCAGATACAGAAGGTATCTCATATTAGCCTTAGTTACTAGTGTTTCATAATCCCAGATACTAAGGTTTAAGCTCTTCACAGAAGTATGTGTGGTTTAGTTACAGTGGGTAAAGGCAGATTTTAACAGAAAATATCTTACTTTAGGTTGGAACATAGAATCTTTATTTTCCTGAAGAAAAAACAGCTTTAGTTTTATAGTATCTGTGTAATGCTGGTTTTCTTGGTAGATTTAAAGAAGTCCCACTGGTAAAGCTTTAAAAAAAGGATCTCTTGACCTCATGAAAAAGTTAGTTATTTGGAATGTTAAATGCAATTATATTGACATATGGTGATAATGTGTTAAAGCATAAGGGTTAAAGGTTGAAGGAACCATGGCTTGGCAATTAGCAATGTAAATGAAACATTCATTATCCAGCATGCTGAGAAGTTGATGAACTGTACAATAAATCTGAGCCCAAGTCACTACTGAGATAACTCATTTCAGACATTACAGTATTTATTAGGATTCTGGACATTGTTTTGCATTCTCTGATGAAATATCTTGCTATATAAAAGTATTTATCCATTAATTTTTTGTGAAATAGGTCAACATCATAAATTCACAAGGCCCTAAGCAATTCTCCAAATAATATAGAATTTAAAAAGGAAGAAACATGAAAGACATTGAAACTCATCCTGTCTAGAACAATGTTTGATTACATGTATTGGTGTCTCTTCAAAACATTTTTATTGATATTTCTCCAATAGAAATTGTTTCACGTTACTTATATTAACTGATTTAAAACCATTATTCATCTTATAAAATACAATTGAAATAAAAATCTGACCTAGTAAGCAAATAGAGCCAATTACTTGATTGTAAGTTCCATTTATACAGAAAAGAGGGTTCTTTGATGAGAACATGGGATTTAGACTTCTTTGAGAGATAGTGCAGAACATGTTTACTCAGGAAGTTCTATGAAGATTGTGATTATTTTCAGACATAATTACAGATAACTGTACTTGGGGGTCTCTCAGAATAATGCTCCATACTAGTAAACCCAGACCTAAATTTGTTAACGTGATGACAGCAGTGGTAAATTACTCCCCATTCATTAGACAGCTCTATGAACAGTTTAGATAATAATAACAGACATCGTGCATAATTTGTTCAGTAAAAATATCTAAGGAAAAGTTAACAGGAATCAAGATGAGCAAATATGTGCTATCTTTCCTGTCAGTGAGACAAAGAATTTAACATTCAAGTGATTGGAGTATTTGTTTAGTTTGTCTTTAAAAATGCCAAGTATGTTCCTCCTAATGGTTAACAGTTTATCATGGCCATAGCAAGAGATACATTGGGGTTTTAATGCTCCAGTTTTGAGTCCATTGAGAGGGTTAGAAATTTAGCATCACTGTGGGATAGACAAATTTCATACTTTTGATGCAAAACATTTGAGTATGTCTCTTAATATAAATATAAATTCTGATGTAGTATCACATCTTATGTAGGTTTCATGCTAGTTTTGTGAAATTTTATCTTTGTGAATCATTATGAATCCTGAAAGATCACATGAATTATGAATTGAGCCAAAAAAACCTTTCAGTACTCCCTGTGAATATCCTCCTCTGTATCTAATACACGTAATTCTCACTTCTCTCATCAGTACCAGCAAGAAATGGAGTATTTGTTCAGTAGTACAAGGAAATTTAATGCACTGTTTAGTAAAACAGTTTAATAATATGTATTCTATACGGAAGAGATAGCATTCCTATATGTATATATTAAGGTATATTTGCATGCAAGAAAAAACTCTGATGAATGTTGCCTTCCTCACTACCACCCCTATTCAGTGTTCTGAAAACTGTTCAGAAAATAAGCTTACATGCTGATGTGCTGATATTTGGTTTCATGTAGTCAAATACTACACATCTTAATTTTCTTTTTGGAGTCTCTCTAGTTTTATCAATGGACTGAGAGTTCTTGGGTCGCATGGTACGCAAGGTGGAGGGTGCAGGCTATGCTGGAGATCATATGGGAAGCAACAGAAGGGGCCTTTTTCTAAGGTGGCTATCTAACACTATTCACAGTACCCGCTTAACAGCCTGTGAATGTATGAGTGTCATACAGCATGCCAGCTCCCCTGTGCCTGTATCGTGGACATGCAGTCTTGGCTGAGAATTTTAGTGGTAGCTTTCCTCTGTGGGAAATAGGAGCCATCTACTGTCCAACAGAGAGCATCGATTAAAGCAGGAAGTGATTTTTCTTTCTTGTATAACCTAAAAAATTCTCCAGTGTTACTGTTAGTAGGATTTATAATGACACCAACTTGAGGGGGTGTGTTGATCTCCTTAAGAGTAGAAAGGCTCTACAGAGTGATCTTGGCAGGCTGGATCGATTGTAGAGAGTTCAACAAGACCAAGTGCCAGGTCCTGCACTTGGGTCACAACAACAGTGCTACAGGCTTGGGAAAGAGTGTCTGGTAAGCTGCCTGGCAGAGAGGCATCCGGGGGTTGTTGGTCAGTAGCTGGCTGAATACAAGCCTGCATGGCCAAAAAAGCCAACAACATCCTGGCTTGTATCAGAAAAAGTATGGCCAGCAAGACAAGGGAAGTGATCGCTCCACTGTACTTAGCATGGATGAGACCTCAGCTCAAGTACTGTGTTCAGTTTTTGGCCCCTAACTCACTACAAGAGAGACATTGAGGTGCTGGATCGAGCCCCAAAAAGGACAGCAAAGCTGGAGAAGGGTCTGGAGAATAAGTCTGATGAGGATCAGGGTTGTTAAGCCTCTGCAGAAGGAGGCTGAGGGGAGATCTTGACACTTGTTATAGCTACCTGAATGCTGTTGGTGTCTTCTCCCAAGTAACNATGGCCAGCAAGACAAGGGAAGTGATCGCTCCACTGTACTTAGCATGGATGAGACCTCAGCTCAAGTACTGTGTTCAGTTTTTGGCCCCTAACTCACTACAAGAGAGACATTGAGGTGCTGGATCGAGCCCCAAAAAGGACAGCAAAGCTGGAGAAGGGTCTGGAGAATAAGTCTGATGAGGATCAGGGTTGTTAAGCCTCTGCAGAAGGAGGCTGAGGGGAGATCTTGACACTTGTTATAGCTACCTGAATGCTGTTGGTGTCTTCTCCCAAGTAACAAGTGTTAGGACAAGAGAAAGTAGTTTCAAGTTTATCAGGGGAGGTTTAGATTGGATACTAGGAAAGATTGTTTCACCAGAAGGTTTGTCAAGCACTGGAACAGGCTGTCCAGGGATGAGGTTGAGCCACCAGTTCCTGGAGGTATATAAGACATGTAGATGTGCTGCTTAGGGATGTAGTTTAGTGGTAGGATTAGAAGTGCTAGATTAACAGTTGGAATTGATGATATTAAGGATCTCTTCCAACCAAAAATATTCAGTGATTTGCTAACAGCTTGGATGCAAAATTAATTAGGTCTATATGACATAGATGTTTCTGGAAAAAGCTTATAGTACTTATACTGAAAGGCATTTATCCAGATTTTATTATCTGCTATTGTTTAAAATTTTGTATTACACAGACAGCTTGAGAATGAGAAAAAAAGCTGAACAGTTACCTGAAAGTGTGCAATATCTAAAAAATTTATTGAGTAAAATGTTCTTACTTTTTTCTTCTCAGCTTCCATTTCTAGTTATCTTCTTAACAGTGTAAAAAAACCCCCAGTCTTAGTTAGTAAAGTACAGTTCAATTCTGAACATGAATAAATGGTAAAATCATGCCAAGGTCCTAGTTTCCTATTTTTTTTCCTGATTTTGGATCTAATATTTATAAAAAAATACTTGATAATACATTAAAAAAACAACAGCAACACAAAATCCAAACCCAAATGAGACCCTGCAGGGCAAACAAAGAAACAACAACAACAACAAAAAAAAACCAAAACCAAAAAACCCAACCTCAAAGCCTCACAGTCTCCAAATCTGGAAAAAGTCATGCTTTTCTGGTTTTATCTCTAGCATGTCTTCCAACTCAGATTGAATTTTGCAAGCCTGTCAAGATCTTTTTCCTCTGCTGCTCCTCCATCAGTTCTGCAGGTCCCATTGTGCCATTGTCTACTCACCTCTTGCCCTGGTTATGCCCTTGTGACACCTAGCACTGTGTTTCAAAGTCTTAAGCACAGCTACATGGAACTAACCAGTCAAATGTCAGATACACAGAGGCATAAAATTTGTTATAATCCAGGCAGCTGTTCCTTAGTTGCAATGAACTAATCAAGAGCAGGAAGAGAGAAGAAACATAAAACACTTATTTGTTGTTAAATTCAAGATACACACTAATTAGTTTATCTTGTAAGGTTGCCCATTATTTTCATTGCTGTTGTAGTTGTTTATGTCTTATACACAAACACACCCAATGTGAATAAGACAGCATTTATGTGTAGGTTGAACCAAATGATTATAAATGAATTGAGGGATGTCTCCTGGGCTTGGACATAAAGGTCTTGTAAACTGAAAATTTTATAAACAAACAGCTGTTGGGAAAATACCATTATGCTGTAATAGCTGCTATTAAAATCCATTAGCAATCTTGATGGCCTGTTTGAATTTGATGCATCATTTGCTCTGACAGCATTTCCTTCTAAAGAATTTTCTAAAATATATGTAGATTATGAAAGACAGTAGTAATAGACTAGGAGATTAACACTGATTATACGTTTTACTTCCACGTGCCAATCAAGCTTTGAAGAATATTCTGTATCCTCTGGTTTAAATTTCAGTGGACAAACAGGAACCCATTAACCTGAACAGCTGCAAAGCCTTCTCGATCACCAGGGGAGAAATATGCATCTCTGCAGAGATGAAGTATTTCTAGGCTAAAAGACATGTTTCAGGCAACAGAATAAATCTCCAGTGTTTTCTGTGAGTTGGTGTGCTGTCCTAATTGATGCCAAACTGTCATTCCCCTCTTGCTCACAAATCCGGATGCCACAGTAGATACCAGCTGCCATAGGGGTAGGAATATCCAGTAGATCATGCTGCTACCAAAATTACTCAGACTTGTAATGAGATTTTGAAAAATCTGTATGCTGAGGAGTATTTGAAAACTCTCCTCTTTAAGAACAGTTCAAGTGTCAGTGCTGTATCTAAACTGTCCCTTAAGAAACGGGTTTGTAAACCTAGGGAGTGAGGTGAGTTTGTGTAGGCAGCGGTAGGGAGGCTCATGGCTTGTCCGTGGATGCGGCAAGGGCACCATCTGGTGGGCGAGCAAGGATGAAGGCCTGCAGCTTGATAGAGTCATCAGGTTTTAACACTTTTAATCGAGACTTCTTGTCTGCTCCCCCCCCCCCTTTTTTTTTTTAATTTTTTGATGCTCATATTCGGATGATATAAAGCTAGTTATTGTATATGCTTTGGTTTCTCTTTCTTCCTGTACCTTGTTTTGTTCAATTTCTTATTCAGTGAAGTCAACAGAGTTCTTTAGTACTGTGGTATAAACACTCAAGTCAATTTTATGGACACCCTCTTCCCTCTCTTTCCACATGTTCTACCTTTCTACCTTTCTTTGCCATATCCTCTTTTTCTTTCTGTAAGCAGCTTTTTTGCTAAAAGGTTTGTCAAAGGATGCCCTATCTTCTACTGTTTTCCTCTCATCATTTCTCCTCTCCTTCCTTCCTGATGGAAGTACAGTGGTGGAAGTGAACCACACCTTCTATGTAATATTGTTCTGCTGAAGCATATTATACAGCAGAGCCACAGTCGGCTCCCTTTGTAAAGGGGAGGTATAGAAGCATTTGTGTTTTAATGTAAAGAGAGAAAAGTCAGTACCTTTTCCCTCTTTCTAGCTCTGGACCATTCTATCTTATTTTCTTTGGCAGATTTGGGGCTTTTTAATTTTCTTTTTGCTAAGGTTTATGATATGAGTATGTTCATCAGAAGAGCTGCAAGTCTATGATAGCACAGTTTATTATGGCATTGTCTTAACAGGATTGCAAGAGGCTAAAACTAGAGTAGCAGTTGCACCATTTAACATGCAAGTTGTTGAAGAAGCCTTTACTATTTGTAAGCTACTGCATAATTGTTTGTAATAATATATTATGCATTCCACTATATGCGCCTCTGTAGCACTGAGCGATGGTTTTGTAGTGCACAGTGTAGCGGAGGTAAAACCCTAGTGTCATTCCATATGGATTTTTTTTTCATGGTTTGAAGGAAGACTGGATGCTATTTAGAGCACTAGCTTTCTCATTTACATGTTAACATTTTTTATAATATTTTCAGAAGATAATTGAGGCCCTGAACTTAAAGGCATCAATTTCACAGAGGTTGAAGTACAAGCATTCTAAAAACGACCCATTATTATAGAAAGCCTTAACTGCGGGCCTAATTAATAAGGTGATCATGCACATATTTATTTTTTTTTATTCCATGAATTACTTCAGTTCCATGAATTTGGCAACATTTGAATACACTTTGGGTACATTTTATCTGTAAGTGCAATAGCAGCTTGAGCACCCAACCACACTATTTTTACTCCAGTGTTGAAATAACGCAAATTCAGCCTTTAAAAAAAAATGTGTTCAAAACATTAGTTTTGAAACTTCAAATTATCGACAGGGTACAGTGAAGTCAGCAGAGCATTGCAACATTTTGTGAACAAGCTGTTTGCTTTGTTTAATGAAGTTTTGCTTTGAAATTGCTTTTGACATTTCTTACTGTGTTTGAAAGATGCTTTAATGACAATGCATGACTGCAGTCATGAAGCAAAGGGTGAACAAGGTATTACAGCCATGTATAGTGTGCCCATGACTAACTCAAATATTGCTGTTAACTTGATATATATTTATTTTGTGGTTAGCTTTTTGGTTTGTTATTTATTGAGTTTAAATTTATTTATTTATTTTATCAACAGTGTTACTACACAATTAACCTGATAGATTAGGCATGGCTCAAGATTTAAGTGCTTTCAAGAAAGCCTTATGGCATGTGGAGGGTTGGTTGTGTTAACTGGAGTCACTACTGCACAGAGTGGAACTGCTGATAGTTGGAAAAGCCCCTTTTAAACTTGTGTTATTTTGTAGAGGCACTACCAGCCTAACTCTGTCAGCACTGACAAAAGTGTTTGAAAACTGACTGGTCTCACTGCTAAACATACTGGAAAATAATGATTTTGCTTGCTAGTCTTCCTGTAAAGTTAAAATGTAGAGCACTTTTGCTTGGTGAGCCCCAACAAAATACCCATATATCAGTTCTTTAGCTGAAAAAAAGTTTGGGTTTTTTTGCACACACTTAGACAGAATTTATATTTATCATCAAGGGTTCTCTGTAAGTACCAAGTAAAATTAGAACCATATTAAATGTATTCTAGCTGCTTTGGGCCCTGAGGGCAAGCGATTGCTAAACTAGATTTACATGGCAGTGTCAGCAGAGCAGTGGCCCTGTGCCTCAGAGTGGTTAACTCTGACATGGATTCAGGGTACAGTCTTGCTGTGCGTCTCACTTTTCACTTCTACCTGTCTAGAGACAGAGATCAAGAGAGCGAAGCACAACTTTCTGAAGAATACAACCTGCATTAAAGCGCTTGTGATGGAGAATTTGTCCCGCTGCTTGTTGTCCAAATTCTGCCTTATACATGGCTAGTATTTTTTTCTCAGAAACCTGAACCATCTCAATGGCAGAAGCTGCTGTCTTCTCTACTGCATATGTTAAACTGACAAGGGTGCCTTGGTGAAACTTCTACCTGGTGTAACCAAGTGTATGTCTCCTGACAGGCATGTGCAGAGAACTTTGTTTTATCCTGTTTTTTGCTTGTGTTGGTAATGACTCTTTTTATCTCATCTGAAGGAACTGACTGTTTAACAAATGAGTTGCTAAAGGCATTTTGCTTGCATAACTGTACGTGCTTATTAGAAGAATCCTTAGGAAAACTTAAGTGAATTACAAGAAATTGAATTGCTGCTCTTATTTGTAAGAAGAGCGGATTTTTTTTTTTTTTGGCTGGCAAAGTTCTGTGACTGTATTCGATCACATCTCTCCACTTCCTAATTCCTATTCAGTAACTGCCATTGCAGATGAGACTAAAGCCAGTGCCGTTGAAAACACGGATCCCTGTTTGCTTGTGAGTCATGAAGTGGGGTGTTAGGCTTCCACAGTTCATCTCATCTTCCAGTTAGAGATGAACTGAGTGAATGGGAAGTTGATCTTTTTGTCTCCAGTGGTATTCCAGATGAGGGTTACTCCATATCGACACGGCAACATCGGTGGCCAAGCACAATGCCAGTGATTGAGCATGCAGCACAAGTTTGACTTAAAAAAATTAGTTCAAAATGAAAATGCGCTTCTAAATTTTTTATGTACTAAGCATGGAACTTTTACTTCCTGGAAGGTCATTTGCTATACTTGACTGCCTGAAAAATGGTGCAGATATTGTCTGTATAAGGAACTGGTTGGGAGAATACTTCACATGTACTTCAGTGGTTTATGCCAAATACTTTGAAGTCAGCAAGAAGCTTTCCATTAATTCTGGTTTGTGTGATTCTGATGGGCCTGTTCATTCAGGCTTGCAGAATGAACACCTGCAGGTAATAAATTTAATTATAATTTCTCAGTATGCTGAGACCCTGGTTAGAATGTGGCATTTCAAAGCCTCTGTGCTGCTGGGAGGAAAATACAATAAAAGTATAATGAAGACTGAGGTCCTATCGAAGAGCATTTTGCCTTAATGGGAAACTGTATTTGCAATTAGGAAGATTTGAGACAATAAGGAGAAAACAATAAACAGTTTAAATTCTTGAAATGGTATCAGTGTTTCTTGCAATATTGTGGTTTTGCCCCAGCCGAGAGCTGAACACCACACAGCTGTTCTCTCTAAATTGGGGGAGGGGGAAGGGAGAGAAAAGACAACCAACAATGCAAGGCAAACTGCATGCGTTGGGATAAGGACAGTTTACTGGGACAGCACAGATAGAGAGAGGTAACAATAACAGGACTTTGTAGCAAAATACACAAAACTGGTGATACAGGATGCAGTTTCTCACCAAACCGCACAAATCAGGCCGTACAGCTCAGAGTCATCCCGCAAGCAGATTGTCCCCAAAACCACACGTCCTGAAGCATTGCCTTCCTCACCCCACCAGCCCCCTTTTATACTGAGCATGATGTAATTGGCATGGAATACTCCTGTTTGGGTCACCTGTCCTGCCCGTGCCCCCTCCCAGATTGCTGGGTGCCCCCTGCCTTCTCCTTAGCAGGGCAATATGAACAACTGAGAAGTCCTTGACTGCTAGGCAACAGCTGAAAGCATCGGGGTGATACCAACACTGCTCCCATCTTCACTCTCAAGGCTGCTAGAAAGAAAACTAACTCTACCCTAGTGAAACTAGGACAAATAGAAGAATGGTAAGTTTGAAATGGGAACAAAAAGTTTATGACAGGTAATAGGGAAAGTAAAACATAACATTAACTCAGGTATTGGCAGCACTGGAATAAGCTGGAAGAAAACTTGTAGGAGGAAACAATATTTTTTAATCAAGAGAAAGAATGGAAAAAGTCCAGGTTTTGTGGAAAAAAAAGGGTTTTCTATCAAACTAGCAAAAAAAACCCCTAGCTCCCTATGATGGCAGAAAAAGACATCACTAGTTGAAACAGAAATCTTCCCCAGTTACTAAAATTTGATGCAACAATCCAAATGTGACACATTAGCAGCAGTTCTTTTCATTTGTTATCAGTTGATAACTTTCAAAGCAGGGTTTTTGAAAGGGAAAAGATCTTTGGATGCCACACAAATCTGGATGGGCCTGTATTGATAAGAGCAGTCCATTTTATTTATTCCACGTCAACTATCTTGCAAAATTATTTACCCATCTATGTAAGTAGAGTGAATTTTCTTTAACAGTTTCGATTCTACTCTTTCACAGTTAAATAACTGTGGTTTATTGTGGGAACTTCTTAGCTTAGCTGCACCAACATCTGAATGATTGGGATTTAGTTAAGAAACACACATGGCAAGGCATGTGTGTTATAGATAGGAGCTAGAAGTATGAGAATCAAAAGACTTATTTTGAGAATTTAATTGGCTTATGAAAAAAAATAATGCTTAATGAAAGCAAGGACAGGTGTTTATGCAGGAGCTTTCTCACGAGATGTACGATGAAAGGGGAACCTTGCTGAAAGATACTACACAATAAGATGGATTCTGAACTGAAGTAATGGTTCTCCTGAGTTTATTACTGCAGTGAGATTGTGAGATGCTTACAAAAATTAGCAAAGTAAATGTGATGGGGGGAAAAAGAAAGGGGGTGTGTGAGAAGAAGCCAGTAGCTTGGGATTTAAAGTTGTCATTTAACCTTCAAACAATTTAAAGACATGTATACAATTATGAGTTACTAAAAACTGGTAACTGAACCAGAATAAAGAGAAGTGTGAGTGTGTTTGCATTGCTTTGCAAAGCACATTGCTTTGTGAGGAACACTCATTGAAAAAATGTTCTGCACCAGGTTTTGCTGCTGTGTTATGGATTTAACACATGAACTAATCATTTCATATTAAATACCTTTCTCTTTTAGAATGAATTAATGCTAAGATAATAATGTCCCACCAAATATTTTCAAATATTTCAAGTTTTTGAACTTCATCCAAGGTATTTTTGCTGTATTTACAGTCTATATTGGCATTAAAAAACATTGTATTTAAAAAATACAATGGATAATTTGTTCAGAGTCCCACACTGGAGGAAGAACTGCAGGTCTCTTCTACTTCCTCTACAAAATGAGTCTTCCTCCTCAGAACAGTAGTGCTAAGGAACAGGGGTGATGTTGGAAATACGGTGCAGTGGAACACGGAACTAGGTCATATCCCAGCAAGATGCTCTCTGGCTATGCTCTTTGAGCTGCAAAGGAGATAAAAATGCTGCCATTTTTATCTCCTTTGCCAAAGACAGGACCAGTTGGGTTTCAATCATGACCAAAAAAACCCCAGAAAAATAACGCAAAAAAAAAGAGGCAAAACCAAATAGGTGAAATCTTCAGTGCTAACTCAGCTACATAATTTCTAAGTGTCCTCTTGGCTGAAGACTGATGATTTATTAGCTTGAGTGAAAGTAATTTACAAAGATTAGGAGAAAGATATTTCCTGTTTCGTGTACGGATGATATGTGTGGTATGTATAATATAGAACATACAAATGTAAATATAATTTTTCATACTGTCTGTGGTGCAATGCATTTACAATATTGCTAGCTTCCTGTAACTGAAGGTCTTCTTAATGGTACATCTAGTCTTGCTGTCTCCAAACAGGAAAAAAAAAGTGTTCCTGAAAGTATGGGAGAAAGCACAGTTTCATCTCTCTCCATAGTGACAGCTGCTAAAGAGACGTAGGATTTTTTACAAGATAAACGTACATGTTTATGTGAAAATGGCAATAGTATACTGTTTTCAGTTACGATGAAGAAAGTCTCCATTTCCAATTCAAGCTGCAACCATTAAAAGTGTACAGAATAGTACACCATCCTGCCTTGGCGTTTTTGTTTTTTCCTTGATTAGATCTTCAGGAAGAATTCACATTTTGATACAACATTTGTTCATAGATTTGCAGTGGTTAAATCAATAGTTAATGAGGTTCGTCATATAATTTGAGCTTGTAGTTTGTTTATGCTAGACCAACTTTATCCATACTCCAAACAAATTATCTCTTATAATCACCAGCCTGAAGATAAATCTCTAAATGTTTTTCTGATGATAGTGCTGTGGTTGGCAGGTGTTAGAAGTGCCTCCCAGGGACAAAGATTGAAGATGGGCTTGTTCTCACAAATCCTTCAGGCGAGGTTGTTTAGCTTTCTATCCTGTCATCTGCAGAGGAGCCTTGTATGGTGCCCTGCTAATGAAATCTAATAGGCAAAGGTCATATATCTTTATGAAGAAAATGCAAAGCTGGTGAGTGATAAATGTGCTCTATGGGGTTCAATGGACGATGCTCAGCAATAAAATCCGTGTTTAAACAGTGTTTCAAACGGCTTGGCATAGCTCTGTTTTTTTGTGCCTTAACTACTTTTTATAACAATTCTCATTACTGGTGATGGGATTTGATAAATACAAAAATAGGTGGTGACTTGAAGTAAGTATTTTTCAGTATTCATAGCATAATAAATAAGTGGCAGGGTCCTATTTAAATCTGAAACCTCTGTTGACTAGCACTAGAAGCATGGTAGCCAGTGTGAAGATGGGAAGATTTAGGTAGGATCTACTACCAGTTATAAACCAAAAATGTCTTTGTCAAATGTCAAACTGTAAAAGAAAGAAGAAAAAAACATGCCAGAGTACAACTGCAGATACAACTTCTAAAGAATGCAAGTGAGTCACTTTAAGGAATTGCTAATGTGAAGTTAGAAGGAATTAAATAAACTCGATGTTGTTGAATCACTGCTGTTTTTTGAGAAGTTACCAGTTCATTTGCTATAGTTGTACTGCTGAGCTAAGCGACAGTTCAATAAATCAACTCAGGCTTGATGGATTCTACAAACCATTGCAATGAGTGTGTGGAAGAGGAAAGAAATCTCTTAGTATTCCCTCTTTGACAAAAGGGTATGCAAAGAGCCTGAATGGATGAATGGTTGATTAATTTTGCCAGAAATTTTCTTGACAGCCAGAAGTATGTTTTTGCATTACCATGTTTTCATGGGAATTATTGTGTGAAGTATGAATTATTATATATAAACTTACACCTGAGACTTAGCTGGCTAAAATAGACAGCTCCTGGTCAGTATGTATGTGGTTGTGATGTCTCTTGTGTTTTAATTCATCACTTTGGCAAGTCAGCCTTTTACTTGTTACCACTTGCTAATCAGTCAGCAGTGAAATCAAATATTGTATGTGATTAAATGAACCTTGTAACTAAAGTTGTAGGTTGTGTCTTTTCCAGTATTTTTTAATTGATATACAAGCTGCAGAAAAATCGAATGGAAGTTCTTAACCTAGGATCAGAAAGCAGAACAATATAAAAGACAATAAAAAGGTATATTATATGCTATGTCCACATGGCCTACTGATTAATAAGACACAAAAAATCAGTGAGGGGTTCTGAGGTAAATAATATATCATATTGTATATGCTATACTGTAGTATGGAGATATTTCCTCTTCGATTTGCACATATTTCATGCATATTTTGAACTGGTGAAATTTGCTTATAAATGTGGCGCATAAGCAGGTCTCTGGATTCCTTTAGCTTTAGCGTTTGGATACTTACATGTGTTGTTTTGCACTAAGAGACTTTCCATGCATTTGCTTCAGAAGCTTATGTATATGCTTACTTCATCCTTTAAACTGACTGGGAGTACTTTTTAATGTAATGAAAGTACATTTTCCTGTATTTTCCTAGTTGCAACAGAACGCATATGGTGAGGATTGCAAGTTTTCTAGTTTGTCCCTTAAGTCATCTTACAGAGGCACTTGGAAAAGGAGGTGGCATTTAAACCTTTAAACTTAAAAACTGTATCTCTGTATTTAACTCAATTTTGTACTCTAAACAACTCCAAACTACTTACCCTCCAATTGCCAAAACCACTGAAAAATGGCAGCTTTATCAGTTGCAATTTTGTTATTACAGCAACATCCATTAACAATAAGAGAAATTAAAGTGCTCTGAATTTCTTCCGTTGAATATATAAAGTAACCAGGGCTTTCACCTTTTTCTCAGTAGACATGGTGATGTACATTCTTTCTTGCATTCTGGTGCCGCCAAGAAAGCTTTTTTAATTCTGGTTGTTATGGCCACAGGCATCTAACACTGTCATGTTGTTCCAGTGCACACCACAACAGTGCACACACCATTACCTGTGTTGGCTTATAATTTCAGGCTAAGTGCTCAGGTCTGTTATGTGTTTGGTGGGTGTGTGGGCACAGCCGCCACCAACACCAGAAAGTGTTTTGGACTGTCATATTTCGGGCAGTTTGTTGTACAACTTGGTAGTCAAGAGAGGGTGGGTAAGGATTGATGTTACCTTCAGGTGCGTGGCTGCAGAAGACTGAGGAAGAACGTTCGGTATGATTGTCCTGTGTTCATGGATGTCATAAAATCTTTTAAGGTACATGGAGACGTCATATCCCAGGCACTAAATTCAAAGCACTCTCAAGCAGCTCAGAAGAGGTGAAATAATGGAACTGATGATGGTTGTTGGCACAACTTTTGGTTTTTGTGTAAGTCAATAAATCAAGACTGCTCTCTTTCCTGGAAATTGTGTGCTGTGCTAAATATGTCTAAATCGTGGACATCTTTGTAAATTCTAGGTCAACACAGATCAAAATGGACAATCCTGGATTTGAATACAGACTTTGTATCAAGTGCAAGTAAAACTTTTTCAACTGTAAGCTTGGTTCGTGAAGAGTGGATTGTTGATAAGACATGCATTTGTAAAATGTACGAGTGTAGTAGAAAAGGCACTGTTTCTAGTGTGAAACTGCCTAAATGCACTTCCATTGCACAAAGCATCATAAATTATTACAGATTGTCTTCTTTTTTTTTCAGTTATTCTGCTTCTAATGAAAATAATAGGCTGTAAAAACCCAGCAATCATCTATAGTAAGGGGAGTGAGCTCAGTGTTTAACAGGCATTAATCACTTCATTCTACATGCAGTAGAATAATGCTGTAGAATTTGCTGTCTAAATTTCCTGCTAAATTATGCTGGGAGGTCAGAGAGTTGCCTGCTCTTTTGTTTGGGGCCTAATACCTATTTCACTTTGTAAACTTTAGAGAACACAAAAGAAGAAGAATTAGCTGCTATTGTTATTCTTTCCTGAACAATGATACATCAGAGCTGTAGGTTGAAAGGCACGACAGAAAAACACCATCTTTGGTGAATTTTGTCTAGACTGATTTCACCAGTGGTGTCCATAGAGAAGAGAGGTAAAATAGTGAAAGTCCATGTTCCTGGACTCATATAAACACCATACTGTTTACACTGATCTTTCTGCTTTCGGTGATCTTACCTGAAAACTTTTATTAAGAATTCTCTTTTTTTTTCTTCCCCCCCTTTTTTTCCCTTTCCTTCCTTTGAATTTTTTTTTTTTTTTTTAAGGAGGGGGCTTCTAGTAATTAGCTGGGTTTACAACAAATGGCACACAGACTGTTAGCTCTGCGTGTGTGCGATGACATTGGTATTTACCCTATTACATTGCAATTTAAGTATGTCATAAAGTTTTGTCAGTGATCACATAGAAATAAATTGGAACGGAGAAGTACTGACCATGAAATCTTAAGAGAATACCTTGTGAAGCAGTATGTATCAACTTCTGCATTGTGATAATTGCTTTCGTTGTGAAAATTGTAATGCGATGGAGTGATATTCCTCATTTATATTTTTTGATGGTTGGGTATTTTTAGCAAATGAGTTGTCAGCAGAAAGGCTTCATTAGACCCATCAGGGTATCTGCCCATGAATAACGAATCCCAAACTGTACTGACAGTTTCCTTGAGCCAAAATGATGGAGCACCTCTGACAAAAGCCATATTGTGCTCTCCATGTGAGGAGTGTGAAGAACAAAAGAGACAGTTTGTTCTTAATTTGTTCAGGTTAATATTGACACAGTTAGCTTAGAAGAATCAGAAGTGTGTGTAATGTACATTTACAGTGATCGCTTGGGTAATTGACTGTTGGCTTCTGAATTAGAAAATGTTGTTAGAGACGAAGTTGCAAATTATCTTTGGATAATTTTTGGTGATTTAGCTTATTTTAGAGGATCATCTCTGTTTGTTGTCAAGTTAACTATTCAATTAATTACAAAACAGATTTCTATAAGGAAATTGAGTTTTAGAAAAAGAAGTTTCCTAACATTATACAACCTATGTAAAATGTTTTTATTAATAGAATTACATCATAACTGAACAGGTTATTATAAAATGCTTCAAATGTCTGTGGATTTCTAAAACTTTGTTGTTCTGCTTACCTGGATGATAATATTTGCCATTTCAGAATGTTCACCGTGTTCCTATTTGTAGCACTGTATAAACTATATGCATTAGACAAAACAATTGCACAATTTTATTATAAATGCTAAGACACTTTATTTCTCCAGTATCCAAATTGCTGTTAGCTATGCAAATGTGTTTGCAAAATATATTTACGACAAGATTTTATTTGTTTCAAGTATACATTTCCAGTATATATACAAACGTTTTTTTCATAGGGTGTTTAGAGGGCATTATGACAACTAATAATGTTTACATATGCTGTTTACCTGCTATACATTATGCAAATTTTAATTAATATTTAAGCTGGCACATGCTCATAAAATAGGAAAAGTAGCAAAAGAATGAACAGCTGACTGACCTTTGTCATGCTTTGGCTGTATCTCAGTGTATTTCCTACTATGGTGATTCATCCATGGCACATTTTACTGTGCTTAATGTGGGATGTAGCAGCTTAACTGTTGAAATGATTAACTTTTTTTTTTCTTTTCTGAAGACAATGTTTTAATTTCTGTTAGCATTTACAGTACTTGCAACATTCTGGATGTTTACTTAGGTTAGTAAATTTGTGGAAGAGTCCATAGGTCTACCATCTCTTTCAATATATAGACTTGGGTAATTTATAAGAGTTTCTTGTTTGCAACTGTCTTTATTTGAATGTTTGAGTGCCTGTGAGTGGAGCATCTGAATTGTGTTGTTGGTATTAATTTTTAAAAGCAAACTTTATGGATGTTTGCAGGGAGGTATGGAATGAAACAAATTTTTATAAACAATTACTGAATAGAATTTATTAACGTTGATAAAAATACCTTTCTGATTTAAAAATGAATAATTAATGGTATGTTTATATTAACAGTCCAGGCAGCCTAAAAATTGATGGGGTAGGCCTTAATGACCCTCCGTGTTATTGTTGATTGGATGTCACTGTAAAATATCCATTGCGCTCCTGCACTTTTAAATCCTCACACAATTTGCATGTTTACATTCTTTCAGTGCAGTGTATGGTGCTGGGACACCTAAACCCACTGCCATGCTGCTCCCATGTGTCAGGTGGTGGTGGTCCATTACGACCCCCATAAGAAAGGCATGCAAACTCTGTGAGGCGTATTTTAAAATGCTGTTTATTTGAGCTCATAAGGAGAAAACCCTATAGGTAATTCCGTTTAGGTCATGGGAAATCTGAGAGGTGTTTCACTGAGTAAGCCTCCAATCCCTGCTGCAGACACCTTATTCATTGAAGAAACTTTTACCTTTTGGCTATTTCAGCTATTGTAGGATTTTCTTAGAAGGGAACAATACCAAATTTCTACTGTCAAAAAGAAAAGATGTTCATATGAGATGTTGTTGCACTTTTAGATAAAGGCAAGCATGCGGCAAGGATGCGGAGAGGATGTAATTGCTAATATACCAAGTGCCTGGTCCTGCACTTTGGCCACAAAAACCCCAGGCAGCGCTACAAGCTTGGGGCAGAGCGGATGAAAGTGATTCTGTGATTCTGTGATTTGGCCTGCAGGCATCTCTTGATACAGTTAGCTGGCCAAGTTTGTTCTGTTTTTGAAGACTATGTGTAGCACAACACAAGCTTGATGTGAAGCACAGAGAAAGAAAAGTGTAGAACCTATCTAATCCCCTTCTGCAACTTATACCCAATGGAGAAGGACATTCAACCTGTTCAGAAGCTTTGAGCCTCTCTCAGTCATCAACACACGGAGAACCTCAAGAAGAATAAAAGATACACACTGAATAATAGTAAGATTCAGAGCATGTGGAGTGAACCTCCACATGCTCGAGAAGTGGAGAGAACCTCAGATAGCTGGATCAGATAGTTATCTAGGTAGTACATATTGTATATGGAATACATACTTGGCAACTTCCCCACTTGGAGCATCAGGCTACTGGGTCACCTGCTGTTCTATCAGTTCCTCAGTGTTGCTCTTGATTGTATGGTGCAAGTTAGAAAAAAAAAAAGCTCGAGGCAAATTCAGATTTTAGCACCTTCAGGGACTTTGCTAGTACCTTTTACATCTTTAATTCCTTCTCTGGCTGGTATAACTTACCTTCCATTGTATGGCATTTGGTGCCACAGCCTTGCTGTGGTAACTACCCCCATCTACAAATAGATGCTGTGAATTAGCATGTGAAATTTCTATCTTCTATTTATTCATAGTCTTGCCCTGTGATACCACAGTGGTCCTTGACTTAAATTCTAGAAAGAGACCTCTGATCACCCTGCGTGCACATATTGACTCTCTGGTTGGCCACAATAGTGAAAGGGGAGTTTTCCCTTGCCATATAGAAAGGTTAAAAGGTTCCTCCCTCAAAATACTGCAGAAAGCAGGATTTTTGGCACACTCCAGTGCACCACTTTCTGAGTGCCAAATGCAGGTGGAGATAACATCAGATATTATCTCACTCAGTGCCACTTCTGTGAGGCTTCCAGTTCAGTCACATGATTTTAATAAAAAATACCCTGAATTTTGTGCTTATACAAGCAATATAGAAGAAAATGCATTGTGGGTCTTGAAAGCTAGACATTCTTTTAAAAGGATCATTTTTTTAGGTTATGTACAGCCGTAAAATACCTTGCAGAATATGCCCTTGATTGGTCCATGCCCTTCCCTGTGACATCCCAGTCTTCTTAAATTGGCTGTCAGTGGGTAACCAAGATAAGGACTTACAAGGGATATTTGGATGGTTTTGAATCTGGTCTAATTCAAACTTTATTACAATATATTTTAATTATTCCAACTGGAATTATGGGATAGGTGAAGTAACTTTTCCATATTTAAGTACATTGTGTCACTTTTTCTAATATACCAAATACTTGAGAAAAATATTACTGGACGTTCAAAACTTACTCACTGCAGTTCCTCTACCATAACACCCCTGTTTGGATTTCATATGTGAATGCCCACCAGTAAACTGACAGATTACTTCTGTTTGTGCATTATTCTGCATGAACTTCACACAAAACTCATTTTCAGATACTACATGAACATCCAAGTGAACTTTATCTCTGATCTTGGAAAAAAGTCTACTTCCAAAGCATTTGAAAAACTTTTTTTTTTTATCAGTTTAACTTATGGGGAGGCAGACACATTTTGTGGACAAATTTGAGTAGATTAATAAATAGTATTTGTATATATGTAACCAAAACAGTAATTCATCAGGTAGGAGACAGATGCAAGGGAATAACATGCCAATCTGCATATACAGTTCTGTTGTGTTCATGATGAACTGCTGTTTGTTCAGGGCCAGTGTAGCTTGTCAGTATCAAAGGAACTATTAGCTAAAAGACAAAAAATTATCTCACATGCAAATAGCAAAAACATAAAGGAGAAAATAAAATTTCTAAGACTTTGTTCACTGGCAGTTTTCAGGACTTAGGACTGAAAAGAGACATTCATACTTTGTGAATCATGTCCCCAGATGAGAATGAGAGATATATGGTTTATGTTGCAAAATCTAGATAATTGAACGTTGGGCTAGTCCAAGTATAAATGAGAATAGGAATGACAAATGCAGTGTTCACCAGCTTTATGTTTTAGGGAGGTCGTGTGTGTGTGAAAATAACCTCTTTTTTTGACACAATTTTCAAGCTAGTTTGTTTTACTCTGTCCATGTTTTTGGGAGGGGGTGAGGGGTGTGAGTAGAAGGGTATTGTTTTGAAGATTTGTTCTGAATTCAAAGAGCAGGAATAAAGAAATCTATAAGAGTAATCCATGGTAAAATTGTATGCAATATTACAATGGGCTACAAAAAGGCTACAAAATTAAGTTAGCACATGCAGTTCTTTCTGAGTGCCTAATTTTGCACCACAATGCTACTATTTTAACATCTGCTGTTTTAAATGAAATGCTGACTTCAAATATTTTTATTTTTCTAACTGAAAAGGGAGTTTAGTTAAGCAACAGCAGTACCCTAATACTTCTAAGCAGCCTTGCAAAAGGAAATAGCAGGAACAAGTAACACTTCTGTTTCAGCAGTGTTTCAAGTTTCAAGAAGGCGAAACCTACATTTGGCATTTTAGTCCATTGCTGTGCTGTGAGACCAGTTCTTGATTTTTTCTAAGCACATAGCTGTTTTGACAAATGGAATGGGAGTCTGTTGCCAGTTACAGGCATTGATGCTTATTTATGTTGGATGTAAAGAACAATGAAAAGACGCTGACAATTCTTTTAATTTCTTACCACATTGCAGGACTGCGTGTTACACAGGAGTCTTGTTGGTGATCTGAAAGCATTCCTATATAAATATGGGTTTGATGTAATTGTCATTCTGGCCAACTGCTTGTCAGATGAGAAGCAAAGCAAACGGCAAATAGCAGTATACTCAGAAAACTTAGAGCTAGGCAATCAAGTAAGTATGTGGAAAAAGAATTGACTAATGTCTCTTCTGAAAAAAAAAAAAAGAATAAACGTGCTTATAAAGTAGTGTATTATTCTATGGATGTTCATTTATCCAGTGCAAGGTGATGTCAGTTTTGGGTTTTTTACTATATTTTACTATATTTGTAGCAACTTTTTGAATGTTTTTCTCAGTCTTCAAAGCTTCTGATTTTATGGGCAGGTGCCTATATGACTATTACTTTTAAGGTCAATATAAATGTATTTATTTTAATCTAATTATCCCAATCTAGAAATACTTTTCTCATATACCCTTACATATTTGACTCAAATTTCTTAAGACAACACCTAAATATTTATTTGGATTTTCTTTTACTAGTGAAAAGTGAACTTGAAAGTCATATAGTATAATTTTTAGTAAAAATTCTGACCAGTTATATAAAGCACATTTTCTATTGATCTTCTGTTTTATTATGTCATCTATTTAGGAGTCATAATAAAGCTGTTCAAGTTAAAGGGCCAAGAAGTTGTTAAATAGGAATAGATAGATAAGGCTATGTTACATGGTGAAGTCAGTACGTGCCCTTATGCCCATGATTGCAATGGCTTTTCAAACATCCTGTTTTTCAACAGATCTGCTGTGAATTAGAGGAATGTCAGAATCCCTGTTTGGAGCTGGATCCTCTAGAGTGTGGATGTGACCAAATTCTCATTTATCATCAAGAAAATTCTTTGGTGACCTGTGATCAAATTTTTCTTCTAGTTAAGGAGGTTATGAATAGAAGACAACCAGAAATGGCATCAAACAGTAGAACTTCTTCTACTGAAGCTGTTGCTGGAAGTGCTCCACTTTCACAAGGATCTTCTGGTATTATGGAGTTGTATGGTTCTGATGTAGAACCACAGACCAGTTCTGCTAATTTTATAGAAAATCCGCAAGATCTGAATGGATCTGTGCAAGCCCACGTTGATGTTAACGTAGACCTTGTCAGTCCAGACAGTGGATTGGCTACCATTAGAAGCAGCCGGTCTTCCAAGGAGAGTTCTGTTTTCCTTAGTGATGATAGCCCTGTTGCAGAAGGTGCTGCTTCCCATCATAGTCTTCTGCCTGGCTTTGATTCCTATAGCCCTATTCCTGAAGGAACAATACCTGAAGAACAAAAACCTCAGTCCAGAGACAACAGCGATAATTTTGATCTTTTCAGCTTTGATCTAGCACCCATGGTTACAGCTCCATCTGAGACTTCCTCTCATTCTGTTGATTGTTCTCCAGCAGATGACTATTTCCTGAATAGTGATTTATCAGAAGGACATCAACTCACTGTGCAGAAAGAACTTAATGAGGCAAACCTACTAGAAAACGATACAGCAAATTATTCAACTGACTTATTTGTGACACCAAATGAGGAAGATAACTTGGCTGAATTTGGAGAGAATTCAGAAGAAATGTGTGAGAAAACTTCAAGTTTGATAGATTTAGTTGAAGAGGATTCTTCACCAGAAATTTTGAAATCTGCTGATTCAAGGATGCCACCAACTCCTATGAACAGTCTAGTAGAAACCTCACCATTAGATAATGGGCAGCCTTTATTTTTCCCACAGGATGTCATTAAAAAAATTAATGAAATAGACAGCACAAATTACTCTCAATCTCGTGTTAGATATGGGAGTTGGTGGGATGGATTTGACATAGAGTCCAGAAATGCTGATACATGGAGTTCAAGTGAGCAGGAATCTGTATTTCAGAGCCCAATCTTATGGAAAGATTGTAAAGAAAGTCCCTTGTTACGAGAGCATATTGAGAGAAGAGCCTCAGACTCTGTATTCCTCCAAAAACAGCCAAAGCAAGTGGAATACATGAGAACAGGTCTGTGGGATAATCAGTTTAGACGAGATAATTGGAATAGTGAGAATCAAGAGAAAAACACTGAGCATTCACGTTTGCAGACGGCTTCTTTAGAGGAGACAAAGAAAGAACTGGAGAAGTTCGCTGACCCATGGAAGGTCAGTCAGCCAACACCTGTGATATCAGAATCATGGTGTAGCGGTGAAGGGAAAGGTAGTCAGCTAGCTGGAGATTCTTATGAAGTCTGGACGAAGTTTGAAACAGGAGACATGGCTAGGTCCTCTGAAAATGTGTGGAACATGCCCAGACTGGATAGAGAAAAGAAATCAGTGATTATTCCTGAGGAATGGGCCATATTAAAAACAAGTTTATCAGATTCTTCAGAAATCACAGTGGATAATGAGACTGAAAATCCACCTATCCAGGTAACTCCAGAAGCCTGGGATAAAGAAGGATATTATTTGGTAGAAGAGTATGGAAAACCTGAAAATAGAAATTCTGTTTTCAACAATATGCAAAATAATTCCAAGCTGCAAACAGGTGAAAAACCTGTATTTGGTGACCAAAAACCTAGACCAAAACAATTTGAAAATATAGAGACCTGGAATATTTATGATAAAAGCAACATCCGGAAAGAAGTAACAGACATAGTGATGCCGTGGGATGATACCTTCTTGTACAAACACTCAGATCTTAATTCATCAAATGCAGGTGAAGAGCTAGTTGTTTCTTCACCAGACACCAATTATTCAACATCTGATTCATATGAATCACCTACATATGTGGAAGATGAAAGAGAAAATGAGGGCAAAGATTTTGGTGAAGAAACTGTTATTGACAAATTGATAAACCCAAATTTATCTCAGACAGAAGTACTTGAGAAAGCAAATGAGGAAGTATTATCTCCTAGAAACATGCCTTTTTCAAGCTGTGGCAACACAGACATCTGGAACACTCCCCTAAATAATGTCACCCAGTTACAAGAAAGAAACTCTGAAATTACTGCTCTTTCTGCCTCTGCTAAGCCTTTCCGTAGTTCAGAACAAACAGCTGATCAGTGTTTCTCGAGTGAGATACTCTCCAAAGAAAATATTTTTTCTACATCTGAAAACAGAAGAAAAACACCAATATACAATCAAACCGTGAATGACATATTACCACCACAGAATGAATTCAGTGCTATACAGACTGCAGCTGAAAATGTAGAAACAGTGGTCAGTGTTCCTGTACAAGACACAGATACATCTACTCCATCTTCAGACGCTGGGAATGGTTTGGATCTCAAAATATGTGACTTAGAGGGTGAAATACTTGGTAAGAAGTTGGCACAAACGGCTGTTGATGCTGATGAAAAGCTGGATAGTCAGGATTTATCGCAGCAGCTGAACTCACAGAGCTTACAGTCTGAGCAGGGCTGTGAGGAAGTCCAGGATAATGTCACTGTCATCTCTCAGGAAGGAAAAGAGGAATGCAAGAGAACATCTGTGATAAGTGAGCAGCAAATGACTGGTGTCGTTTGTAATAAATCAGTGCAGGAGGACAGTGAATCTTCATTTAATGCAGATTTGGAAGAAAACAGGTCAACAACTGAAGCTTCCAGCTCTCCAGAAAAAATGAGGCAGAGCATTAGTTTGGAAGTGTTAGTTACAGAGAATGAGTTGTTTACCAATCAAAGTAATTCATATAGCCAGGAAGAGAGGAAAGACTCGTTGCAGAATAATGTAGAATATTCTTCAAGTGGTTCTGAGGAAGGTAGAAATTACTTCTCTTCTGATGATTCCAGACCACATAACAATTACAGTGGAACATCAGATCTCCTTTCTGAGACAGCTGAAAAGGAGACTACAGTGATAGAAGATGCAACAAGTCCCAAGACGGAAAATATTTCTGAATGTTCTGATAAGGACAGTGATAATCCTGAAAACAGTTCTTCCAAAATGCCCAGAAACTCAGGCATCTGGAATGGTTCTGGAATGAGTGGTTGTCACCTAGACACATCAGTTCCTTTGATGAATGAACAAGAACTGGGAGAAGTGAAAGAAGACTTGCATGAAGTAGTTCCTAACCATCCAGGCATTTGTAATTCTGAGTTAGTATCTTTCAAAAATAGCTCTGAACTGAACGGAACTCATGAAAAGTCTCTCATAGATGAGTTTAAGAGTCCTTCTTATGGATATGTTAGTGTTCCTGACATTACAGATATGTCTGTGGTAGAAAGTTCATTTTCACATGAGATATATTCAGGGAGAAGTGAAAACTCTGAAAATTTAGAGGCTTCAAATAATCTTGGTGAAGAGCCATGTGTAATGCTGAGTGAAACTTTTCCCCAAACTGCTTGGAATTCACAGCCGTGTGGAGAATTAGAGTCTCCTGGAATAAGTCCTGAGGCAAGTGAAGCCCTTGACATGGCAAACACCACAAGCAGCCTTTCAAAGGATATACAGATTAAAAGTTATTTGGAGGAAGATAATGTGTGGAGTGGTTCAATAAATGATTATGCACAGTCCAGTGGAACAAGTCCTGATTTAAGTGATGCATCTGTGAATGTATGGGGAGACCTCCCAGTTGCCAGTCACCACAAAAGCAGAGAGGATATGTGGGATATTAAAAATAATAAAAATATTGAAGATGGTAATAAAAGGAATGAATTTAGGAATAAGTGTGAAGGTTTTGAAATAAGTACTGAGCAGAACAAAGTTCCTAAAAGCTTAGATTTTTGGAATGCCCATGTAGATGATGATACTGTATCTTCTTTATCCAGTCCTGATATAAATGAGGATTCAGAGACTTCAGAGTCATGTTCAAAAGCATTACATGAAGATTCTACATATGAAAATGAACAGCACAAAGCATCTGTAATCAGAAAGGATTATGCTCAGTCCAATGCAATGAGCCCTAAGGCAAATGAAGACAGTTTAGATGTGAAAACTAAGGTGGGAGAGGAGGTCCAGATAGGCATTTTCAGTGAAAATCCTGAACTAGTTAATGCTGGGAAAGTATTGCAGGAGGACTTGTTTGCAATAGACCGTAATGAGACTTCTGAATATTTATGTTACTCTGAAACACTTCAGGAAAAAGCTGCAGTGTGTATTTTCAGTGAAAAAACAGGTAGTGGAGAAGACTTGTATTTAAATCCAATGAATAAAGAGATGACACTGACTTCTGCTGTTGGTGATAAAGAGGAGTATTCTTCAAAAGCTGTAGATCTGTGGATTATGCCACTGCAAGCCAATTTAAGAACTGGTGCAAAATCCACAACAGAAACATTTAGTTTTCCAGATGACAGTTCAGAATGGTGGAATTCACAGCCTTGTGAAGAAAAGCAAGCAGAAGATCAGTATTTTGTTTCAAGTCACTCTGTGGCAAACAGTGAGAATGACTCCTGGGGACTGCCTTCACAAGATGAAGAACTAACGGAAACACATTTCACTGATGCAAATAATGGTGGAAATCAGTCTCCCGCTCTGTACTGTGATAAGAAAGAAAAGGAAAGGCTAGTACATCCTTTGCGTATTCCCAATAGTGAAATAAATCAAGACACTGTACATTTCAAACAATTTGGGGCTTTCATACTGGATGAAGAAGGAAAGGGCTTGAAAGACCAGTTGTTTCCTACAGATGAGGAAAAGCAACTCACTCCATGGATTCCTTTATCAGATGAGGAAAAAAGGATAGCAAATATGTCAGTTCAAGAAAGCACCGTACTGGATCTACCAAAGGACAATGAGAGAAATGCAAGCCTCGCTCCTCAAGAACATCAGCAGGATACCTGTGAAATGTTAGAAGTGCGCACCTCCCTGCCAGGTGTTTTCACTGTAGAAGACACATCTTTTGAAATGACAAAGAAATCAAGTCCAAGTCCAGGGTGGAGTATATTAGTTCCCCAAACTTCACTTATCCCAGATATTTTACAGGATAACACACAAGAAAGTAATCAGCTGTTTTCAGTGGAACCTGACCTGTGGATCAATGCTGAACAGATTGTTGCTTTGAAATCAGATGGTGAAAATCCTGATATATTAAGCCACTGTGACCAAGACACTACTTCAGAGGCATCAAGCAGCCCTGACGTGTGCCAGGACTATGAAGCTAAGCATGCCTCTGTCTCATCTCCTCAGTTTGGTGTGGAGGCTGAAGACAAAACCAGTCAATTGATTCATGAATGGTCAAATACGAGTAAAGAGTCAGATTTAGATTCAGATTGTCAGTTAGTAATGCAGAAGGTGGGGATGCAGTCAGAAAGCAGTATCCCCCAGGACTGTGACCAGGGAAAGACCAGCGCATCCTATCACCTGATCTCTTCCAATACTCAGGAGCCACATGAAATTGCAGTTTTGGAAGAATATGGTCGAGAAAATAAGTTTGTTACTGGCCCAGCTGAATTGTCTGAAATTGCTAATGAAGTTTTAGAAGTTATGTCCTTAGGCTGGAAAGACATGTGCCATGAAAGTTTTACTCCTGCAAGCCATCCAGGAACACCAACTGATACAGCTCAAATAGTGACCTCCCAAATGCTGGCTCCCATAGATTTCACTCTACCTAAGGCAGAACAAAACGTGAAAGAAGTCAGTGCCTTGGCCAAAGGGAAATACTCTGATACAGACTGTAGAGCAGTAACTGGTAATGAGCTAGACCTGTCAGAAGAACCTGTGGGTGAGTCTGAGATGGATGTAGAAGATAACATGAGGAACGCATCAGTGACTAATATCCCAGCAAGCACATGCAGTGGAATGGACATAGCAGCAGTAACAGGCAGCGAAGCAGTGGAAGGGGCATCGAAGGTTAAACAGATATTCTTTCCCAAATCCTCTCTGCCTGGTGATAATCAAGGCCGCAAATCTGATTCAAATAATCATCTGGTTGGTGACATAGCAAAAGAGTCTGAAGATGTAATTGAAAATTATGGTGATCCCGTGTGTAAGGAATTGCACAGTGACCGGTCACCGGTGGCGCGTACTCCACCATCCTATGTATCTTTTGACGCCGAACCCTCTGGCAGCAGAGAGTATGCGAAGGATGAGCTCCTTTTGCAGCATCCACTTTGTGACAGTGTTTCTTCAGAAAAACTATTACCACTGCCAGTTCTGTCGGAAGGCACAGAGAGCATCCTCATGTCCAAAGACAGCATTATTAAAGGTCAGTTGTCTGACTCATCCACAGAGTACCTTCAGGAAAATCACACGTCCTCACCTTCACCCTCCGAGTCCGAAGTAACTCTAGGAGCCTCTGGGGTTTCAGTAGGAAGATCTGAAGCAGAAGCAACTGATCTGGACTCACCGCCAGGTGGAGATAAAAGATCACCTGATGGTAAGAAAACCTGCTTTCCAGAGCAAGCTCATAGGGCAAAGAAGGAAATGTCTGGAGTATTATTGCTGAATCATGAGGCTTTGAGTGAAGTCTGTGCATCTCCCGGATGTACAAAACCGTACTCTGGGAAGACCTCTAGCATCACCCTTCTAGGCAGATCCAAATATTTTAAGTGTTGAAACAGGAACATTATTTCTGGTGTTTGTACAGGGGCGAGCATGTGGGACGCTGAATCATATCTTCCTTGGGAATGATTATGGTGTTAATGTATAATCTTTAATGATAATAACAGTGGTGGTGATGTTATAAAATTCAAGTACACATTAACAGAGTACAGCAAACTGAGAAGAGATTTATCTCACTGTACTGATTTAAAGAAATCGTAGTGTCTGAAATAGTAATTAAAAAACTAAAAGGACTTTCTGTTTCCCTGTTTTTTTAGAAGCTGGCACTGACTCCCTACTTTGTGGGGAGAATAAACCAAGAAATTCCTATGAGAGCCCTGAACTGAAGAGTACAGAGGAAGATGTGATGAACCAGGTGCACCAAGATCCAGCTTCACTGGAGATGGATTACATCCTTGTTTCTGAGGAAGAAAATGTGCCATCAATGAAGGATACCCTTGAAAGAAATGAAAGTGATTTTGCATTTCAAGAAACTAATGTAGCTGAACAAACAGAGTGTCATGATGGCTTTTCACCAGGCTCCTTGGATACCTTTCAGCCAATCTCCATTACAGATGAAAAGGAAGATACATCCGCCTGTGGGACTGGATGTTCTTCTCTTATGCCTCAGAAACTGGATGATGAAAGGAGATCACAGGAAAGCTGTGGGCAAGATGAGGTATGGATTATATTGGGCCAAAATGAAGTCAGTGACATATCACCTGAAGAGATTTCTGCCGAGTCAGAGATACAAGAATCAGAATCTGGACGTTCAGGTGAAGAACCAGCAGCTGTTGTGGCACAGGAATTGGTACTTGACTCTCAAACAGAATTTCGAGCAGGAGACACCTTTCAGTGTGAGGCTTGCTGTCCTTCTGACAGTGTGACTACCGAGAATGAGAGCTCCAACATCACAGGAACATGTGTGTTGCAGGCGATTGGTAATGGTGGTGCATGGGATGCAGAATCTCAACAGACACTTGGAAATAATGTTGCAGCAGAACAAGAAATGGAGGAAATGGTGCTTCTCAACAGTGAAAGAGTACTGAGTCAAAAATCAGGGTAAGGAAAAAACCCAACCTGTTTACTTTCAAGAGTCTTATTTTCCCTTCTTAGCAATGTTATTTAAATGAATGGTGCTATGAATAGATGGCTAGACTTTCAAACCTTAATTACTAATTATATGATTTAAGTATCACTATATGCCTCCATTTAAAAAAAAAAAGACTCTTGGTTCTTGGTTGCTTGATACAAGTCAAATAAGGATTGTTTTGCAATATAAGAAACTTGTAGAGCCACTTTCCTGCAGGAATAAGTCAGTCTTCCTCCCCTGAAGTCCCACAGACTTCATAATCTACATTTGAGTCTGAAACAGATATGTCCAGAGAACAGAGGCCAAACATACTGATGGTATTGCCATCTATATGCAATGCCAGTGATATTATGGAGGGATCGAAATGAGGTACTTACTATCTCTGCCTAATGCAAACTACTGTGAAGGATGTTAGGAGGGAGTCAGGGCCAATGGTGAGAAAAATGTTCTTGCTTATAGGGAAAATAAAAGGATAATGGAGAAGTATAGTTTTGGGGTTTTTTTGTGATTGCGCCCAAGCTGTAGTCAGGTCAGAGCAGCATTTCTCTGGACTAGACTGGACTGGCAGTTGAGTCGGTGTGAGTATATCTGCACCTCCCTTTGTGTGTAAGAGTGACCTCCGTGCTGACAGCATTGCTCCTGCCTGTGTGTCTCTGCTGGAATGAGAGATGACCCTTTTGCCTCCATTTACTGTAGAGTATTGGGGAGGTTGCTTCTGTTACCGATGACTCGAACTTTTACAACCAGACAGATTTAACTGCTACAGTAGACCTTTAGAATAGCCCCAGAGATGCAAGTGTGGAAGCCTGACCTCATTTCTCCTGGGCATCTGCGGCGGACACACTGCAGTTTTGCAAAGAGGAAACTGGCACTGTGTTCATACAGTGAAATTCTTGTGAGCAGCACAAGTAGCTTCCTGGTACACAAAACCCCCAGGGCTTATAACTGCTTTGTACTTCCTACTCCTTTCAAAATGCACGAATGAACACACATTTTATGAAACGTGGAAACGTTGTTTGTGAAAATGCAAGACTGACTTTTTACTTTTTTTTTTTTCTTCTACTTTCATCTAATCAGTTGTCAGTTCAGTGTAGAACACACGTCACATACATGACTTTTATTATCAGGTTTTAATTGGTTTGCAATTTATTTTAGACTTAATTTTTCACTATTTTGCAGTTTTAAAGTAGGCTTTCTTTCTCTTAAAGGTCGTGTGCCTGTATATGACAGTATAACCCGAATAACAGCACTTTCAAATAATCTGTAATAAAAAAGCACATCTTTTGCTAAAGCCAGTTTGCATTTTGCTAAGATTTCAGGAATTAGTAGTTCAATAGCTGTGATTTATCTTCCCCCAGACTTGTTAAAATACCTCCCCATTAACGTTTTCACACATTTTCCAAAGAATATATCACTACCACATGATATAATGCTGTTATAGATGAGCTATTTTAAATATTTAGTATGTTCTGGCTCAATCCTAAACAGAAATGAGTCTCAGAAACTATAAAATACAATGATGTTACTTGCAGGCTTAAACTCAAGCACCTGTATAGGACTTTAGGTCTTGCCTTCACATACTGTCCCTGGCTGAAATCACTTCAGTTTAACTATGCAGACAGCAACGAGGACAGTAGCTGGAAACTAGCAAACGTGACACCCATCTATAAGAAGGGTCGGAAGGAGGATCCGGGAAACTACAGGCCTGTCAGCCTGACCTCGGTGCCGGGGAAGATGATGGAACAGATCATCCTGAGTGCCATCATGCGGCAGGTGCAGGACAACCAGGGGATCAGGCTCAGCCAGCACAGGTTCATGAAGGGCAGGTCCTGCTTCACTAACCTGGTCTCCTTTTATGACCAGGTGACCCGTTTAGTGGATGAGGGGAAGGCTGTGGATGTTGTCTACTTAGACTTCAGCAAGGCCTTTGACACCGTTTCCCACAGCATTCTCGTGCAGAAGCTGGCTGCTCACAGCTTGGACAAGTGCACTCTGCGCTGGGTTAAAAACTGGCTGGATGGCCGAGCCCAGAGAGTGGTGGTGAATGGAGTCAAATCCAGGTGGCGACCGGTCACCAGTGGTGTTCCCCAGGGCTCGGTGTTGGGACCAGTTCTGTTCAACATCTTCATAGATGATCTGGACGAGGGGATTGAATGCACCCTCAGTAAGTTTGCAGATGACACCAAATTGGGTGGGAGTGTCGATCTGCTGGAGGGTAGGAAGGCCCTGCAGAGGGATCTGGACAGGCTGGATTGTTGGGCTGGGGCCAACAATATGACGTTCAACAAGGCCAAATGCCGGGTCCTGCACTTTGGTCGCAACAACCCCAGGCAACGTTACAGGCTTGGGCAGGAGTGGCTGGAGAGCAGCCTGGCGGAAAGGGACCTGGGGGTGTTGGTTGACAGCCGCCTAAACATGAGCCAGCAGTGTGCCCAGGTGGCCAAGAGGGCCAATGGCATCCTGGCTTGTATCAGGAACGGTGTGGCCAGCAGGACCAGGGAGGTGATAATCCCCCTGTATTCTGCACTGGTGAGGCCTCACCTCGAGTACTGTGTTCAGTTTTGGGCCCCTCACTTCAAGAAGGATGTTGAGGTTCTGGAGCGTGTCCAGAGAAGGGCAACGAGGATGGTGAAGGGTCTGGAGAACAGGCCCTACGAGGAGCGGCTGAGGGAGCTGGGGTTGTTTAGTTTGGAAAAGAGGAGACTGAGGGGAGACCTTATTGCTCTCTACAACTACCTGAAAGGAGGTTGCAGTGAGGTGGGGTTTGGTCTCTTCTCCCCAGTAACATGACAGAACTAGGGGAAATGGCCTCAAATTGCACCAGGGAAAATGTAGGTTAGATATTAGGAGGAACTTCTTTACTGAAAGAGTCGTCAAGCATTGGAACGGTCTACCCAGGGAGGTGGTTGAGTCCCCATCTCTTGAGGTGTTTAAAAGACAGATAGATACAGTGCTTGAGAAAGTGGTCTAAGGGTAGACTTGGTGGCGGTAGGTTAATGGTTGGACTGGATGATCTTCAGGGTCTTTTCCAACCTTAACAATTCTACGATTCTATGATTCTATGATTCTATGAATATGAGATGATAGGGATTTCATCTGCGCAGGGCAATGACAGCTTTTATTGATGCAGATTAGCATTTATTGCACTGAAGAAAGAGGCAAACCTGCAGAAGGATTAGCAGATGAGCACTCCCCGGTTCTGTATAGTTGTGGTTCTATAATTTTTTATAGTTTTGGTTGGCATGTTTCTGTTTCACCCAATCCTCCAAGCTTCTAACCTCCATTCCAGAAAGAAGAGCAGAAATTTTGAAATTTTCTGCAAAACAGAAATCTGGAAGAAGCAAAGGAACCAAAATCCCGAAATACTTGCTTTGAGTTGACATGTGTAGAAGTGTGGCTTGAGATTTGCAGGTCTAGGAAAAGTAGATGCCCTTCGAGTTTGCTTGTTAGGACTAGTCCAAACCCTGGAAGTCATCTTCTTCAATCATGTATCCCAAGGTTTCATTCACCTGGAGTTCACCAAAACCATCCCATTTCAGTGAATAAAGCTGCGTGTTTTTTTTACAAACAGGTAATTCATAGTGAATATTTTCAGATCAGAAAATGCTTACCAACTCTGTTCACAATAAATGGTGAATGGGACAGGAAAAAGGAAGGGTTGTTTAGAAGTGCTGGCTAGTTGTAGGCTTGCAGTCTGACATGAACAAGTCAGTTGTCAACTCCATTATCTCCCATGAAGCATTTTAAGTAAGTCAGACAGATGCTGACCCTGCTTAAGTCACACTGATTAATTACATGTAGGCACTGTCCCAGGGTTTGACTTGCAATACTTACGTGCCCATGATGTTCTTACAAAAAGAAAACTGGTCTAGGTGTCTGATTTTAAATTATTTTTATAACCAGTGCACTGGAGTTGAAAAAACTTGGAAGGCGTAAGAGGTATCTTTGTATAGATACCTCAAGAAAATAATCTGAATTTTGAATTTATTATGTAACTGTAATAATAATTCCTTTGGCCATGGCATTATAGGGATTTTTAACATATTATTGCTATGAGAAGATGATTGGATCTTTCATATAACCGTGGTGTTGCATTAGTGTTTCAGATATAGTATATTTGTTATTACGAGAGATTAGTACATTCTCCTAGACTGATTCACACACTGAAGTCCAAAACTGGACCATTAAAATGTAAGTTTTCAGTGAAAACTTAAATGCATGATGGAATCTCGTGCATGGAATATGGACTCAGAATTATAGGATCACTGAATCCTAGAATGGTTTGGTTTGGAAGGGACCTCATAGACCACCTAACTCCAACCCTCTGTCACAGGCAGGGACACCCTCCTCTAGACCAGATTGCCCAAAGACCTGTCTAGCCTGGCCTTGAACACTGCCAGGGAGGGGTCAGCCACAGGTTCTCTGGGCAGCCTGTGCCAGGTCCTCACCACCCACACAGGGAAGAATTTTTTCCTAATATCTGACCTAAATCTGTCCTCTTTCAGTTTAAACCCATTACCCTTTGTCCTATCACTACACTCCCTGATAAACAGCCTCTCCCCAGCTTTCCTTTAGGCCCATTCTGGTACTGGAAGGCTGCAATAAGATCTCCGCAGAGCCTTCTCTTTTCTGGGCTGAACAAGCCCAACTTTCTCAGCCTGTTTTCATAGGAGAGGTGCTCCAGCCCTCTGATCATCCTTGTGGTCCTCATCTGGATTTGCTCAAAGAGGTTCAATACCTTCTTGTCCTGGGGACCCCACATCTGGGTCAGTAATGATTCTGTGATTCTCAGCTCTTAGAATGCCCTTCTACCTGAATTCTTGAACTTCTGAAAGGCCATAACTTTGATTCAGAAAAGTTTCTTGAATAATTTAATAAATGCGACTCATGCTTTGACTGAATAGTCATTATGCTTACTTAAACCTGGTTGGTATCAGAAGATTAATCAGCCTTAATCTGAAAATCTGTCTGGATACCTGTGCCCTTAAGATGGCTTACATTGTATTTTGTTTTGTTTTGTTTTGTTTTGTTTTGTTTTGTTTTGTTTTGTTTTGTTTTGTTTTGTTTTGTTTTGTTTTGTTAATACTTCTGCTTTATGTAATTAAATCTGCATTCTGAACCTGTAATGCCCATCTCTGGCTTTTGGAAGTGACTCCTGAATCCAGGGCTTTATCTAACTCAGTCTTTGCTTCCTGTAAGGAAACTTTCCTTATGGCCTGCTGGTTGTTGTTTCATATACTGCTTTGCAGGGTATAGAAGTTTTGTTCCTTATTTTTAGGTATACACTTCACCCTCACATATTTATGTATGGCTCAAACACAGTCACTCCAAAGAATAAAGGAACACATAGTTTTTACTCGTGTGAGTGGGACATTCTAACTAATGGACAATTGAACCAGTAGTCCAGAATTTGTGGGCGTTTACTCAGTAATTGCCGTCTCAGCCCCTTTCTGAAACTGTAATTTATTCAGAAGTTCCTGTTCAGAAAATAAATTAAGTTCATGCTTGTGTACTGTGCTAAAGTCGGTTTCTTTAATAGTGGAATAAGCGTCTTTAAAGGATGCAGCTTGCATTTTTTCTGCTCTCATCCAGAAAGTTTCTGTCTCTTTTGTCTAGGAAAATGACTGTTTTGTAGAAGAGGGAATAGAAATTATGCAACAGAAAGCATAAACAAGAATGAGAATGAAGAAATGAATTAAAATCTCATGTTTGCTGGTTATTGTCCCCTTCATCCCAATTTCAAGCATTAGTATTCTCCAGGCTATTTGTGTGAGGATTAAGGAAGTCTGTGACTGATGATGAAGTTCATCCCTCCTGTCCTGTTTTTCTCCTGAAAGAAAAAAACAGCAGCGGGAAAAGAAGTATAAAGACACTGTGTAAGTTATATAAACCTGTCCCAATAATGCACAAACTCCAGAAATAACAAACCTTAGAGGTTTCTTTGGTGTCATGAAAACTACAAAAAGATTTGATAGCACATTGTTAGTGTCATCCTTTCCAGAAATGAAACGGCTTTTGATATGGCTTTCCATATATGAATAGGTGAGAGCTGACTACATTTAAAAGGAAGAATTTGTGTAACGCTGGATGAATTTTGGGTAGGCAGGATAACGTACTTCGCTGCTGTGGCTGGAGGTGTGCCGGCAGTGAAATTTATAGACTGGAGACCTTTTTCTTCCTGATAGAAGCTGTCCTGTCTTACAAAGCTGTATGAAGCTCAGTGGTGAAGCAGTAGTGGTCAGGAGTTGAAGAACATTGCAGATGACTATGCAAGCTTTTACTTCCCAGCAAACAATTCAGGAGGTGTTAGTAGTTGTGTATACCAGGTCGTTCTTGCTCTTACCTCAGCTGTAGGGAAGGATTATCTTTTTCCTTAGTATGGAGATTTAGAAAGAACTGAGGGAAATTACTATGAAATGATTTATTGACTTGAGGAACAAGCAGTGAGAGCAGTAGAGATAAGGACACTGTTGTTCGGAAGGTTTTTGGTAGAGCTTGTAACACTGTTGGCAAACAGATTAAGATAATTTCTTTCAAACAATTGCCAAGATTGTTTTAACCCACTAGATAAAAACTTCAGCAGAACAAAGATAATTTACTTTTCCAATGGCATGTTCTCAAGGAAGCAAGAATCAGTCCTTTCTGCTCACTTGTATAGTGACTTTTTGGAAAAGATAGTTCTTCCACTNAAGTATATAAGTATATAAGTAAGTATATAAGTATATAAGTATATAAGTATATAAGTATATAAGCAATCTGGTAAATTTTTTGTGAGAAGTCTGTTTTCATCACATTGCCTGTGGTTTTCAGTGAATAAAGATAATTAAATATAATGAAAGAATAATATCTGTGACTGTTTCAAGATTAAGAGTTCTGAGACTACTCTGCTATTTATGTTAGCCAAATGCACATTATGTGTCTCAAAGCCATTAATGATTCAAGTCACTTGATAATCCTTACGGGTCCCTTCCAACTCAAGATAGACCGTGATTCTGTTCTATCAATGTCTAGCACTGATCTGAAGTACTAATATAAGGGAACCTGGGGAAAAATTCTCCTTGGTTCCAGTGGATCAAGGTTTTGACACAGTATTTTCTGTAAAAGTTTGTTCTATCACCCCAAAGCTAGGATAAGGCAATGAATTCGAGAGCTTCCTGCTTTAATGGGCAATTCATTCTGCTGTACAGAGGAAGTCTAAAGGATTGAAAATCTCTTTTGAGAGGCCACATTCTTCAGAGTAACCTGTACATCCATTTGGATGCTTTTGTTTCTTTTTTTTATCTCACATACCCATGGGGCTTTCTCACTTCTCTCAGGATTGTTTGTTAATTGGCCAGATTTGCTGGAAAGCAATTCCAGGCTCTCTGAAGACCAAGCATGCACCTTTGGAGGTGCTTCCAACTCCTGCTGAACTACAAGATTACAGAGTTGAAATGGGAATTGAATTCAGGTCTCCAACTTGGCAGCACAAAGCGTGACAATAGGCACAAGGCACATGCTGTAAAGGTTAAAAACAAACATGTAAGAGAAGGAACAACAACTAAGAAGGTTGTTTGTAGGAAGGTTGATGTAAATGAAAGTTACAAAAGTGAAAAAACAGGCTGAAGCTAAACAAAATATTTTGCTTGGCATGAGCAAAAACTTTAAGACTGCTGACATGAGATTTCAGTGTTCTTCTGAGTTTAGTATGGAAACTACATAATTAGTGTATTTTACACTATTATTTGTCATACTATTTTACTATTATAGTCATATAGTAATATAAAGTATGTATTAGAAGCTCAACGTTATATAGAATCATAGAATCACAGAATGATTAGGGTTGGAAGCGACTCCCAGAGGTCATCCAGTCCAACCCCCCTGCAAGAAGCAGGGACACCCCCAACTAGATCAGGTTGTTCAGGGCCTCATCCAACCTAGCCTTGAACTTCTCCAGGGATGGGGCATCCACCACCTCCCTGGGCAACCTGTTCCAGTGCTCCACCACTCTTACAGTAAAGAGTGTTAAAATATGTTAGCCTTTGCAAAGATGTCACTTCTGTGAGAATAGAGGAATCCCTGGGACAGGTTCAGAGCAGGAAACTTTACAACACATATCTGTAAATTAAAAAAAAAAAAAAATAAAAATTAATAATGTCATTGAATCTCAATGCTAGCTTTTTTATTGATGGAAGTAACAAATTATGCTGTTCATGCATGGGCGTTAGTAACAGCATTTCTTTCCTTCTACTTGATTTGGCCTATGAAGTCACGACAAACATATTTTCGTTATCGATTTTGGGGTGATACAGTATCTTCCATCACCATCTGGAGGTTGAAAATTAATTAAAACTAAAAAGGCAGTTTTCCGTTGCAGAGCCAGCTGTTAAACAATAGCAGCAGCCAATATGGTGATGATTCTGTTTTTGTAAAAACAGCACTAATATTTACATGCCAAATATCAAGTACTTTACAAAAACCTTTTAGCAAGAGGAGAACACCACCTCCATGGCTGACAAACGATATTTAAAGGAAGAATATCCTACTCGCTACTATTTGCTTGTGGTCATGAGATTCTACTTAAATTGTGGTACTGGGTTGACAGAGCCACAGGCCACGAATATTGCTTCTTGATGCTCATTCAGCTTGTGTTTCCAGAATTCACTCTGCCTTTTGAACTGATCGTTGTTTGGTTGTGGAGTGTGGGTTTTTTTCCTTTGGAATTTGCATCTGCATTTCCATAGCTGAACTGCACACTGAACAAATTATGTAAAGCATGTTTGAATATGCATGTGCTCTATAACCAGCGATGCAAGCAGAAATGAGGGCTGAGATGGTTGGATCAGTAAGAACTTTTGTCACGCAGTCTCTCATCACAAGCTTTCCCCAGGCTCTGAAATGAAACAGCAGGGAGCTTTTTCTCCACTGCCAGCTGAATCGCTGTACCGAAGTTTGGTGATGCTCCGACAAATCTCCACAGGGAATGTTAAAAACATTATATTTAAGGAAAAAATAATTTAAATTGACGGCTGAAGCATGAATTCTGCATTCATTTAAGTGCTTCTTCATCCAAAGCCCAGTGGCTGCTGGTTCACGCAGCCAGCTATCCAAAGGCAGGTGATCACCCTTATTTAGCAGTACCACTAGCCACGTGACCAGAAAATGGTGGAGAATCTGTGTTCCTAGTAAACTGCTACAGAAAGAGGGATGCTGAAGTGCAGCAGTAAAGCATCTTTATTATTTTGCCAGTAAAAAGGCCTCTTCAAATCTTTAGAAGGTAAGCAGCTCTTTGTGCCGAGAAACTGATATGCAGAAGGTTTTCTGATTAATGGCTCTATTGTTGCAGTTACTTTAGACAGAAAAAGGGGAGGTGTTTGCCAGCATGATGGAAAGCACCCAGGACCTCATTACTGAAAGCCGGGCAGCTGTATTTTAATTCTGTTGCAGCTCTTTATGACAGAAGCTTAGATCAGTTCAACGCAGTTTCTTTTGTCTGAGTGCAGGCACAGTATTTGTAATTAGGAAACAAAACTTCACTGTACAGTCATCATCTAGCACATTAGATTATTTTGAGCTTGTTTGCCTAGCTCAGAGGATATATGATGGGGGGAAAAAAAGAACGAACGTTAGGTACTGTCAGTGGATTACTTGATTTTAAGACTGCTTAATTACTGGCATAGCAATTGTTTGTGATAGCTGTCATTGTAGACTGTTTGACAATCATATTGTTTTAAGGTCTTTTACTACAAACCGGGACATGTGATTTTTAATTTTTTTTTATTTTGTGGCATCCTCTTAAAATGCTGAAGTGAGCAGAGCATGTAATCTTTGAAGGTTAACTGATCAAGGGTGCATCAGTAATATCAGTGGTAAGAGGACTGAAAAATTACTGCAAAAGTTGGTTTGTACCAGCAGCAGTTTTGTTTAAGTTTAATTATAGGAGCTTGATTCAGCTTCATTTAGTTGTTTGCTTTTCTGTCTGTGATGGAGGTATGAAAATATTCGTCACGTTTTTTTTTGTGGTAAGCAAGCAAATGCTGCTAATGCACAGGAGTAATTGAAAACGTACAGGAGGTCTAAATATCAGCTACCCGGACCCACACTGAAAGTGAATGTAGGCAGGTTTGGTAGGTGTGTTTGGCCAGAATTGTGGTAAGTAAGGGCGGGGAGTGGCAGGAGGGGAGGCTGGCAGAGATGACATTTCTGGATTTATCTTTGTTAATACTCTGTGGAAGCAGAGCTGTGTTGAGAAAGGGAAGATGCACACAGCTGTAGCAGTGCTGTCAGGAGGCATTAAGGCAACTGTGGTGGTCCTCAAGGAAGGGAAAGGATGCGATGGGACAACACACACTAATCCTTACCCAGCTAAAACACTTCTTTTTTCCAGGGCTACTGCATTTCTCCCACTGCTCTCACCTGCTCTCTGCTGCTGTCTCTTGTGGGGCAGGAGAGCACTAAGGTCTGAAACAGCCTTTTTATTCCTGTCTTTGATGAATCTGGTTGTTATTTGTCCCTACATAAATCTGGACAATATTGTAGAAAATTTGGTCTAGGTTTCACATTTGTTCACTACCTAAAAAATTTAGATCCTGTTACAAGTTGTGTATTGTGGTTTTGTGGCATCTCTGTACTATTCATCAGTGACAGGAGGCTAAAGTTATTTTACAGTTTGTAATAAACCACAGAAAAAGGCAGAATAAAAAAATCCAAACCAAATCTTTAAGCCACAGTCTTTGTTCAGGCAAAAGATGCAGCTCTCAAACTTGCCAAGAAATAACCTGTAGATGAGAATACAACCTTGTCAGTGCCTGTAAGTGTTGATAAAACTGTCTTTATCACAATAGTGTCTTCAGGACTGGAGACACTTCCTATCAGACCCTACGCAAATATCCAGAAATATATGGTGTTACTGCCACAACAAATGAGGCTGAAGCAGAGGGGAGGATGGGAGTGACAGTCCAGTTGCTTCACAGATTTCTTAGGTAGTCTACTTGTTTCTCCTTTGGACATTGAAAGAAATTGCTTAGCTGTTACAGGATTATATGAAGTAACTCATTCAGATATTTCAAACTAGTTCATAGTGTATCCTGTAAATTGTGTTCTTTTCTATAGCCATTGCTGCTGTGAAAAATATCGGCATATAAGACCTCCTTACTTTGGGCAGCCAGTGTTCTTCGAGAAGAAGATCACTCTCCTTATCAGAAGACACTGTCAGAAAAATCCAAAGAGCTGTCTGTTGAACAGCAGCCCACCTGCCCTTTGCCTGCAGAGCATATAGCTAATGTTGCCCTTGTATTTCCCAGGCTGTAACGTGCGAGGAGTAATGCCATGTGGGGGAAAGGAGGAGCCACGATATCTCACCTTGTTTCTGAGTATTACTTCTTCAGTCTGGCATTTCCTGTCACTCTGGCTTTTGTAGAACATTTTTTACTGTGTCTGATATTATCCTCTTTTCCACACTTTGGTAGCTTTTCATCTTCCTACTGCCTCTGTGGCCCTTCCAGCTCAGTGACAGGGTTCTGCTACTGAAGGTAACTGGTGGCTTTGCGTATCTCCTGCCTCACGCTGCCCATGCTGCCTCAGACCTGCCTGCTGCGGGGTCTGTGACAACCTTTCCTACTCTGAAACACCTCCTGATATGTTTGATGCCAGTTTTACTGCTTCAGTAGAGCTTATATGCCTTGATTAGGTGTCTCAGATGGCTCATGGCTTTTCCCAAGCTGCAAATCACTCAATGTGGATGGAACTTTCCAGTAACTGATTTACACCATTTAGGTTATTTCCATTTTAATCTCCTGGTTAAATTTCCCTCTCCGCATTCTGCATTGTCATTTACTTTTCCCTGCTATCTATTATGTCTGTGACAACTGCATTTTTAAAAGAGATTGAAGTTTTAGCACTGATGTCTATTCAGAGCCTTTTCTTTAGCTCAGTTGTAGCTGAGATAGGGAAATGTAGCTGTTAGTTATTTGTAGTTTTGGTGCAGGAGGTAAGATATGAATCTAAATTATAACAATATTGAACATCATAAGTTGTGAAATCATAGTTACATTAACATGGAAAAGATGGAAAGACTGAAATTTGGTGGTACAGTGACACAGAATTGAGAAGAGAAAATTTACAGGATTTAAGGTATCAAAGGAAGACAAATTCTTTGAGACAGGTAAGGAATGAAGTCATAAATAGAGTAAAAGCATTATGGTGTGAGAAAAAGATAGAAGTCATACAGTATTAAAAAAATGTTGCCATGCTATCTTTTCCTGTCTGTCAGCATATTATGAATTTTGTGAAGGCTGTACTTGAAATCAAATGAGTGCTGGAAAAATCCTTATTTCTTAATGAACAGATCAATAAGAGTTCTGTGCATCTGTACATCTTGATGTCAAGTAAGTTATGATTAGCAGCTTGAAAAATCATCCATAAACACATTTTATCACATGAGCAGAGCAGAGTTCACCTGTGGCCAGATGCATTGTTAAAACATTTTATTCCAGTTAGTATAGTGTAGTGATAAGTATCATCATCATTGTGCATGTCAGCTTCCATACATGCAGAGAAACATATCCATAAAGCAGTTCAGAATGTTGACAGTATTACAGAAAAGACAAGTAGAAAAAAAGGGGACAGCCACTGTGGTTCAGAAGTTAGCTTAGTTTCAGACCTCGTGGTTAGTAGTAATGTTTAACTGCCCTCGTGAGACCTCACCTGGAGTACTGTGTCCAGTTCTGGAACCCCCAACATAAGAAGGACATGGACCAGTTGGAGAGGGTCCAGAGGAGGGCCACAAAGATGATAAAGGGGCTGGAGCACCTTTCCTACGAGGACAGGCTGAGAGAGTTGGGGCTCTTCAGCCTGGAGAAGAGGAGGCTCCGGGGAGACCTTCTAGCGGTCTTCCAGTACCTCAAGGGGCCCTACAAGAAAGATGTGGAGAGGCTGTTCAGTAGGGCCTGTTGTGACAGGACAAGGGGTAATGGTTTTAAAACAGAGGGAGGGAGATTTAGATTGTATATTAGAAAGTTCTTCTTTAAGTGCAGTTCAAGACATTTTAGCATGTCTTTGTTTGGATGTAAATGTGCTCAATAAGTTATAGAATGTACTGATAGTTGGAGGGGTGTTCTCAGGACTCCACCGGGGAATCTAAGGGCCACATAAAATATAAAACTTCCTGAAGATTTTCTGGTTCTGCAACCTCTACACGGTTAACTACCCTCAGAGCATTAGCACGCTTCCTGACGGTGCAGTTGGCTGCACTGGGTATAAGGTGAACGCTGCTTTTTCAAGTGCTGTTCATCTGCCAATTGCATCATTTGGAACTGCAGGTATTCCTATAAATGGTCTTGACAGCACAGTGTGTCAGGAAAATGGGCACTGTGAGCTGCACATGCTGGAAGGAAAAAGGCTTTTAAAGTGAGGAAAAATAAAACTGAGTTTTCTCAAGTAGGAATTACTTGCTCAGTGAACGTAGAATTCAGGCCCCAGATCTGTTATTAGGCCTGGTATTTTAATAAACTTTTAGAAATACAATTTTCAAACAAAACACATTTTCATGTTATGCTTAAAGGTCTTTTACATCACACTGATTTAACTCCTACTTTCTCTGCTGGCATTAGCTTGTTACAGTGCATTTGTAGTGTTTCTTCAACAGTGCTTGTTGATTAACAGATCATCTAGATGTTATTTGTAGAATATTAACAATGTTTATTAGGAGTAGAGAGATCAGATAAGTTTAAGCAAACATTCTTAATGCCAATACTGCTCTGAACCTACATAGCTTGTTGCCAGGCTTTGTGGTCTTCCAACACTGATGGAGGCACACTCATCACACAGGCTCCCCAACTTCATGCTGTTAATTCCAGTATGTTTCCACTGTCTTAGAAAATATGAGTCAGTGTTGAGCAAGGCACATGACAGAGGAGAGCTCCATCTCTGCAGGCAATACCCTGTGATGGTACAAGAATGCAATACCAAATCAGAGCAATACATGTCAAGTAGCATGTTCTTTCTGCCTTAGAATTTATTACTTTACTTTTGCACACAAAATACTGAGTTAGAAGAACATTATTAAACCGTTAATATTGGAATATGCCTAGCAGGTTCTACACTCCACTGTAAGAGGCATAGCTGGAGGCAGCACTATTTCATGGGTCTAGCCAGATAACAGTGCCCTGAAGAACTGTCTCCTGTCCATGTCCATGCTATGAAGTTGTTATATGGTACAGGGCAGGTCACTAGGATTCAGCAGCTGCTTGGATCGCACATCCTTCTCCCCTGATCCCTGATGATTTGTTCATTTTTTTGGTTGACAAAGTGAAGCCACAGAGGTCTGATTATACTAGTCTTTTTCAGTAGCAGTTAGACATGATTAGTGGTAGCATATAGAAGATGTTATAAACCACTACATATTCAGAAAAAAAAGAGAAAGTTTATTATACATCATGTATCAGGAACTCAAAATTAATGGACACTCCTAAAGTTGATTTCTCTGTTTCCCTTCTGTAACAGCGAATAAATACCTTATCTCTAACTGGTAAAGCTGTTGTCCAAAGTATGCCAAATAATGTTTGGAAATGTCTAGTACTTGCGTAAATAGCAGCTCTGAGAAGCCCCAGAAAGAACCAATTGTCCTGTCTTTAGACCAGTGTTTGAATGCTGCATGAATTACTAGTGCTTGGAGATGCAGAAAGCACAAAAGAAAGGTATTAAGCAGGTCTTCTCTGGGCTGCACTGTCTTTTCCTGTGATACCCTATGACCTGCTGGTGACAAACCTCTAGGAAGAGATTTATGGACTCTGGGATCTGCTACAGGCAGCGTCAGCCTGGCTTGCCTCCGTAAGACCCCACCTCAACAAGACGTTGAGGTTTGGGACTTAACTCCTATTTCCCTTATGCTACACTGAGGTGCCTCTTTATTTCATGTGGCTGGTAATTGAAGAAGCCTGGAGCCTTGGATTCCTTCCGTAAGCCTTCCTCATCCATGAGCATACGCATAAAGTTTCTATAGTATAGTGAAATAGCCTAGTGAATCCTATTAACATTCGTCTATTTACTTGGATTTGTCTCTTCATGGCTCCTTGTACCCATCCCTGGCTTTCTTTTTCTTGTAGTGTGGCACAGGGAGGGAGCTGGCAAGGACTCAGGACAGACATCCTTTGGCTGCCTAGCAGCAGTGAAAGCAGCAGTGTATCCTTAAGAATAGCAGCTGTTATTTTTTCACAGTCTTAAACTGGTAAGAGCAGACTGCAGAGCCTGCTATGAGCAGCTACCTGGAAATAAAAAAAGATAGGCTTGCAGTTTCAACAAGAAGAACAAGGAAAAAGCTGCCTAGCTGAACAGATGCTAAACACTGGAATTGATTGGAGACTAGGGAGCATTTTCATAAGGAGTAGTTTAAAAAAATATTCAGTGGCCCAGAGCTAGAATTTTAGTATGTTTTCAAATAACATACTGAAATGCAAACAATTTAAAACCTCTGACGGGATTACAGGATTTTTCTACAAAAATAATATTGCCTTTTACTGATGTGCCTTACTTTTTCATCCAACTTTGATGACACAGATGGAATAAAAAATAAATACGTGGTAAACATCAAGTAACAGCATAAACAGTAAAAGGATCTTTAAGTCTGAAGAATGAAGTCTGAAAAACTAGTAACTAGCAACTCATTTTAGCAACGGTTTCTTCTGTGGTTGTCAAGAAAGTAGTGACATGTTTTTCTGTAAAATGGGGATATCAGCATGTGTTTATGTACTGTGCAGCAGTGACAATGATTCGTTAACATTTGCACAGATTTTGATGATTAAATCTTTTGGCTCAAGCAAAGCACTGCAGATAACTTTGTTTTGGTTTGATTTTTTTTTTTTTGCTTTGCATACAGAGATGGGAATAAAAGTCTCTTGCTATGCATAAATTCTAGTCTCAGTCTGTGGATTTTTCTTGAACTCATTAGTGATTAAGAGTCACCAAATAAACAGCAATAGAAACACAGTTAATTTAGTTTACTAACATATGGTTGGTAAATGCAGCTCTCGGGAGGCTGTAAAATTAATCCATTTTTACAAGTCACCTGTATGCAGTATGATTATTTTACACAGCTGTGAGTAAAAGTAATGACTCTCTGTAATCTCAGATACCCTGGAGTGGATTCCTTCCAATATGCTCATTTTCTTGGTATTTGGATGTAGTTGAAGCGTAGTCTCTGGCTGATATTGGCTGAGTTTTGCAGAGCGTATGTCACTTTGGTTTGTTACTTCACTACACTTTAGGGAGGCTAAATAGGCCTGAATAGGCAACCATAATTATTTTTTTTTTTATTGTCTGGAAGTTTTGTAGCAAGGGAAGTTTTAAGAAGTAATTTGGGGATTGTTTTTAGTGGGTGCATTTGCTAATGTGCTTCTTCAGCTCTTAGTGTATAATCCAGTTGGGTTTTTGTTTCTTAGACTAAATATTCCTGGCTTCATTCTCTGTGTATTTCTGTGCATTTTCATATTTCTTCAATATAAAGCCCGTATCTTGTCAGGTTTTGTTTATCAATTTTATAAACTACTGCTTTATTTCCTATAGCATGTCCTTTAGGCTACAGACACAGTCGATAATGAAATATGTCAGCAGTTCTCTCTCTTTGCTCGTAGAACATTTATATCCACCGTACATGAATGATAAGTATCAATTGCAAACACATGTGCATTGAATTACAATTTGTTATTAGACCATTAGCATTAAAAGTCTCTGAAATAGAATATCTCAGTTCTATCACAGTTTACTGAGTTATGTCAATAACCAGAAGAACCATATTCTGTTTAAAACAGACAGAATGACTATAATCTTTCTTTTCTGAGCACTCCAAGAAAGAGTAATGATTCAGAAAGTAGATATTTACTGTTATTTTAAAACACACTATTACAGAAAGGGTCTGCAATTTCTAATCTCTTTTTTTTTTCTGAACATAAGTGGAACAGCAATTACAAGCCACAGGCTTGGAGCAGGCATATATAACAAGTGAAAGGCAAAGATGTTTTATTTGGATATTAATTCCAAACAGCAAAACAGTTTCTGTTCAAAAAATGGGATATCATGTCAAGCATTCAGTCATGGTAACAAAATGGAATTTGCTGTTCTTCTATATGAGGTTAGGTGGATGTTGGAGTAGCTACAGAGATGGAAGATAGCAAAACACCCTTTGTCAGCTATCTGGTGAGATACTTTGGCTCTATATAAATTTCTGTATCAGATTTTTAAACTGAAGAAGAACATAAAAATTCATACATCACTTTGTGGAACTATTCCTTGATCCAAATTCTGTGCTTTACACTTGCTTTGTGCTCCACTTCTGAGGCTTTTTAATGTTTCCAAGTATGGAAGAGCATTTTCATTTTGTCTGAAAGAGTTAGGAAAGACATCTTCCAGATGGAGCATCAAAGTGCTGTAAGAGCCACAACTAGGTTGCCTTTGGCGGTGGAAAGGCATGGGATGGGCTTACCCATCCCCTGTTACTATAAACTCTGGCCTTGGCCTGGCAAAACACTTAACTGAAGGCTTTCCAATGGAGCTGTGCTGAGAGGCAGTGGACAGGCATTACTTTTTCATTCCTGCCAAGGAAAATACTCCTGTGTGATGTCCAGTCCCCCAAGTTCTCATTTCTCCTTACCTGGTCCCTGTACTTGCTAAAGTTGGTGTTAAACAGTGAGGATGTGTGCTGGTTTAGAGGTAAACCGGCAGGAGAAATGGACCCACCACAAGAGAGATTATAAGTCAGAGTTATAATTTAATGAAAGATATTACCATACAAACACTGACACAAAGAGAACAACCTGCTTTCAACTCACCAAAACCCAGCAGTAAACCCAGTGTCCCAGGGCACAAGCCCAAAGGGGTTTGTTAGCCCTGGTGCTGAGATCCACGTGGTTCTCCCAAGTCCAAAGCAAAAAGAAGTGAAGAGTCTGTTGCTGCAGATGATGGCTGTGGTCTGGTCAGAAGTGATGGTTGTAGTCCGGTCGAGAGTGATGGTTTCCTCCTGTCGAGGTTCTGCTGTTCCTCTAGATCCAACGAAGAGAGATCCCTAAGGTCTTCTGAGCCTTGTTTATATATCCTCAGGGAGCACCCAGTCCCTCCCCCAGGGCGGGGACTCGCACAATGGGTGATTAACTGTGAGTCATGGGGTATGGTTGGACCATTGATGGCCCATTAGCACCCACGCCCCCTCAGGCTGAGTGTGAAGGGGCTAACGACTTCCTGGACAACTGTTGCAAATGGTCTATTATTCTTGAGGAATGAATAGAGGGTGTAGAATACACAGCCTTGATCACCCCCACACAGTGATAACCGGTGTCTCTTGCTGAACTAGGACAGGATGAGAGGAGTTCAAAGGAATATTATTATTATGTAATATATTACTGCCTGTGTTCTGCAGAATAGACTCAAGGAGGATCTTAAGTTCCCTTACCGTGTTTTTTTCACAGTTCATGAATTCTTCCTCAAAACAGCTCAATTTTTCACTGCAAATCAGTGAGACAGTAGGGTATAAGCAGGACTTCTGTTTCATTCAAGAGCAGGGTGTACCTGCTTAACGTGTGGAACTTAAGAATATGAAAAAAGCAAGACGTCTATGAATAACCTTTTCATTGTACTTCATCTTCCCTCCTCCCATTTAGTTTCCAATAAGCTGAGAGGAATCCGTCCATGTCATTCATTTTACTAATCATGCTTTGAAACTTTACAAAAACCTTCAACATCTTGTGGAAATATAAGAGTATTTCTGTGTAGAGGGGAAATAGTATGGAAGAAACATGACTTACTTCTCTAGGAAAAGTGTTTGGCATTGGTGGGCTCCATTTCAGATCTAACTTTTGCATTGATGAGTACAGAAGCTTGGAAAACACATGCAGTTTCAAGTCTGGATGGTGAGCAGGCTGTGATGGGTTGAAGTGGAGGGATTCACTTTAGAAAGGTGACCATCACTGACAGATTAACGTAGCTCTCTTGTGGGTTGTAGGTATTCAGAGCAACTCACTGGGAAGATTATTTATTTTAGACTAAGGAAATTAACTTCTTGATATGTAATAGCTGCAGAGCAGCTTGGGGCACTGATGATATATCACATTTGACACAAGGCTGAGGCAGCACAGCCCATAGGGATCATGACGTATTGCTGTGAATATGCAGAGCTACGCTTTCCAGAATAGCAGAATACAGCTGTACCTAGAAAAGTCAGGAAGGATAACTTTTATTCTGAGAAATACTAATTTGAGAGGGCACTAAGAATTATTTAAAGATTATTAATTTATTAAACTGTAAGAACCAAGAGAGAGCAAGGAAAGGATTTCAGCCTCCAGCCTCTCTCTCCTCCTTTCATAAGCATTTGGTATCTCTCTCTGATCCACCTTTGAGAAACGGTGGGGGTTTAGCTACTTCTGAACAAGTATGTAGACCTGAATTATCAAAGCAGGTATGCAGCAACTTGATTCCTAGTGCAGCTGATCCTTAAATGACCAGTCTGTGTACCACATAAAAGAAGTCATTTATGTCACAAAAATCTTATTTGACTTTGACCTCTGTTCCGAGTGAAAGATCCTTCTTTTTTTTTATCAATCCAATAAATCATAGCTGATTAGAATGGAGCTTTCTAAGGTAGCTTAATTTACTTCCTCAATAAGAAGCATTCATAAAAAGGAAAAAAAAAAAAGCGCTGGGCTTTTTCCCTGCCCCTCCCCCCAGTAATTTTGGCCACACTGTCCATGGCATGGCATCTGTTGCACCTGTAGAAGGCAGGGAATTCTGTAAGATAGAATTATGGAAGCACGCAAAGTAATCCGTGGGAAAGTATGACAAGGTTCTTGCTTAATTTAAGTTTCTGGATTCCATCTTCCATTACTAGAGATCTGTAGAGAACTTATGCGCAGCCAGAAATTACAGTGCCAGGTGTTGAGCTGCTTAGCATAGAATGCTGTCAAAACCCATTGGAAAATGGAGAGCTATGCCTGTAGAAAATAAACTTCATCTATATCTTGCTCATTCTGACACTGAGAGAGGGTCTGGAACCATTTGTTGAGGTACTATGTCACAGTCACCGTGCTCTGTGACTGTTTTTTTAAACTCACCGGATTTGAAAGATGTTTGTATTGCCAACTAGTTTATGACTGAACAAATGCTAACTATGGTTTTAAAAAATACTAACTTGCATCGAACATAGAGTACATGCGCCTGGTGAGGAACATTTAATCTGCTTGGGCAAAGCACAAGGGATTTGGAAAAATAAGGAATTGTGATGAACTCCGGAGTGAGATCTCTGTTCTCCAAAAAGCCTGCTGACTGTTTATTTGGCAGTAAATGAGAACCTGGCTGTCCTGATCTCAGCTAGGGTAGAGTTAATTTTCTTTCTAGCAGCTGGTGCAGTGCTGCGTTTGGGATTCAGGATGAGAGCAGAGCTGGTAACACCCCAGTGTTTTTATTGTTGCCTAGCAGTCGAGGACTTCTCAGTTCTTCACACTGCCCTGCTAATGAGAAGGCGGGGAACACCCAGGAAGCTCGAAGGGGACACAACCAGGACAGGTGACTCAAACTGGCCAAAGGGGCTATTCCATACCAATGATGTCATACTCAGCAAAAAGAGGGGCTGGGGAGGGAGGAACACTCAGCTCCAGGATGCGTGGTTTTGTGATTGTCCAGTTTCAGGACGGCTCTGAGCTGTAGAGCCCGAGTGGTGTGGTTTGGTGAGAAACTGCATCCTGTATCACCAGTTTTGTATGTTTTGTTATAAAGTTCTGTTATTGTTACCTCTCTCTCTCTGCTTTGCCAGTAAACTGTTCTTATCAAAAAACACAAGTTTTCCCTCCCCTTCTCTCAGAGAGAGCAACTGCTTGATGCTCAGCTGCTGGCTGGGGTGAAACCACAGCAGCCCTTTTTGGCACACAACAAGGGAGTCAAAGGGTTGGGGTAATGGTAGATCTGACCTGATTGCATTAAAAATAATACTGTGATAAGAATTCGTTGCTGCCACAATGTGTTGTGTTTGATCACATGGCTGTGGTATTTTAACCCATACTTGCTATATGCACTCCTTACACTGGTATTTATTACCTCTGGGCGTGGGCTCCAGTTCCTCGTTTTACTGTACTTTGTGATATCAGCCTATGATATCACATCAGTGATCATGAGGTTAAGCTGTGTGGTTGTTTGACCCTGGCTGGAGACCAGACTCCCACCAAAGTCATTCTATCATTCCCCTTCTCAGCTGGAGAGGGGAGAAAATACATGTTGAGAGGCTTTGGAGTTAAGGACAGGGAGAGATCATTCCGCAATTAGTGTCACGGGCAAAACAGACTCAGCACTGAAGAAAAGCAAGAAAACTCTAATTCATTACACTACACTACAGAAACACACAGAAACGAGAGTCAGATAATGAGAAATAGAAACAGCTCTTAAAACACCATCCCCCACACCTCCCTTCCTTGCAGACTTCACTTTATTTATGATTTCTCTCCCCTCTGCTCATCCAGGTAGCACAGGGTTTGGGGAATAGTTGTTCCTCACTAGTTGTTTTCTTTCTTAGTAAGGTCGGGGAGGGATTCCTCACACACTTACACTGTGACAACTTGGGATCTCACCCACAGAAAATGGTCCTCCATGAACTTTTCCACATGAGTCCTTTTCCATGTGATTTCATCTCTATACCAGTTGCCCCTGCATAGGTCACTTTTACGGGGTGCAGCTGTAAAATCATAGAATATCTCTCAGTCCCTCAGGCCCAGACTGCTCCAGCCTGGTCTCTCTCTCTCTCTCAGCTGCAAGTGCTGCCAGAGACTTGCACCAACACAGATCTCAGCATCTTCCATATGTCTCCACCTGCTCCAGTGTGGGGCCTCTCCATGGGCTGCAGGTGGGGTCTCTGATCCCCATCATCTTCCATGGGCTATGGGGGGACACCTGCTCCACCATGGTCTTCTTTACGGACTGCAGGGGAATCTTTCTCCTCCCCCTCCTTCTTCACTGACCTTGGTATCTGCAGAGTTTCTTATATCTTCTTGCTCCCTTCTCCGGTGGTAGAATACATCTGCTTGCNGCTTCTTGCAGCAGCCACCCCTGCAGCACCCTTCTACACCAGAACCGTGCCCCACAAAACCACAACAAGCTGGTATGTGTATGAGGTTTCACTGGCCCTTCCATTCCTCGGACAGGGAGGGAGCAGTAACAGCACCCAGTCTGAGAGGAGGGCAAAGAGGGGAATAACTACACCACCACCTTCTCCATTGGGCTAGATACAACACCTCTTATAACAACTTATGAGAACTTTTATTATCCCTGGAATTTTCAGACCATTGTGTGCCTATTTCTGAGTCTTCTGCATGTGATTCATGGTCTGTGTAATTAAACAATTACTTAGGAATATCACTTAGATTTTGCCTGAGCCTGAATAGTCAGGGATGGTGGGCCCTGGCCACTGCCTACCAAATGATGTTCTACATTAGGCAGCACCATCACAGTGCAGGGAAATAGACCCACAGGCATTGCAGCTACTCAAACCCCTGCAGCAGGCACTGCAGCTACCACAATTCCCACAGTGGTCACGGTGGCTACTCAGACCACCCTGATAGTGCATGAGCCAAAAAAGCCCAACACATAACTGGTATTAGTCACTCCTGTACAGAAGAAAAACACAAAGAAATCAATTTGCTTAGCGAAGGACAATGATGAACCTGCACCATCCTGGGAACAGGAGGAAGAGGCAGAACCAGAGGTGAACACCTGATCCCTGTCCCCGAGTGAGCTGTGAGATATGCAAAAAGATTTTGGCATCCTTTCAGATGAGCATGTTTTAACTTGGCTCCACCAGTTCTGGAATAATGTGGCCAATAGCCTGGAATTAAAGGCAGGGAGGCCACACAGCTGGGATCCCTGGCTAGGGAAGGAGGCATCGACAAGGCAATTGGGGAAAAAGTAACAGGAGGAGGTGACTTCTTTCAAGTGTGAGGGAAAAGTATCCCTTCAGTGAAGGTGTTGTATGTCAGCCCCCTAAGTGGACCGCTAGAGACAGCTGTTCAGTACCAGAGAGAAATAGCCATACAGGAGATGGTTTATTATGAACTGGACAACACATAGGTACGCATGGATCCCAGTGATGATCAATGTACCTGAGCCATGTGGCATATTGTTGTATAAAGTGCACCATCATTATGCCAATTTGCTGGCAATAATGGATGGGAATAACACAGGTGCGCCAACAGTATGTGAACTGGCCATGCAACTTTGACAATATCAAAACAGTTTCTTCTTCGGTGGAGAAACTGGTCCAGCAACTCAAAAACATGTCCTGCCCCCTCACCTGTACAGAGTAGTATTGCAGCTATTAGGAGAAAAGTGTCCCTCTGCTTAAGAGAGAGAATATTATATAATCACAGAATGGTTTGGGCTGGAAGGGACCTTAAAGATTCCAACCCCCCTGCCATGGGCAAGGACAGCTCTCACTAGACCAGGCTGCTCAAGGCCCCATCCAACCTGGTCTTGAATACCTCCAGGGAGTGGGCAGCCACCATTTCCCTTGGGCAACCTGTGCCAGTGACTCACCACCCTCAGAGTGAAGAACTTCTTCCTAATATCCAATCTAAATCTGTCCCCTTCCAATTTAAAACCATTTTCTGTCATCCTATCACTACACACCTTTCTAAAAAGTCCCTCCCCAGCTTTCCTGCGGGCCTCTTCAGGCACTGGAAGGCTGCTATAAGGTCTTTCTGGGCCTTATTTTCTCCAGGCTGAACAACCCCAACTCTTTCAGCC